>JAOUZG010014361.1:1556179-1588974 GCA_026289955.1 Argiope argentata | reverse complement strand
ATCAGTGATAAATTTTAAGACTTTTCACATTCGGAAACTTTAATTAGCAAGAAAGCACATTCACTATGTTAAAAATAAAAGGGCAATATAGCTGAGAATGAGCTTTAAGGTGGATGATTTTTCTAGTTAGTAAAAAATAATCGTAGATGCCGGCGAATTGTAGACTCGCACATGAACGTAGTTTAAAGGCATTTTGTGACGCAGTTCATTTTCTGGTTTCACTTGACTTCTTTAATTTTACGGAAATGACGTTTTGTTATTCATTTTACACTCAATATCTGATATTGTGCGTTACGTAATTTTGCAAATGAATTGACCATTACAAAAAAAAGGAAATTAAAATCAATTTATTTTTTATGGAAGGGAATGATTAATGAAAGGGGAGGACATAAAATGTTTCTCTCTGTATCGGAACGGGCAGAACAGTATCTGTTCCAATCAGAACAACAACAACATGGCAAAAGCAAGTGAAGTTTTCCCCTTAGTGCTTTTGATAAGAGATTCTCATTATTTCATAGACGATTCGATAAAGGATGTTTTTGAGTCGATTCAAAAAAGTGTCGATAGGCATCTTCATCCTAGAGTCGAAGATACTTTTATCCGTTCTTATACGCAGCGTCAGAATTACAAACATCCTTTTTTTTTAGATAGCGTGTTAGAGATAACTAAACTAAAAGCTTGACTTGGATCAGGACATAAACCATATTTTTTTAAAGATGAGTAATGTAAGATAATTTAAGTGATATGAAATCAGAGATAATTATATACGCACGCACACACACATACACACACAATATGAAGATCAAAAACATTTTTAATAGAAAGTAATAAACATAAATATGCTCTAATTTAAAACGCATAAAAATGTATTGATCGAAGGATTTTATTCATAAACGTTAAATAGAGAAATGAATAGGAGCGTAAGTTAGAAATTTATAAAAATCCCAATGTGCGCACGCTTTGTTTAAACCTCCGCATCCTGAATTAGTTAAATTGAATCAACCTCCCGCTCCTGAACTTTACTGTGAAGCGCCTTTTTAATTCGTTTCAGTTCATTCTATCCGTAACTTCCTTCCGTCACGAGTCCGTCCTGCGAAAAGAGAGATTAACTTCAGAACTAACTTTTTTTTGGAGGGGGGGAGGGATGATGCGTTTCCGTTAATGAAATCGACGCAACTTCATTTATGAAATTAGAACTTTAAATAAAATTTGTAAAACGACCGTATATGTCAAAGTGCTTTCCATTGAAATCTCGTCAAATAATAAAAAAAAATTAACTGCTATTTTTATTATTGTATCGTAGTTTTTGTTATCTCTTGTTCTTTGTGGTCTTATTTTTAATGAGTGTCCGAAAATACATTGACTTTTGTTCTTTTGTTACTTAATTCAGTAGAGTTGAACTCGTAAAATAATTTCGTAATAAAAATGGCATTCAGTCGGATACATATATTCTGTGATAACTTATTCTATTCTTGTTGAATTAGACGAATTCTTTGTTTTACGTTTATTGATTATTGAAAGTTACGATTATATAATATTCAAAGTTTTTGCTATTTAAATAAATTTAAACATATTTATATCATAAATTATAGATTATTTTTTAATATATTTTTTAAAAAAATCTTAACAAAATTGTGTAAAAAATATTTAAATTAATAAAAGTTATATCTTTTTTGATCCCTACAAAACTTCAATGCTTTGAAAGGTATCAATTTTCAAGAAATGTTTCCATTGAAAATTAACAGAAGTGAATTTTCATTTCTCGAGTAATGTTATAAATGTAATTTTAAATAACTAATTTAATAACTATTAAATTCAGCATACTTTCCTTTATGATCCTGATTTATGAAATACTTATCCAAATGCAAGTGGATACCACTATCATAAATTGAAGATAGGCCTTGAATCTTAAAAAAATACCATTAGAGTTAGGATTCTAATACCAGTTAAATGTGCACTACCTTTCTATCAAATGTTCCTTATACAGCGCTGCCTCGATTATCAGCACTGTGAGCAGAAAACTCCTTCAACTGCAGATTCTCGAAATGTAGTAGTGATGAAATAAAAATACTCAGGACGTCCTGTTTATTATTATGGCAAACGCCGTTTCGCAGATGCTTATATTTGACTCTTTGTTGATGTTGGACGCGGGATCGCTTACTGCGAGATGATGTTTGTTGATATAAGAATTAGGAGATTCGCAAGGAATAATGTTCTAAGTAAAAGATTGCCTGAATCTGCCGTTTTGGCGAACTGCAGCTGAAATGTTCCGCCCTCTTTGAACTAATATTTATATTTATTTTTTTTTAAAAAAAGAAAGGGAATTTGTTTTTATATTATTATGTAAAAGAAAGGTATCACTTCACTATCTCATTTATTAGATAAGATAAGGTTATAAGTTTTTCCGACGTACACATTTTTTCCAATAAATTTTGAGGACAGATATTAAATATTTGTATCTTTTAAAGAATTAAAAGGGGCGGGTAATTCTGAAGAAAAAAAGGAAATTTAATTTGAAGTGAAACTTGCCTAGTGAATAAATACATTTTATAAATCAACACTACCTTTGAACAAAATCGTTTAAGAGCATTTGACCATTGAATGATGAACAGCATTTAAAAGAAAGCCAATGAATGCTTAATAAGTAAAAAAAGCCTTCAACGGAATCGATTAAATGATTCTGAGAGTGCGACATCCGTTAAATTATTTAGTCTACACTTTCATCATTGGCTGAAAATTTCCTTAAAGCTACACATTAGAAAAATGAAAAATATTCAGAATTTGACAACAAAAATTAACGATAGCTTAATGATGAAGTTGAATGTCCTAAGGTTCATTAAATCCTGATTTTAGAGTGTTTTTGTGTAATTTTATTTTTTACTGAGAAATAAATTTTCCTCTTTCAAGGTATGTTGTTGTTACTTATGGCACTCGCCACGAACAAGAACTGCTGATATATCAGCAGGTTTTAAGCCAGAGATATGCTTCTCTGGTTTTACAAGTAGGGTAATTTATGGTCAAGAGTACGACTTAGCTATAAACACGTCACAACCCTTTTTAGGGGGCGGAATTCATTCATTCAACTCAGATTGTAGTTTAGACCTGGAACAGAGAACGATCACCTCTGACCAAGTACCTCCAGTGGTATTACTCTCAACATGGAGAACTTAAAGACCACGACAGATTTAACGAGTGTCAGCCGCCACACACCCGGGGAATCTTTTGGCCAGTGAGTTTCGAACTCGTAATCGAAGGAGCACGAGTACAACGCTCCACCAACTAGGCTATCCCGACCCATTTTTTCAAGTTATAAAATGAATAAAAGTTCAACTTAGGCTAAAGAAAATATAGAAAAGTTTAATTTTGAATGAATAAAAGCTTAACTAAAGTTCAAGAAAAATCAATTATTGTTAGAGATTGCAATAGTAAGTCATCTTTAAATCGAGTGTTTTCTCTAAGCAAGACTGTTTAATCTCAAACTAACAAATTTGATATAAATATATTTTAAGGAACGAACGATTTTTTTAATCCATTAAATAAATAAAGAGAACTTTCAAAGTTTCAAGAAGTATTGGAGTTCATTATCTTGAAATTAACTTTTTGCAGATGAATTTTTCGTTCTCTATATCATTTGATTAAAACATATTTTATGTGTAGTTTCCAATAACTTATTTGATATAAAAAGAAATTTTAACTTGTTAGAACTTAATTCGTAAGAACGAGAAAAATTAGTTTTTATCAACACACTGAACACCATATTTACAAAAATTCAACTTAAAATATTGAATTAGAAAAAAAAATATTTTAAACTCCTTCATTGCAAGTATTGCAAAAAAAAAATTTTTTTTAATGTAAAAGTGTAATTTTTAGCATATTGGATGTGTGAAACTAATAAACATAAAAAATTAAATTATATTTATTTTTCTAAAAATTATAAGTTTAAAGTGAAAAATACATATTTTTAAATTCAATAATTATGTAATATTAAAAGAAAACATAGATTATATAAACATGATATCCACTCTGATCGGATCCTAAAAGCTAATTTCTAAACCGTTAGAATTAGATGCATGTACTAGAAAAAAAGTAATCAACATGTATTAGAGAATTATATATATTAGGTATTTTGAGTCCATAAGTGCTGAATTAAAAGCAAATTATATGCACTCAATGCAATTCAAAATGTATTTTTATGACAATAACATTTAATTTATAAAAAATTTAATCTTTTAGGAATAATCCAGTTATTAATAAAAATATGAATAATAATATTCCGTAAAAACGTACGATTTTATACAATTCTATTCACCGTTTTCTTAAAGATGCACCAGTGATAGGTAGATTGACCTAAGAAATTGAAGTCTTTTGATTTTCCAAAAATATCCATTTTCAAAGCTTCATAACGGCTCAGATTTTATAGTAGGAGATGAAAACATTTTTTAATTTAAAGTTAAAGCATTAAAATATATTTGTGGTTTAATCTTTAATCTTTTTATCGCCATTTAAATATTTTTGGAAATAAAACCAAAATCTTTTTAATGATGATTTAGAGTAACTTTTTATTGAGTAATATTCCAATATTATATAAATTATAAAGATATTCGTTAGTTTATGTAAGACTTCAATGTAGAGCAAATCTATTTTCTGTTTCTAAAAAAAAGTACATTTGGTTTCAGCTCGATAGATTTTGCATTTATTGAAGTTTAATTACTTTTGTCCAATTACAGCTTGAATTTTCTACTAAAATGACAAAAAAATGAGGAAAATGTTGTATTAAATGAAATTTTTTTCAATAAAATTTTTAAAGCAGTATGAGTTATATATGTAACAAAATTTGAAACCGAAAAATATTTTCCTATTGAAAGATCAAATTCCTTCAAATAATTTGCTGAACCTTTTTGACACATTTATTCCCAGTTTTATAGCTGATCAGCTTAACTGCGATCTAATTGAATGCTTAATTATTTATTAATTTTATTATTTATTCTCCCTATACTTGCAATCAGTCCCACATTTTAGGCATACCACTGTGTACGAAATATATCGGGAATTGTTCATTTAAATTATATCTATAGACGATGTCATCTGCAAACTTTCACCAACCAATTTTACGGATTCTGGCAGCAACTAAGAATTTATTTAATTTTATAATTAGAAAATAACATTGCTTTAATGAGATAAAGTATTCACTAAGAAGTATCGAATGTTAATGAGCGAAGAACAAGGATTAAAGTTTATTTTTAGAACGAAATTTCTGCTCCAAAAGTATCCGAATTTTTTCAAAAACAATTTAATGACGAGTGGGGATAAAAATATCAACGTTTTATAGAAAACGTTTAAAGGCATTAGAATATGCATCACAGACGATCCTAGATTTAATGATCACTCATTTCAATTAATGATCGAAATACTGATAGAGTCTCAGAATCGTCATTTGACAATATGATATATTATTGAATAAATTATAGTATTCTTTGACTCTTCTCAAGTAGTTTTAAAAAACCTTTTAAGGTTGTGACCTGTCGCCTGTCGTAAGACGACGTTCTAAGAACTTCGAATTTTTTTAATGCCAAGTAAAAATAGATAAACATTTCAAAAAACTATTCCTTTCTTAAAGCATTTTTTAAGTATTCTTACCCTTAATGAAATGTGGATATATGTTTCTAATACAGAAGAGTCTTAATAACGAAGTGAATACAATGTAAAAAGCGGAGCAATACTGAAAAAGACTTGCCGAAAACGCTAAAAAAAGGATTGCAATTTTAATTGATTTCCTTTATTGTTATGCATTTTGAATTCTTGCAATTTCGCTAGATAGTCAATGAAGATTATTGCCCGTGTGTTTTATGTCATTTGAACGTAGCGATTCATCGAAAAGTGCCCTAAGTGGTTAAGGAAACTTAATCGGTATTAATGCGACTTCTCGTGTTAAAAATGGAAAGAAAGCAATTTTAATTAAACTTTTAGGCGATCCATATTTTCTAAATTAACGTTTTCTTTTTCTATGACTGAAATTTCCATTTTGTGGTCATGGTTTCTAATCCAATGATTACATAAAAGTAAATTCTCGACGAATTACGGAAGATCTTCTTCACTTTTAAAGTACGCTTGTTTGATTCTTGGGAGAAAACTTTCTCAGAAGTGCATTACAATGACAGGAGTGAGACGAGATAAACAAATCTCTTGACACCTGTCGAGTACCTACTTGTCGAAGTTTACAGGGGGGCCTTTTCAGCCAGAGCAGTGGCGAGTCCTTCCACACGTTTATCTGAAATTCACGCCCGCCTTTTTCTTGGCTGCACATACGGCTTTCTTCAAACATAGAATGCATCTTTTTCAGTCCATTTTCCGTTATAGGCTGCCTTTGCAAGCTTTTATGACATCGATATTCTCGAAGTGCAGCCACTAAATCATTCGGATAGTTTAGTTCCCCAAGTATATCTCGTTTTCCCTTCGCTTAAAACTTGATAAAGAAGGGTTTTAATGCAGGATATTGATGCTTTATGAATCTTCCGCCTAGGTCCGAGGTTATCTGCAGACGTTGCAATTGAAAAATTTCAGTACTTCCGTCAGTGTCTCTCTGTCTCGTCTGAGATAGATTGAATATGCTTTAGATGAGATCGTCTTCACAGATGCATAAAACCAGAGTGAGGATAAGAATGATGGAATGCCGAAGAGAAAGCGCCGACCTGGCGGTGAAGTGGGAAAGGAGTGAGTTAGACCTGGCCGAGCGTTTTCCGAGAGAGAGCAGCCATACTGATGGTTGATGTTTAGTAGTACAGCAGTTTAGTAGGATCAAGAAACATCGATGATTTTTATAGTAAAAAATGCTGGCTTTTTTTAAATGTTCCCAATTAGGACAACGACCTTTCTACATTGCATAATAAACACTCTGTACTGTTCAAAACTCCTGCTCATGATCCTCACAAATAAAATTCATAGGAATTAGGTAAACTAAAACGAAATTTACATAGGTCTTTGTAGATTTATTTTAATTAACCACCCGGCACACGTAAAGCCGTTCACATTTATTCTGCTTATAAAAAATAATAAAATTGCATTGTCATTTAGCATATTTTTGTCAAATTCACAAGGAGAGTATAAAAATAGATTGTAGAAAAAAAAGAAACATTTGAATCGCTTTAAAATTTGTTGCCACAGTTACACGAATGAAATGAGATAGTTTATGAAATCTAATTTACATGAATTGAAATAGAAGCAAAAGAGTTTACAAAACGAAAAATAGAGTTTTTAAGAAATATTTTCTTTATTCGCCGTTTTCAAGAAATATCGGTTAAACGGTGCAGTGAATCCCTCTATTCGAAAGATTTTCTTCCTTTAAAGTGGAATTGGGTTCTTTTCATACAAGAAAAAAAAATTCATTTCCAAAAACGAAGTAGAAAATGACATTTATTCCAAAAACGCTTTTATTTTTTATTAGATTCAGTCTTCAGATAATGCATTTTGATGAAGTAAAAAAAACTGTGCCGCCTGTCAAGGAGTGTAAAACTATTTAGAATATTAAAGAATAGAATTTTATATCATCATCATGAGAATGTTTACAAAAGGATATTTGTGACACCTAAAGTAAAATAACTCGTCTCCTAAAATGTAAGCTTCCAATTTCAGTTTTAAAGTTTTATCGCCGGAGTGAAGGAAACGAATAAAGCCGTGTCAACTGAATTTTCTTCCTGCCATTCAGAAAATATGATAAAGATGAATTCTATTAAAGTGAAAAATAATACAGTTTTAAAGAAAAGGAATTTATTCTCTGAAAGTCTTTACTTTAAATGTAAATTTCCTGCTTTAGAGCATGTTTTATAATGTAATGATACAACCAGTCAGAAATTTTCATTCCTGTATTTTGCGATTAAAAAGTTTTATTAGAAATTCTTAATTAATTTATAGGTAATTTTCATTTAGAAAATTATTAGGAAGTTATAATTTATTTTAACTTTTATTCATAAAGTTCTGATTAATTTATAGTTAATTACATTTTCATTTAGAAATATATAATTATTCATTAAGTGCCGGCTTTCTAGTACAGAGGTATCGCGTCTTCCTCGTATTCTGTGAGTCCCGGGTTCGGGCATAGTTGTTCTGAGTTCTATCAGTGAGATGTGTAAATGCCCCCCCTGTGAAAAGGTTCTGTGCAATTGTGTGTGGGTGTGTGTTTCATACTCATATGAGCTAGAACTCAGACTTCTGCCCTCGGGTGCTCAGGGGACCATAAGTTACTTCAGGGGTCCTCAGAAGTTATTGCACCCCTCTTTCCGTGGTAAAAAGCGGACACGACACCGCCATGTCATTAAGTTAAAAGGTAGAGAGGTGTGTGTGGCAATGTCTTAGCTTGTGAGCCGAAGGGTTTCAGGTTCGAGATTCGATTGAAATGAGCCTTCGTATAAAAGAGTCTGTTGCACTCTAAACATGTCAGGGCCAAACGTCCTTTTGCTGGTATATTGTGGAGAGTTGTGTGCCAACTCAGTGGTTGTCCTCGTCATCTGACTGCGGTTCAAAAGTATGAGGTCCGTCCCAAAATAGCCTTAGTGTTGCTTTACAGAGGGACGTTAATATAATTAAACTAAGTAAGTTAAATATCTTATTAGAAATTGATGATTATTGAATATATATTGGATTAAAACATTTTGGCAATAAAGTAAAATGCAAAATGAAGCTATTTTTAGGCATCGAAAATCATGCAAAAATTAGAAAAAATGTTGTTTGTAAATTAGAATAAATATGCAGAATCATCATCGTTATAACATACACTGAAGTGACAAAAGTCATGGGATAGCAATATGCAAATATACAGATGGCAGTAGTATCGCAGCGAAAAAATATAAATGCGCAGTTCGTTTTCCAGAGCTTTCATTTGTGTTCAAATTATTCATGTGAACAGGTTTTTCGAGATTTATGGCGGCACGACGAGTATTAACAGACTTTGAACGTGGAATGTTAGTCGGAGCTAGACGCATGGGTCATTCCATAGCGGATATCGTTAGTGAATTCAGCATTCCGAGATCCACAGTATCAAAAGTGTGCCGAGAGTATGAAATTTTAGGCATCCCATCCCATCATGAACAGCGCAGTGGGCGACCACCTGCACTTAACGATCGAGACCGCCGACGTCTGTGTAGAATGGTCAATGTTAATAGACACGCAACACTTCGTCAAATAACTGCAGGAATCAACGTGAGACGTACGAGGGACGTGTCCGATAGGACTGTGCTTTGAAATTTGGCTTCCTTGGGCTATGACAGCAGAAGACCAACTCGAGTGCCTTTACTGACAGCGCAACATCGCCTGCAGCGACTCTGCTGGGCTCGTGAGCATATCGACTGGTCCCTAGACCAGTGGAAAACCGTGGTGTGGTCAGATGAGTCACGATTTCAGCTGTTACGAGCTGATGGTAGAGTTCGAGTGTGGCGCAGACCCCACGAAGCCATGGACCCAAACTGTCAACAAGGCACTGTTCAAACTGGTGGTGGCTGCATAATGGTGTGGGCTGTTTTTACATGGCATGGACTCGGTCCTCTGGTGCAACTGAACCGATCATTGACTGAAAATGGTTATGTTCAGCTGCTTGCAGATCACTTGCAGCCAATCATGGACTTCACGTACCCACACAACGATGGGATTTTTATGGATGACAATGCGCCATGTCACCGGGCCAGAACTGTTCGCTATTGGTTTCAAGAACATTCCGGACAATTCCAGCGCATGATCTGGCCACTTAGATCGCCCGATATGAATCCCATCGAGCATTTATGGGACATCATCGAAAGGTCCGTTCGTGCCCAAACTCCTGCACCATCCACACTTTCACAATTATTGACGTCTATACAGACAGCATGGCTCAATATTCCTGCAAAGGACTTCCAACGACTTGTGGACTTCATGAGACGTCGAGTTGTTGCACTTCGCCGGGCAAAAAGAGGACCGACACGACATTAACAGTCATCCCATGACTTTTGTCACTTCAGTGTATAGATAGAATATTTGATTGTTTGGCTCAAAATCAAACATACTCTTTAAGATATTTTTCCAATGCCACGAGCCAAATTTTTTTTTGAGAATACTTCTGAATGGAGTACTTTATAAGAAAATGGTCCTTTCAAAAGGATAAGTAGCTTCATTGACGAGCACAGATCGAAATATCTAATAACAGGTCTTGAAGAAACAAGCATGAATAGAGATTAAAACCAACGCGAATTCATGGATTGCGAAAGGATTTCTGTAAAGATTTTTACTCACAAGAAAGATTTGTTTTTATTTTATTCGCTCAGCTTTTGAAAGAGAAATTAAGGCTTTTAGTTCATTTATCCAACTATGATTTGCTAGAAATAGTTTTCGATTAATACTTGGATGCCTCATTAGTTATGAATTTAAAAAAAGAAAATTTGAAAGAGTTCTTAAATTTGTAAAGAAAGGCGCTGTCCAGTTTTATTACCAACGCGATCTGATTATTTATATTTTATAGATTCATTAGATGAATTTGTTGCAAATTTTCTACACTATATATTTTTGATATCTTGATGAAATAAGGATCACAGCATCGCGAGTACGAGAAATATTAAAGATAGATGCGTACGTATATGCGGGGAAAATAGTTAGCGATCCCCATAGTTATACCTAAAATTTAAAATTTCGCAAAAATATTCCCTAAAGAGTTTAGAAAAGCATTTCGGAAAATTGTTTTATCGTTTTAATAAGAATTTTAACTAATCAAAAATTCATCAAAATGTTGATCGGCGTTTTTGCGCCATAACTTCATACATTTTTGAACGAAATAAAGTTTATACCATTTCAAAGTTTTAAAAAAGTCTTTTTTAATATTACTAATTTAATATCCTTGTGACTTTTTTGTGGTTTTCCCATTAGGTGCCACGCATTCTGGGTGATGTTTAGATCGGAGTTGCGCGCGGGTCACTCTCAGACAACAATTTTATTGGACTTCAGTTACATCAACACTCTTTTTTGAACTCCCATTCTCACATTGGTATGCAGTCAGCTTCCTTAGTCTGGCCTAATTATTTGTGGCATTATAGTATAAACGTGGTTCTCAGGTCGTCAAGATACTTCAAGTTATTATATTTGTCTTAGGCCCCACAAGAGGAAAGCACCTCGTAATTGAGGATGAGAAGCTCCTGGCTTAGTGAGTGGTTGTCTCCATCCTTGTAGGTGCACGAGAAAGTGTGTGTGTCTGGCTCCTCCCTTCGAAAATGGGACTTACTTCCTTATAGAAGAGTTGTCACTGTAGCCAATGATGTCCCTTATGATTCCCAACCCCAGTTCCAGACGCTTTTTCATGTGTCTCGATATTAACGTTAGTTGTACCTTCATTCTTTTGGAGGTAAAATCTTGTTTACCAAACGTTCGGTAATTAACTTTTCGCGAGGTTGTAGTACCCTTTTTTATACGACTGGTGACTACTATAGTTACTAAGTCTATATCTTAATTTAACACTTAGCTTGTGGTTGACTTTTATCACAAACGCACAAATCTTTAGGACATATCCTAGATAATTGTATTCCTAAAACTTTTAAGCTGACCAAGCGACCTGATCATTTTGATATGTTTCTTTTCAGTGGTCATCCTTAAACTATTGCACGTTTATTATAGTATCTATAAGTTATGCAACAGATGCCGGGACCTTTGATACTTCCAAAATTCTTAATGATAACCAAAGTTTTGACAACCCGTGTATTCATGTATTTTTTTTTGTAAAATATTTCAATTTTCCGATATTAAATAGTTTTTAATCTTCATGTTGGCCTCTTATTGTCCCTTCAAGTCAGAGAGAGAAACTTATCCGCACATAATCTGTAGTTTCTTAGAAACAAGTGGTCACCAAAATTGTCCATCCGTGTAGATTCCCGACTTTGTTTAGCAAAATGCCACCATTTTTGGCGTATATTTCTGTATCAGCATCCCTAAGATGTTAGAAATAGAATTTTGTTATATTAAAGTCATTTTGTATCGTATTGATACATCAAACGCCACTCCGACTGAAGTAAATCCGTAAGAAAATTATCTGTTAAAATTATTTTTAGACTAGCAAATAGTTACTAAGTCTATAATTCCATGATAAGCTTGCATTTATTATAAATATTTAGGTTTGTAATTTAGTTAGGAATTTTATTATACTAAATTATATATTTTATAACAAAATTCATTTTCGAATACATTTTACCAATATTGTTCTTCTAACATCAAAATATTATTCCATTAGTCATCTTGAATAGAAATTACAACAGATCCTTCTTTTGTTCGTTGGATACAGCTCTCATCCTCACACTTATCGTAATACGCAATTATCATCAAATAATATTTAATAAATATAGTTCTAACTTTAATAATTTTAAAAATTGAATATAGTTTGAATAAGCAAAAGTTTTTAATTTGAAAATTAAATTAATACGGTCAAACTCAACGTCAGGTGTCCTTTGTGTATATTCAGCATTCACAATACAAAATATTTACGCTAAGTATCAAAAAGAGAAGCATTTGTAACTTTTCCTTTTGATCAATTGGATTGGAAATTTTATGCTGATTTCGCAGATTATCTGAAGTTAAGATCATTGCTTAAATTTTCTGACTTATCACGTTTACGAGCTATTACTTGATTGAGTTATTGAGATACAGACATTTTACATTTTACTTTATAAATAAAAGACTTTCAATTAAACATTTTTCTTTTTCTTCTATGAACAATAATTTCGATTCTAAAGAATTGAAAATATTTTATTTCTCATACAATAGAAAAAAAAATCGATTTATATTTTAACTCAAATTATTATATGCCCTTGGGAAAAAAACAGTTTTTTTAAAGCATAGTAACTTATTTAAACAAGTGAAGAGCGGAAACAGTCGACACTTTTCGATCTTTACCCTTTCCTGAAATAATTCATCCTATTTACCTGATTCCGAAATTTGGAAAACAACATTCAAATATCCCGTAACGCGTTATTTAATCTCAGGAATCTTTCGACATTATAAGCCTTCCTCACCGGAGGGTGCCCGACCTTGAGTGTGTTCCTTGAATTTCGAATTTAATATGTTTTGGAGCCCCTTGACGTTGACACTCCTTCCGAAATTCTAATCTGATATTGAGAAATTTATCATTGAAACTTTCCTAAGGACGAATGGAATATCTCAAAAAGTTTCCAATTCTTTTGTTTTTAGAGCAGGCTAAGATGGCTGAAAAAATGTATGAAATAGTTCCAATTTTTATAAAATATGCAGGGGAAATTCTCGTTATAAAAGATTTTCATAAGTTCAGATTTTAGAGTAATTCATTTTAAAATACATTTATTTATTTAAGATAAAATACTATTATTTAAGCAAATTTAATTTTTTAAAAAACGAAGAAAAATATTTTTTTTCAAAAAAAAAGAAAAGAAAAGAAACTATAACAAAAAATGTCTTTATCGTTACGAGCAAGCATTTAATTTGGTATATGATTATAATAAATCGGTTTCAATAAATTCTAGACTCCTGGCTCTTTTCATATTTAAGACTGTTAGTGTTCTCCAATCCAAAAAAAAGGAAAAGGAAAAATATTGATACCATTTGGAAGTTACACAAGTGTCGTGAGTTAACTCAAAGTAGTTGAAACTTTTTAGGCCCATTGCGAATCAAGTAACAGCAGCAATAATAATAATGTAACTTATACCTAAGCATGTTAAGAAATAGAAAGATCAGATACGAGCAGATTAAAAATAGATGTACCATCATATAAAAACTAAGTTGATTGTAATGACTTTTCACTTCATGACTTCAATATGTAAATGTAGCTTTGTGACGCATGAAGAGGAAATGTATGAGCAAACCAGCGAGCATGGTCTTCCTTAAACTTTATCGCATTCTCTTGAATAAACTTGTAGATGCCAGAGAGGTCCTTGAGTGGGTTGTAATAGTTAAGAAATATTTTTTGGCTAGAATTTAATATTTTTACCAGATCTGTCGTCTAGGTGAATTGTTAAGGATTTCTCCCTCGTGCGCCGTTAATAGCACCCGAAAATTCTAATTTGTTCTTTAGATATGTTTTTTCTAGGCCGATTAGAATAAAAATTTGGCAGAAAATGGCTCTTGTTCTCACAAATTCCCAAATGGAATTTCATTTATTTAAAACAGTGGGCTTCTGAATTATACCGTTTACATGTTTCTAAAAAGGCAAACCGGCAGACAAGCAACTTATTGTTGGATTTGACACTCAATTTGACCGGTGTTTGCAATATAAATTTTTAATCTGTTATTTCATTTAGATGAAATCTGACTGTCGGCCTATCCAAACATATGTCAACGTAGTAATTACAAAACAAAGATATTTAGATGAATAAAATTCCGTACGCAGATTTCTTTTTAGACACCCATCGAATTTAGAGATAAATCCCACAAAATATTCAACATCTGCCAGCTTGTATTTTCAGAAGTATACAAATACCGTAACTCAAAAAGTCAATGGTATAAATGTATCAAATTCAAGATGTGGTTTTGTCTGCACTTTGTAGTTATGCGTCAAATTTAGATTTCAGTCGGTCGAGAGAGAAAAAAAACGCTTCCAAAATGCGAGTTCGCCGTCATTAGATCGCAGGTATGATAATTTTGAATTAATAAATAAGTAATTTTGGTTAATAATTGAATAAATAATCAATGGTCAATCAATAAGTTTCTTCCGGAAAGAACTTCGTTCATAAGATATTAAATTTCACCCCTACAATAACACTATGGGCCTTTTAAGTTGTATACTGAGTACTTTCTGATTAACTCCAAAGTTTCCCTTTAAAATTAGAAATCAGGTTTGCTTAAAATTAGATTAGATAGGTAATATTTAGACATTAAACATCAAGGGTTATAAATTATATATTTTATATAAACCGTTTCAGCTAAAGATAATCTTCTAAACTCTTTTATAACAGGATTATCATCAGAATCTAATAATTAATTTCATTTCTTTTTTAGAAAGCCAATCTAAACATTTAAAATGTTGTAAAAATATTTACAAGGAAGAGGAACATTTTAAACTTTAAAGAACGTTATCAGGGGAAACAAGATACAGTTCATGCGGATAAAACTGAAAGGAATCACTTTAAATTGAAGAATAGAATCCATTTTAAAGTTATTTATTTGCTGTTTTTCTAGGATATCAATTTGATAAAGAAGCAAATCTTTATCGAAAAATTTACTCTGGATTTTTTTTATCAACTGCCATTTTATTCTCGGCAAACAAAAATTTCATTTCCGAGAAAAGCGCGGCAAAGGAAATTTCTTCCAATAACAGTTTTTATTTTTATTCGTTTCAGCCTTCAGAAATGGGCGCTTTATAAAAATACGAGCAAACAAACTGCTTGTCATGGAGAATAACATTATTTTGAATACAAAGGAAGGGAATTCTATTTGATCAAAATGAGAATTATCTGCCAAAGGGCTTTATCGACGATGAAGAGAGAGAGAGAGAAGGAAATTCCACTCAAAAAATGTAAATTCACGTAATTTTTAAAATACTATAAGAAAGCGTTTATGACTCTTTGTAAATGTGAAACTGTTTAACAAAACTAAAGTAATAAAAAATAGAAATCAAGGATTCTAGATGAATTTTCTCACTTAAATAAATTTGGTGGAAACTTTCATAGAATAGAATCTTTTAAGTTAACAAAATGTCTTAAAAATACATTTGAATTTTTTTTATTTTATATAAACCGTTTCTGGCTATCAGCTGTCTCGCCAGAATAATTACTCACTCAACTTTTTAACTAAAGATTTTACATTGGTGCATCTTTTCGGTTTTAACAGCAAAATACGAGGGCAAATCAAAAAGTCTTTGCGACTCTTTTTCAGTCGCAAAAATTAGGTACATACAGATATTTACAAATATTCGTTGTGTATTACGTACCTTACATTATTTCTCCGCACAGTAACCACGCCTGCTCAGACATTTGTCCCCTCGCAACACTAAACTAGAGATCCCCCGGAGGCAGACTTCTTCCGGCTGCCTGTGGAACCACCGTCGGATCGCGTTCTTGGCTTCTTCGTTACGTGTGAATCTCTGTCCTGCCAGAAACTTCTTCAGTGGACGAAAACGAAAAAATCACTAGGGACAAGGTCTGGACTGTAAGTTGGGTGTTCCAGATTCTCCTGGTGATTCTCATACAAGTTTTCCCGACCTTCAAACTCACGACACCACCATTGAACACTTCTCAAAGAGACACTTTTTCCCTTACGTGGGGTGCATTTCCCAGTAAATTGCTGTGGGCGTTTGTCCCTTGCACCATAGAAAACGAATAACACTTCGCTCTTCATAAGCTGTGGACGTGTGAAGAACAATCGCCATCTTAAATGACTGATAGCAGCGCCACTCATCGGAGAAAAAGGCAAATACGGCTGGCACGGTTCAAGAAACGTTCATTGCTGAGAAGATATATGTTCACTTTGTATTCACAAACGTATTTTGGCTTTAAAAAATTTTCAAAAAAAAGCAAAGCCTTTTTTATTTTCCCTCGTATTTTTAAGTTAAATTTCAATTCGATACCTCATAACTATAGAAAATTTATACTATTCTATTCCTTGTATTACGCATTCATTAATTCGGACAGTCACTCAAATTTGAACTTTAATTCGAAAGGAAAAGGGATTAAACTTCAATTCATGAGAAGATTTTTTATTTGGATGCAAACTTTTTATGTTTACTTTAAATGATGCATACTATAAAATTTTATTTTTTTTTCTGTTAATAAATATACCTTGAAAAATTATGGAGTATAAATTTTACACAACCTTTCGATCCCATGAATCTCATTATAAACAAATCCCAATGACGGCCACCAAGTTTTTCCGTGGATATTCATTATAATTAATTTCTGTTAATGCGTCAACATATACTTGACGCATTGACTGCCAAAACTCAAAGGAATGAATTTATTTTTATACAGTCGTTAGTATTAGTTAGTTAGTAGTTAGTTTGGGAGTATATAAACAATAATTTGTTGCAAAAATGTCAAAATTTGGTTTAGCTTTTGAGAAGTTGAGTGTTGCGTTCACGCAACATCAGCGGAATGAGAGTGGGGAGTTGAACAGAACTTGTGAGAAGTTACTCAGAATTAATTCCTGAAAATCCCTCCAACTTTTCTATGCTTTTGAAAACCATAAATGCTATTAAAAGAAACTTATTTACTATCGGATTTTATAGGTTGGCATGTAACAAACTTGCATTAATTTACATGTGAAAACTTTCACTGCAATCACTAAGCCATGCATCTGTGTACTGTCTGACTGTAATGCTGTTTGCAACGCAGTCTTCTATTGTCCTCTGACTTTATAATAAAATGGCTACACACTAAATGTTTATTATTAATGTTGAATATACTAGGTCTTCCGGCGGCTGAAGTACATCTACCGAAATCTCTATTCTCAAAAGGAGTTTTCAGAAACAAGTAATGAAACCTCGCGCCTAAAATCCAAGACTGACTTTTTGCTTTCGGTAGTTGATAAATTTGACAATTTCCATGCATTTGTTAAGGCAACGTCAATGTAATTTGTAAATATTGGCCACTGCCACTTTTTTCCTCGAATTCCTATTCTGTAGTTAGCTACTAAATTATCACATAAATTGACTCCCCTCCCTTTTGTTATTATACTGATCAACAAGACAAGGTTGAGACCACAATTTTTTTTTTCTTTCTGTACTTGAATAACGGAAAACCTTGTTTACATGTTGAATCTTATCAAATGTTGAGTCAAGAGTTACAACAGAGTTATCGTTTCAACGAACAAAAATCATTTTGTTTTCCTCTTCGTACTGAAAATAGCTCTCTTCCTCTTTCTAACTTTGTCGGATCTACCAGAAGTGAAAATACATCATTACCAAGAAGTAGATAAAAAAAAATATCTCCGAGTTTTACCTAGACTCTTTACTCTTTTTTACTCTTTCCAGTCTATCTTTTTCCTCATTTTTTAATTGAGGTTAATTTTATGGTTCCTTTTTTACCCATTTCAAATGTGTTTTTTACTACTACAGGTTTCGAGAGATTAGATTTCTTTTTTGAATGCATTTTGATTTATCCTGGTGTATCATTTGGTAAAGCATTCTACTCAGAAATGGAAATATTATCATTTTCTTCTTCTTAATAAATAGCTTCTACAGTTTTTGGTGGAAGAACTACAACATCGATAACATAGTTTTCTGAATCAAGTTCAGAAAATTTATTCAGAGTTTCATCTCAATTAACATATTTTCTTTTTGGCATTTCTATGCGCGTAGAGTGAGAAACACACACACCGTTGTTCGAAAAGCGAAATGGATAATTTATCTCTCATAGCGAGCTGAATTACCCTTTTCCCGCTGACGATGAGTCAACGTGACACGTTATTCCGTCCCCCTCCAGGTAATAGATAACATCTGACGAATGAAATGTTGTCTTATATTATGACCTGGACTAAAAGTAGATATCCTCTAACACTCATGTCTATTTCCGGTTATTTTCTTCAAAAATCCAAGTTCAACAGTTCTCGTTGAAAAATACTTCAAATCTGAAACTCGCAATAGTTATGTTAAATATTGTTCTCAGAAATATTCCCCTTTTTTTGCCCAGCTTAAAAATTGCAATTTATATAAAATTTGTTAGGCCATTAATTTTTCATACTCCTTTGTTTTCACCGTTGCGTCAACGCACCATCAGCGTTAATCGGTTTAATGTCTATATTCCATTTCATTATCAATAATAAAATCCGCGTCTTTTTAATTGCCTTGAACATGTTTTTATTATCCTTTGTGCATAAGCATTCATGCACATGAACCTTTCTAACTGAGATAAGTTTTATAACATCATAGCACCATCAAAAACGTAAATGTTTGGATCTTCAAATATTCTTCTAATGTAAATTGAACATGTTGCACAGATTCTGTAGCTTTCAATAATGGGAAAATGAACAAAAAATAAATGCTTGATGAAATAAAAAATATGATTTGAGTCCTAAGGCAACTGTATAAACTTCTTTTGAAAATAAAACAAAAGCAAATATGAATAGATTTCCAAGGAGGACAATAATTGAGTTGTCACCCTCTCTGCACACAACACCCACTTCCATTGGGAGGACGTTTGGCCCTGATTGATTTAACGTGCAATAGACCGTCTGACACGACGGTTTGTGGGTGGAATCGGAGCCTGAACGAGTCAAGGTCTTATCACTAGGTCACCGCAGCCTGAAGCACTAGTGCATGCCTCTGCAATTTCAATCCATTATAGACTCTCTTATGTGCATTTTCCTATGGGCTGCCATCAAAGTCTTCTAAATTCGCATGATTTTATATAAGACCGCAGAAGTTGTTCGTGAAATGTTTGCGGTAAAAAGAAAAGAAAAAATGCATTAGCTTGACGTTAACGTTTATTGTTCAAATATTAAGATGAATTGAATAAAATTCTTAATAGAATAACACGAATTAAAAGAATTGAAATTATTATTTTGGAAAATATTCATTTTAATAGAGATTGCGAGAATTTGCATTTTTAGTCTGCGAAATGTGTGAGTTTTTTGAATGGTGCGGTCCATAGAATAATTTAAGCCAATACGAATGATAAGTAGAGACTGATTTTGGGGACACAAAAACTGTAGAAGGTTTAATATTATCTACGCAATTACACGCATTTTGTAATACATACAGACCAAAAAATTCAGAATCATTTTCGATCAATATCTATTCTACGGCCACGTGCCGATAGGATTTTTTTTTCTTCATTTCTTTTAATTTTGCAGGAATGGAGTGCCCTAAGCTAATGTAAAATCATTCAAAAGTATGAATAACTGCCTTTTCGAAACTGGAGCATTGAGATATGGCTAATTGCACACTGTTTCTTTCGAAACTAGGAAGAAAAAAGAATGTTGCGAATGAATCGCAATTGATTTCGTCTTTTCCTTGAAGGATTTAATGTTTGATGCTTTGTGCATTCGCTTTTGAAAAAGATTGCCGGTTTGTTAGAACATTTATTATTATTTCTTAGGAGCTGAATAGGGGCAAATAATGAACGGTGATTAAGACAAGATCTCCTAAATTTAAATATTTGTTTTTTGGGGCGTGAGTAAAGTGTGGCTTATTTAAAGCTGTTATTTTCAAGCAAATGACACAATAATTATAAAATGCATCGTACTTCATTAAGTGAGATTCATATCCGTGTCACAGATGGCGCATAAGTAACTTAATAGAATAATTATTAAAAAAAGGAGGTGGTTGAGGCGCAATTAAATTTGTCAAACTTCACTTAAAGAGAAACCCTAATAGCAATAAAAACGAAATAGAAAAATGAAACAAAATTGTTAACGATCGATGTTTCGCAGAACAAGAGGCGCAGCGACTTCGTGTCCTACATAGAAAGGGATTCCGAGGGGAATGAGTACCTTTGAAGCCTGAATCGGTGAGAGAGCGTCACTGAAGAAGGCTCTGAAACGGTGGCTCTTGAACCTTATGGTTTTAGGTTCAAGACCCGATCCTATAGAAGAACTGTAGTGTAAAGGAGTCTGTTGCTCGTTAAAACCGTTAGAGTCAAATGCCCTCCCCCTGGTGTGGGATGCCAGTTCGGGAGTCATCCTCGTCATCTGATTGCGATTCAAAATTAAGAGGTCCATCCCATAATAGCCCAAGTGTTTCTTTACAATGGGGAGTTAATATAACTAAACTAAACTCATGATTATTTTCTTTGTCTTTCAAAAGTTTGACTCTATTGACTATTTCGTAGGAACCCACACATACATATGAGGCCACTATTTTCAGATTTATCCAACTCTGTATGTTTCAGTATACATGACAATTATACCGAAAATTTATAAATTGATGATACTTCATATCCGTTTCATACTGACATACTTTGCATTTTTCATTATTGTAAACAAAATTATGAGCATAACTTACTGATACTTCCTCGTAAATAGAATTAACACAGCTTCGTATTTCTGATACACAGTAATAGTTCCACAAATAAATTCTTGTTCTTAAAGATATTTTACAAGCAGATATTTATCGAAATCTTAAATCAAATATTTTGATAAAAAGTAATCAATGCAAATTAATTTATTTTTAAAAAATAGTTTCACTTGAACCTGCTTATAAGTTCAGAAAACTAAAAATATCATTATTTAAAGCTATTCTGACGTATACGTTGGTTACATCTTGAGAATACATCTGACAATACAAGAATACATCTTGTGCTAACGTCCTTTTTTAAGTCATATTAAGGATATCATGACGGCGTTTAATACTGTTACGAAAATCACCGAGTTCGCTTATAGTGAGTGTGTGGTATAAAGGCTATCAGCAGGCCTCAATAAAATACAACAGCGGCGTTTATCTGATATGAAAACACTAACGCAAAGACAATAAATAAGCAGACCACAAATGTGTACAGCAGAGATGGACACCCTGCAGAATACTACAACAGACTACAATAGCCCGCAAGTAATTTAGACCACAGTATACAAAGCGGTCAGACGGAATCCAGCAGGGGAGGAGATCCTCGGATCTTTGCTCTCTCCAAACGTCTGAGATTCTAACTGTCTCCTCAGTTGTATACCAACTCACTACCACACAGCTGGCTACCCAACACACTACACAACGCTGCTTCCTCATCAGACAATAGTCATCAGCATACAGTAGTTCAGCTCCTCTTGAAACTCGATGCTTGTTTTCTACTGTGACTCCGCTTCTGGTTCAAATCACTGCATCCCTGCTGATTGGGACGGCCGGACTTTTATAGTTCCTGAGGCCGAGAATCTTCTGGGTCAATCAGAGCCCATCTCAGTTTCTATTGGACGGATCATTAAAATTCCCGAATTTTCCATAAATATCCAAATTTATTGCCAAAGTCACGAAATTCGCCGCCAAATGATCGCTGAGGCTGAGATGACTGATGTGGCACCTGTTGAGCTCGCAACAGGCTGAACGTTAAACGGTGTTTCTTATGATAATACTATCCGTGCTTGAAAGCAAAATTATATGTTTGTAACAATAATCTTTAAATTGTATTACTGCAGTGAACTTTTAGATGGACTACTTTCTCTTTTACCTTGAACAAGTACCTAAGTTTAAATAGATGTTCGACAGTTCTTCAGAAAAATTGAGGAATGTATTCTAGTTTTGACATCGAAGACAAGACATTTGTCTATATAAACATACTCTGAATTCTTTAAGTGTCGTCGACGAAAATATTTTTTTAATATTATTTTTAAGAATCAAAAAATTAAATAAGTTTATTTTCATTTAAAATTTTATACATTATTATCCTATAAAGTTTAAAATAATATCCAAAGAATACAATTTTTTCTCTTTTTTTATTAAATGGTGTTTAATAATTTTATTAAATGGTTTTTTTTATTAAATGGTGTTTTTAATAAATAAATCAACAATAAAATTATCCGATTCTAGATTTATCCTAAAAGTTTAAGTGAATCCCTTTTGGCACTTAACTTACATTCTTTCATAACTTATATATTTCCTTTATAACCCTTTTAAAACAATAGAAAATACCGTCATGGCATTTAAGCTCAAAAAATAATCAATCACGATAAACTAAAATGTATCATTAATACTTTCCGCTTTAATTATCATTTGATTATCATTGATTATCATTTGATTAAAGGCTTTCAAACAGTTTATACAAAAGTGAACAAAAGAGAAAAATAATATTTCTTTACAATATTCAATATTTCCTGTCGAATTGAACTCTGTTGAAAAACTGTTGTTACTCTTTCCAATTTTAGATGTTTCCATTTCATTTCGTCTTATTTACTCTGGCACCCAATTTTCAAAGTCAATATTAAAATGCCTCTCAATCCATTCTTTTTTAACCAACACTGTCTTCTGGCAAGAAGAAACTTACCTGGGGGGTGTTCGGCTGTGACTGCTTTCCCAGAGCCTCGAATTTAATATGCTTCGGACTTTTCTTTCTCCTCTGACGTCAACTGCAGCCCTTCTTCCCACCCCCGTCTCGTAGTCAAAAATTTGGAATGAGGACGATCTTAATTAACATTTTCCTAAGAAGCCGCCGAATATTCCAAAGAGTTTATAAAATTCTTTATTATTGATTAGTACAGATGAAGGAAAGAATTATTTGTTTAATTTTTGAAGTTCTTTATGTGGGATGATTTTCCAAATCATCCCACATAAAGAACTTTGCATAGAAAGCCCTAAGCAATATGTACTGAAGCAAACTGTAGACAGCAATGTAATATGTATTCTAAAATCCAAGGTTTACCAGATTTCAATAAAACATGTTAATCTAAAGGAGAATTCCTTGGAAAATAGAGTTTTTAGATATTAAAATGATCAACTTTCAGCAATTTTTTTTTAAAAACTATATAGTCAAATTCCATTCCTTATAGTTTTTGCAGCAGTATAATCAAGTCATGGATAAAAATGAAAATGAAATTTTCCATCGTAAATTTCAACTTATCAAGTGAGAACATTATTTTTGTTATTATTTATCTTAATTCATTTCAGTCATTAACCAATTTAAACCGGTTTGAAAGCATCACGAAACTTCTCTATAGGTCTCGACTGATTTTGAGTTGAAATAACAGCTATGGTGTCATAGTTCTTTGTCTGCTTTTTAAAAACGCATCCGCTGTCAAAGAAGCATCCGTAATAATAGTGAAATACTGGTAAAAGTAGGTAAAAATATATTTTCCCGTAAATTTCTGACATCAAAACCTTCTGACCAATGCAACATAATGTTCTTATATGATAATAGATTTATTTTATTGTGAAACAAGCATGACTCATGCTTTTACACACTTTGTTCAAAAGTTCAGCTGCAATGGCTATGATTTACTCTTGATCAAAAGTCGTTTACAGATAGGATATAATTTTAAAATGTGCTTGAAATATTATGAATTGGCACGATGCTAAATTATGTAGGCTGAACACTTCCTTTAAAATTACATGATGTCTAACAAATGGATTAAGAAGGAGGACCGATGTATCTAAAAGGGCCAAAGTTGCCTGCCATAGTAAGCAGTTACTTCTTAGACAGTAAGAATTTACTTCGAAAAGGTTTTTCCAAATTTTAATTAAATATTAATCGAAATAATAATGCATTCCTGCATTAGTTTCAAATTATATCACTGAATGTATTGAATATATCATATATCAATGAATACTATTTTCATAATTCTAACCGTTTCGCCACAATATTTCGCTCCTCTAAGTAATTCACTGAACGCGGAACAGCACCGAAAAGAGCCCATATTGTTTCATCCCACCCCCAGGTAAATATTCAGTTCTGAAGTTTGTAACGCCGGCCTGATTTTTTTATCAAACTGCTGGAGAGTGTTTCATTTTCATATTAGTTTGGAATCGGCCTTTTTTATAATGTGAGAACATGGTGTTGTTTTGGTTTAAACTTTTTGAGCCTCATAACGCGAAAGAAAAAAATTAGTGATTTATCGCTTCTGAGGCATCAATTTTCCTCTTTTAGGATTATTAGAAAATAATGCAGAAGATTGTCACCTTTGGCAATTTATCACCAAAAAACATTTAAAAATCGAAATTTAATTTGTAATTCAAAAGTTTAAATCAACAGCAACTTTGTTACATTTTGTTTTGTGAAAAGGTTTCTATCATCTGAGAATACGATATTGTATTGGTTTGAGAATTTTGAAGCCATAAAATGAACGGGCTGATAATTGGGGATTTATAGCATTTGTGGCATCCGTTTTCCACTTTTAGGGTTAATAGAAAATTAAAAGAATGTTGTAACATTCGGCGACTTACCACCAACAAAAAATTACAACTTGGCACGAATGTCTACCATGTACTGGATTCTATATATATCGACGCATGCATATTCTGATAGTCACATGATTGTTTCAAACCTGTTTAAACCGCTGAATGACTTCAATTAATTAAGACAAACAATGCTTTAACATAATAATACTATGACATAACTTGAAATTGGGGATAGCAGATTAATTTTTCGTCAGTTTACTTTATGGGTTAAATATAGATTAGTGGATAGTAGGAAAGAAAATGCTGCGAACGCCATCAAAGTAAAAGACGTGCACTCATATAAAAAAACAAATCCCTCAACATCGCGTGGTTGGGAATTAAATAACATAGCGCTGATGCAGGCTTATATTCGGTGTTCGAAGTTTTATTTGCGTGAAATAGCGCTTTATTAATTTAATTTTACTTTCGGTTTATACATATTTTTTAATTTTAATAAACTTTTGAAATTCATTATAGAATTGCAATGTAGTACGTTTCTTACTATTCATTTGCTGTTGAATTGTTCAAAACAGTAGGACAATTAGTTTAGATGAGTGGGAAAGCAAAACCTATTCGTGAGGATCAAAAGTAATGTATCTCTATGTTGCTATTGTTTTTTTAATGTTTAATATTCTTCATAGTTAGCCTAAATTGAAGCGTGATTGCAGACATTAGGGGATATTTTATAAAGTTATATTATTACACTAGCCGCCTTTGGCGACCAGTCGGTTCGCCAGTATTAATGCTCGCTAAAATTTTCATACAATATTTTATGTAGCTGTGTCTCATAACAGGTTTTTCACCAAACTATTTTTAAACCAAACAAATTTTGATAATCATATCATCATTTATAGTATTATTTAGTATTATTTTCTTCAGATATTCTGTTCATTGTACTACTCATCTTTCTCTTTCTATCCAAGCAATGATTGTCCCGGAATTGATATTTTACTTAAATGATGGACGGAAAGATCTAAAATGCTAAGTTTTTATAGAATAATGAGATTCAAGTTTTCATGAATGTAAACACACTAAACAAATAAAGACACAATTGGTTTTCAAGAGATACGCAAGTTTAAAAACAGCTTGCAAAATACCACGCATAGAGGAAATAACTGTGACACCCAAACTTCCTTTTTTTCTATCCTTTTTTTCTTCACTACTTTTCTTTCTATAAACCCTTTTTTCCCATTGTTATTCTTTTTTTCTTCCCTGCCCAGACTTTATTTTGAGCAGTCATAATAAAGACTAATAATAAAAGCAGCTATTTTCTTTCTTTTTTAAACATCCCGTTATCAATAAATGAAAACCAACTGACATCGCGTATTTATTTCTAAACAAATCATAATGTATTACTTTCTGCTATCATACTCAGTTGGTGTGGGGGAAGGAAATGAAGTTTTTTAGCGGGAAAGTAAGAAACGTGTCATTTTAACTATTTTCGTCACATTTTTTTTTCATTTTTTTTCTCTCCATAAAAACCATCCTGGTGTCTCAACGAAATCATTTTTTAAAGAATTAGCTGAATTGGTCCAGCCGTTCTCTAGTTTTGCGCTTAGCAACGCAATTCGAGATCAATTTTTATTTATATAGATTAATTATTTATTATATTATATAAATGCGGTTATTTTTATCTCGCAAAAACTATTCTGAGAACATTAAGCTCTCTAATCTTCATATACCAATTTGCATATACTTCGGATTGAATTACTATATCCCATATCAAACCGTTCATTACCGGAACTAAACAAGCTTTTCTGGTAGATACTAGAGATATGGGAGACGCGTAGATTACCCTAGGGACGAACTCGCAACGTTAGAGTAACATAGCAATTATACAAATGTAGCGCTTCAGTCCGATGGATGTTATCTGGCTCATGAGTCTTTCACCACAATTGTTATAAAGATGACTGAAAACATCTAGAATCTTTAGAGAAAACGAAAGTTACGTAATTTCCTTTCTGAAGAAATATTTTAATTCAATTTCTTGCTCCAAAATAATGCCGTATACACTTAAATGAAAAAGAAAAAGAACTTTATATTTTTAACTAATTTGGTTCGATGTGCATTATTAAATAATTAGTTATATTTCTTTATAGTTTTTACTATTTTAGACGGTATTTCTTAAAAAAATCTGAAAACATTTAATTCCTTTAGTCTATATTTCCATTATTCCTTTTATTCAGAAATAATTTTTATTTTACTCTTTTTTAAAGAAAAAGTAGAAACTATAAACTTTAAAACAATACGTGTGATATTACGCAATACTATTGTAATACCGTCTCAATACAGCCTTGAATAATTGTGAGATGACACAAACTTCAAACTTTTTGTTTATTTAACATCTCATGTTAAATTATTTGAAAACTTCCTAACTACTAAATTATTCGTGAAATGGTGCGGAATAGTGCTATAAATATGGTTTATTACGCCATCGTATTATGTGGTCTTTGCATATTTCAAGATGATTTATAAATAATGAAAGTTACGAGGTTGATAATTGCCTTACATAAATCAGGAAGTTCATAGAATAATTTGAAATAGTCAGCTTCTGAGGCGTAGTTTATTTATGAATTTATTGGGTTATTTTGAAACTTGGCTGAAAAGGTTCTCTCCGTAATGCTATTCATTTTAAATGCAATCAGGTTGAATCCTTAATAAACCGTGAGTTCGTCGCCGTAATTAAATTCTGAAAGTATCCTAATTGTTTGCCACTAAGCATATTATTCCGTGTAGTAATAATGGCTGTTTTCATCCAATCTTTTCAACCTGCATACAAATAAGGAATAGAAAAGAAATAAAAGGATGGAATTTGGAAGTTCTAAGAACAAAAAATGATGGAAAATCGAAAAACAGTTTTCACGCTGAGGTTTGTTTTAGCTCTTTTGGAATTTAGAGAGCTGTCAGACACATTCCCTGTTTATCGCATAATCAACGTGACACTTAATTGTGAAAAATAATTTTAAAATCATTTGTCATTGCAATCACGAAATACGTTCAAAGGGCCTTAAGTTTTTTCCCCATAAAAATTATTCAAATTACTGACAGATAACTCTCAAGGTTCAAAGATGGTTTATGTAAATCAAGAAAAATAAAACACAGCAACTTAATACTGCTCATTTTATTTTAAGGTTAAAAAATGAATTAAATGGTCCCTTTAAGGTATTTAGTTAGTGAGGCGTATAACTACGCCTATTACAGCTGAGTGTAGCGAGGCATCGGTGCCCCCGTCTACACGTTGGATGTCATCCTTCATACCAACATTTAGCACCAAAGCGGTTGGAGAGCCCCGATATACACGAGACTTCGAGTATTCTCAGAATCAAAAATCTCGTGAGATAAGATCTGGCAATAGTGAGGGACCCTTTATCTTACTTCCTCGGCTTATTACTCAGCCCTCAGTGAATGTTTCTTGGAGAATTGCCTTGACAGGACAACCGGCGTGAGAGAAGGCATCATACTGCATGAAGATAACAGCAGATTACGCATATCTTCTCCGCAAAGCAAGCTCAATGTGGCCTCGCAGAGTCGTAAGGTATTATTCTGCAGTCACAGAATATATTCTCCAACGGAATGCATGACAACGAGAGCCCAAAATAAAGGACGCGGTGAAACCCACACCAAACAGTCAGATGGTGGAGAATGCAGTGATTTGGTAATTACTTTAGAGCCTAGATAGAATGCTTCGCGTATTGACTTCACCATGCTATGAAAAGTGGAGCTTCATCTCTCTACTTGTTTGACAACTATTGAGGGCCACGTTCCATTTGTGGGAGCGCTCATAGTCTGTCTTCCACTGTAATCGGCTGGCAAATAACTGGTGAAATGCCTTTAACTTGTACGGATGCAGTTTCAGTATTTCGGGCAGAATGCATCGGATCGACCTTTCCCAAATTATCTTTGCACTCTCAGCTTCACACCCACTGCTTCTTTCCCTTGGGGCCTCGGCTGTCAATTTCTTATGACACCTTGTACAACAAGGACCTTGGGCCCACCGACGGTTAGTTTGCCACTTCATAGACTATCTACAAACTCTCAGTATCCTCAAAACGGCGTTTCAAATTCAGTATTCCATTCAATGCAATGGAGCTTTTGTTTATAATCCTCTCTTTTATCGAGCGGAGAGTTCCCAATGCTTTAATCATAGATTCATCGTTCAAATCTGAACAACTGATGCCTGATCCGGTAACGGCAGCATGCTGATGGCATCGAATGGCGAATCCATTCCCAGCCTTGTGTTTTATAGCTATCATGATTGGCACTAACCGACTAGATTTGGCGCATGAGCACTATTTTTAATAAATTTTTAATGGTAAAGAATTTTTTAAATATACCCAATTTTTTCGATCATTATTCTGTTTAGAAAGATCATTATTCTGTTGTGAAGTTTGAACGAATTTAAGGTGCATTTTACATTCGTCCAGTTGTTAAGATGTACTATAAATGCAACATGCAATTTTTCAAATTTCTAAAAATTATCTAACTTTATCTTTACCATGGACATGCAACTGAAAAAATGACTACAGTATACTCTCAAAAGTATTTATTAAAATTTTCAATTCTATAAAATTTTCGAAAGATTTGTCAGTGGCATTTTCAAAGAATTATTGGAACCTTATAGTTTTCACTTTAGGGTTTGAAAATAATTCGTTAGAGAGAAATCATTGATATTAAGTTATGCTCAAGGGAATTAATTGCAAATGAATGCAGTCAGCATTCCTGCTCAACCAGCTGGCCACCAAAGGCGTTTAACTTAAGTAACTATGTTTCTTTCATTCTTACTATTAACAAGTAAACATTAAGATTTAAGGTAATAAACAGATATCCATTCTAAATAAAAAAATTCCTGCAGTATATAACTTTGCTTTCTAAAATTGCTTTACATTCATTGCAAAGAAACCGCTCATATGTCGTCATCAAAAAAGTCTCCAATAAATATCATCAGTCGTGTTTGAGCGTTTAAAAATGAAGGGATGAGATTTTTCACTAAATATATTCCATTCGCCCTTGGAAATAGTTGAATTAAGAATTTCTTGATATCATTTGTGACTTTCACTGGAGCATTGTTTGACCGCTCAACGAAGGTTACGTCCGGAACTACATTAAATTCAAATATCAGGAAATCAATTACGTCCGGAATGCCCTCAGGTGAGAAAGACCTGTTTGATCAAAAGATCGCAGAGGTAAAAATAAAATGGCACCCGAGGGTGTTTGGCTGTTGACATTTGCTGAAATTCAGAAAGAATTTAAAAGGATTTGGGAAGAGGGATAAAAAAATGTTGTCAACGGATTTTTGTGTAACTTATTTGCGTGAGCTACGAAAAATGCGACATACTCTTTTGGGCTGGGAAAAGATAAATGTTTGTGAAATAAAATGAGATAAAAATTATCGGAAAATAAATTCATTTATTATTTCATATTTAAATGATATTTATGATCGTTTATTTGAATGAGAAAAAAAGATAAATTTTAGAAGAAATTGAAATTAATTTAATTTGGTTATTCTTAATGCGTATCATTTCCAATAAAATAAAATTATTTAAGGTAATAATCTAGTCTTCCCTTTTTTTCTTATATTACATTATGAAAACTATAAAAAATAAACTTAAATCTAGCAATCATTTTAAAAAGATTTACTTAATTTTTATTTTATTCTTAAATTTATTGCAAGATAGAGCGCATAAAGATAGCAAATATTTAACATCTGTGTAAGATGAAACGAAAGATATTATTTTAAAATTTTTATATATTATAATTTGCATTTTTCCCACTTTTACAAAGTATTTACTCTGTCATTCTATATAATCTCTAAACAAATCCGTCTTTGATCAAAAACAGTATATAAACATTATTTCAAATCCTATGGGAAATTTTATGGAGCTTTTTTCAAATAGCAGACATTAGCAATAGCTTGACTCAGAATATTATCTCTTGCCCGTTTCTGTAATTCCAATATCAACAAGCAGCATCTGGCGGAAACCGGTTTCATGTCTAATATCAACAAATCATGCAGAATCCGCACTTGCGAAATATCGTTTGCAATAATTAACAAAATTTCGCTATGGAAAGGATTTCCGATAATCTCCCTGGTGATTTAATCCGTCCAACCTATAAGGAAAGAATATATTTTCATTTTCTTTAAAACTTTCATAAAAAATAGAGTATATTGTGTAAATTTGGAGAGATTGGGAATAGTTACGCTTGATCCCTACTTATAAAGACGAATGTTTGCATGTCTTGGCATTCTATCGACTAGAAAATTATACCTTGAGTTTCCACATTTGAACCATATATATTTTGAACGGTGAGAATGCGCTTTTCAGAACAAGTTTTAAAAAATTTAATAAGAATTTAAATTAATTAAAAATAAACTAGAGTTTGATGTTTTTTGAGATTGTTCACAAAACTCTCCCCCTCCCATAAGAACTTTTATATCTTAAAGTCGAGAAAATAATTTTTTTAATGATGTCATTGTGGTTTTTATAAAATTCTTTTGTCTAAACTTAATTATATAACATTTAAATATATTTTAAGTGTATTTCAAAACATTTTCATTCTTGCGAATCAAACTAAATTTTTTTACATTATTTCTTTAAATATTTGCCACCGTGTTTTTCTTCCATTTTTGAAATCTGAGAAGGATGCTATTTAATAACTATGTAGCTTAAAGGGAAAATAAAAATGTGAAGATAAGATACAAGACGGATGGAACTGACACAATAAATTTAACGTTCCGTGGAATTAGAAAAATTTATACACAAAACGAACAAAAGATATGTAACGCTATTAAATAACACCGTTTTAATGCCTAACAATTAAGAAGAAGAATTGGCCTGAATTTTTAATCAAACGATTGAACTGAAACGAAATAAAACGAATAGCTGCGCCTTATCCGCTGTTCACTAAAGGTGAGTAGTTTCAATAAAATTACATTTTCATTCCTAAATTTTATGCATCACAATGAAATTATTGAAATAATTTTATTGAAAGTCGATTATTTTTTAATTTGTTTTAATATATAAAATTGATTTCAAAATTGTTAAGCATTTTAGAGTATAATGTTTAAAAGTAAATACATAAGGCCTCAAAAAAGGGGAAATCCAGCTATCGAAGAATTTACACGATTCAGATCACTTTGGAATTTTAAAACAAAATCCTTCTTAAAATTGTAAAAGTCCATCTGTGAATACATTAACACAAAAAAGGAAAATTCAACAAAGCGAAATTTTTTATATGTTACCAAATACCCTGACTGCGTATTTTTTTAAAATAACTATTCAGATGCTATGTTGGCAAATAACTTCAAATATTTTTTACACAAAGTGAACTGATGCTTTAGGTTACATGATAATAATACAATACAATATAATAAAATATGTTATCAAAAACATTATCAAATGTATTAAAGAAGGGGAAAACTCGGAATGCAATAGAAAATGGACTGGTTTCCAACCCCCAGACATCACGGGGATACGTAAGAGGATGGATAATAGAATTGCATTTAAATGCCGGGTTTATATTTGAAATCTTCATAGAATTATTATGAATTACGAGTATTACAATTTAATGGTTTGGTGATCGGATGAATTGAAAATAATTAATATTTAGTTTTTAAAATCAGCCATTTGAAGTTTCCTTCATTCTCATTTCTACTTTACAGATCAAATATTTCTAATTGAATTCATTTTTTCTTTAAGAAATGAAATTTTATTGTGACGTCTCCGATCATACATATAAACAATCGTTCTTCCATCTCTAGTGTAGGCGGCTTTAGTGAAGAACAAGGGGAGGTGGTAACTAGGGAGTTGTAGATACATAGATAATAGGATACATGGTGGACATTTGTGCCAAGTTGTAACTTTTTGACGATAAATCACCAAATGTGGCAACCATATTTACTATTTTCTAATAACTCTAAAAGCAGAAAATGGATGCAACAAAAGCGATAAATCACCAATTTTCTGACCGTTCAGTTTGTGGTTTCAAAAACTTCAATACAGCATCATGTTCTCACATGATAAAAACATTTTAACAACAACAAAAA
>JAOUZG010014361.1:1544493-1555779 GCA_026289955.1 Argiope argentata | reverse complement strand
GATAGATAGATAGATAAGATTTAATATACAGATTTAAAGCACTGAGATAGATAAGATTTAATATACAGATTTGGCATCCATATCAAATTTGGAATCCAAACTGCGAAGAGAAGAATCGACTGTTTATCACGAACACTTTCTCATGCATGTAAAATCATTACACATTTAAAACATTGACATAAAAATAAAATTTAATTGTCAAATATCGTACTTTACATTCAGTGAAAAGCTTACACTTTACATTCATCTAGATGTAGATCATTCTTTCCGCAACATTTTAAAAAAATAAAAGCATGCAGTTGACACATGTAGGTACCTTTTGTATGAACGGCAAATGGCTTTCCTGGCCCAATTTCCGATTTATGCTCGGGGCGAGCGGGAGAAGATTTCGCAGCAACCACTCTTCGCAGTTTAGAACAGTACTGTAAATCTCGAGGACGTATTATACTGCGAAAGGCATGTCGAGATGGAATGGCACATTATATGCACTTTGGGTGCTTTCCCTACAATTGCTTCGAAAAAATTTTTTGACAGAAATTTATTTACCTCTGTATCAGAAGAATCTGAGAGTAATTTGCTTTTTCCGGGATGAATTCTACGGTCTGTGTATCCATATACATGCAAATATACAGAAATTGTGGAGCTCTCTCAATGACGTGAACAGCATACATCGTCCAGTTTGAGTTGGAGGCTCGTAACAAATTATATATCTCCTCTAAATCACAACCTTTCTTAAAAACCATGGCTTTCTCTTAGAGCCTCCCCAGCTTCTCAAGCCTCTGCTGTGTTGGACCCAGAAAAGACCCACTGTCATCGCATTATGGAAAGCAGCTGTTACTCGTTAAAGAATATTGAAACCCCAGTCAAGCTTAAAGGGTGACTTGGCAATCTTTCTGATGAAACGATCTTTACTAACTACAAGAGCCAATTCCATCCACTTTGATCATCCCCTTCGAAGAAAGGAATTGCCTATATTCTCTTTCTACTCAGAAGACTGTAAATGTCGCTGAACGAATTTTCCTCGGCTACTGCACTCAGGGCACAGGGAGTGGATTAGTGCCGACAAATGCGCTCGGAACTAAGTAATTAATAAAATTAACACAAAGGGTTTCGACACTACTGAACTTTCTGCACCTACTGCTGATCCCAAAAGGTGGAAGACTTCCTCATTATCATCTCCTGCTACATGGAGACTTGGTGCATCTAGAATCGATAAAGGCTAGAAGAATGTGTTTTACATGTACCATCACCTCAGAATGTGATTCACTTGTTCTTAAGAATCTACAACCTTTTTCTACAGGCAGGCAAACAATCAAACTGTTTGGCTGAAATTTTGTTACAAAATTTACAAATTTCATAAAGTTATGCGCAAATTTTATCGAACAGAACTATTTCATAGATTTCAATCAAAATTAAGGGATATATAAAGTTTCAAAAGTTTATAGATAGGTCCGTTTTGGTGTTAAACACACCTCATTAATTTGTGAGTTATTGTATAAAATAGCCAAATAGATGTAAATCTAAAAAATTTAATTTTTTTAAAGTTCGAATCCCGTTTAGGGTGATTTTATCGAATGGATCGAAATTTAAATGTTCATTACTTCAAAGAATACAATAGATTCTCGTTTTATACTTCATATTTGAGAGGAAACAGTTGGTCTTTCTAAGAGGTCTATGTTTTGTTTTGTTTTATTTGCATAATTTTGCTGAGTTGTGTTAACATGGAAATTGATATAAACATTCATTGCAGTAAACTACATTACAATAATAGTAAAAAGCTATCTAATGGTCTTCCAACTTAGGCATAATTCTAGACTTCGAAAAGATTTTTTTGGAGGAGAAGAGAATTTAAAAACATATTAACATATTAAAGGCTGGCCAATATGAAATCAATGCACGTACTTGATGTTATTTGACCCAAAAAGCTAGCTTGTAGGAGACCTAAGGAGTGAATTCAGTGTTTTTCAGTTGTTGCCATAAATTTTACCTGAAAGCATTTGTTCTGCTCTCAGAATCTGATGTTAAAAAACCATAGATTCAAAACAATTTTAGAATTTATTTACTTTTTAATTCCAAATAAAAAATATAAATGGAAGGTTTCAAAAATATCAAAAATGTATTTATTTTATCTTAGAAATAAAACGTACCAGAGCAAATTTTCAAAAATAAAAATTCTATTGTGACATCTTGTAGCCGTTTTTGATTTTGAGATAGTTTAGTATAAAGTAGATAAAAGCAAATCTCCAAAGTATGAGTTTCTTACAAAATAAAGAAAAATGGATCCAATTTTAACTTTCACAAAATCGCAGTGAGATGAAAGCTCAAAACTGCTGACGCACAAAAGATTAGAATAAGAAAAAAAATTACTTCTTCAGAACTGAGGTGTCTTTTCTTTTAAATGTTTCAACAAAAAATATTTATAGGCAGAACCGGTACCATGGGGGGGGGGGGTAGAACTTTATGTGATTGTCAAAAGCTCCGACGAACGGAAAGTCATTGTGATGAGTTATATATGGCGAAAATCCATTGACAGCGCCGAAAAGAGGGATCGGACGTAATCTTGTCAGTCGCAAATGCCAGTCCACTGGATTCCTTGAGGGTGGATACTTAATATCACTCTTTTCCGGGTCGAGTTGTCGCTCAAAGATATGATGTCAAGGATGACTGATACTGATAACTAATAAGAGTCCCTTCCAGCCTTAATTGGCCTAAATAAAATTTATAGCTTAGTTATGATACACGAATTTTGTTTTTTGATGCTTGGAACTTATATATTGTTGCGCATTAGGCTTATTTCTCTTTTTTGAATATCGTGAACTTAGGATTCAGAAATGTAAAAATCTTTTGTAAATGAATCATGAATTTGGAAAAAATGCATTATTTTATATTTCTGAAAACCTGCAGTGAGCAGCATCAATATTAAATTATCACTGTTCTTAATTGATTTACTTAAAAAAAATTAACAAAAAATTTTTTGTAAAAAAAGGCTTACTTATTTTTCTCACTGAAAAGTTCCTCTGCTCTTGAAATCTCACTTTTTTGTAATTTTTCTAAATTTAATTATTAATAAACAGACAGTAAATTTAATAATTGATATCTAACTTTTTAATAAAATTTTATCATATTTTTTCTTGAATATTCTGTAATTGTCCACAATTCGAACTCTACTGTTTGACAATTTTCTGAATCCAAAAAAATCCATTTTCAGAATCTTTATCTAATTTTGTACATGGTAGCAAAAATTCTCTTTGAGCTTGACGGATTAAATTTGATGTATGATTTTTTCATGAAATTTGTAGATTTCGGTCGAGTTTTGAATGAAATCCAATTTTTAAAAAAATCTGTCGGTTGTACTGACTAGGTAAAAGAAAACAAGATAACTACAATGCAAGGAAAGCAAAGATAAATAAAATTCGGTACATGAATTAACAATATAATTTAATATTTATCATGGGCCGGGATGGCCTGGTTGGTAGAGCGTTGGACTCGCACTCCTTAGGTTATGGGTTCGAAGCTCACCGGCCAAAACATTCCCCGAGTGCGTGGCGATTGACGCTCATTAAATCTGTTCGTGGTCGCAAAGTCCTCCATATCGAGAGTAATACCACTGGGGTTACTGGGTTAGAGATAATCATTCTCTGTTCCAGGTCTAAATTACGATCTGAGATGTATGTATGTATGAATTTACATGAATGTAGTCCGCCCCCTAAAAAGGGTTGTGACGTGTCTGAAACTAAGTCGTACTCTTGGCCCTAGATGGCGCTACTTGTAAAAAACAAGAGACGTATAGATCCGGCTTAAAATCTGCTGTGTATCAGCGTGTCTTGTCCACGGCAAGTGTCATTAGTCACAGCAACAACAATATTTATTATATTTCGACATAAAGCAATCAAATTAATTATCTGCAAAATCATAATCATGTAAAAGTATAAACTGGTATTTTTTAATAAATTTGTAATGCGATTCTGTGACTATAATTAAATTTGTAAACCTATAATTCAACCTGGTTTCAGTCGGTATTAGCAAATGAGCCAAAATAAGCATGTGGTATCATCATATATCATTAATAACTGCAATTCAACATTTAATTAGTGGTCGCTAGTAACATAAGTTTAATGATACGAAAGCTCCTGAATATACGAGAGAGCTTCAAGGAAAGTTTCCTATTTCTTAATTTTAATTCTAAGATTTAATTGAATGATTTGGCAATATACATCTTCTATTATGTGTTGTCATGATCTAAAAATTGTTCGCGTAGTCTTTCAATATATTTTTAAGTTCGTCGCAATTTCCTTTCCTGCATGTTTTGAACCCTTGCACTCCATCTCGCAAAGCTCGGTTCTTTTTCAGTATTTTCTGCTTCGTATCTTTATTCTTTTCCAGAATTTTCTACTACATAACTCGATTATTTTCCAGAATTTTGAGCTGCATAATTCCATTATTTTCCAGCAGTTTCAGCTGCATAATTTGATTTACTTCTATCATTTTCTCTAATTTGATTGACAAAAGACTCAGATCCAACTCCTCCCGATATTTTCACTTGGGATCTCGGAGGTACCATGCACTGTTAACCTCTATCCCACTTTTGACGCCAAACGCTACGGATTTACACCTCTTCAAATCCACTACCGACTAGGTCTTTAAACTCACCGGATTCGCTTGTAGCGGGTGCATGCGTGAAAACAACTACAAAAAAGTTTATTAAGCTCCAATTCAAAATCCTAATTTAATTTTTAACAACAGAATTAACATATTGTCACCAAGTATCGATTTAAAAATGCAAGATAATTCATAATGACCATCACATTGTAAATATCTGTATTTCTTCAAGAAATATTAAGTTATGGAAAGGATATAAGTAAACTATAGGTATTGGAAATGAAGGTATATCCAATTTTCTTTGAACATTTATGAATTTTCGGGAATGAAACTTGTGAATAAAATGGATGAAATCGTATACTTACTAAGCAGTTTCCTTTTCTAATTTTTAAGATGGCATGACAGATTTTTTTAAAAAAAGGATGACAAATGTATCTGCATAATAGATTTAAAAGAAAAATATGATGAAACGGTCCAAAGTTACCTACTGAAAAACAGCTGATATTGACAATAGGAAGAAAAATCAAATAGGGTTCCACTGTGCCCTTTCTACGCCTCGTAAACCGTCAGGCTTAATTTTCAATTTTGAATACATTTTTAACTTGATAATGATTTACTTCAGGTAAAACTTTTTCTATGTGCCTTGAGAAAATTAAACTTAATTTTGAGTATTTTTATATTTTGATCCGAACCTGCCTGATATTCATATTTTTGAGCTCCACTATTTATATAGACGTTGAATGTGCAAAAATATTCTAATAAGTGACCGCCATAAAAGTATATAATAGCTTTGCCAATGTTATTTAAAGCAGTGTGGATATAATCTAAATAATTTATTTTTATTAAAATTTGTAATTTTAAGATTCTTCTTTGTTTGGCAACTAGGAAAATAGTTTTTAATCGACTCATTTGCAGTTTCAACTGAGCTTAGAAGCACAAAGCAATTGCCTAATCGGTAAACTACCACTGCGCACACAGTGCTTTTGATCTAGCCAGGCAAGATGAAATTTCAAATCGGAATTAAAAGGTTAAATTGGACAATACAGTGTCTCTTCAAACAATAAATTTGCCCTCCGTTTTTTTTTTTTTTTGCTTGGACGAGTGAATATGTTTAGTGTTGAATGTAAGGAAAATGTAAAAATATAAATATATTAATTTCTTCTTATCAATATTAGAATTGAAAATGTAATTAATATTTTTAATCTTATTCTCTATGATTAAAAATGCTTATGTAATTATTTAAATATTTTTTCTTAAATGGCTTCACTTCAAGTTGGCGATTATTTTAGAAAAATTAATATTTCATGTTAGACTTTTGATATGTAAGTCAGATTCTTTTCATGTTTTTACGAAGTTTTCTGAATTTATCAACAAATCAAATAATTGTTTAATACGCCTACAGTAAAAGCAATTGAGCGGAGTAATATCGGAATTGTACTTAGAACAGCCAAGAAATGTAATAAAATGTAATTGTTTTGCATCAAGGACAACGTTTTCTTCTAGCAAAATTTTCTTGAAAAATTATTCTAATACATATTATATTTTTGTGATGATTTAATGAATATGATAAATACATAGGGGATTAAACTAAATGTTTTAAACTTTGCAAATGGTCCTTACCACATTTATCCTCTACACTTGCACATTGCAATCGATTTGGTTTGTTTAAAATGTAATATTTTACATAAATATATACTCGAGTTCTTCCCCATTCTACAAAAATAGGTCAGTAAGTTTTCTAGTGAGAAAGTTTCTTTCTAGGTTTCCTGCTGCAATCCAGTCTTTGCTCAAAAGAGTTCAACCATTTTAGAATAAAATATTTATTATTAAGTATCAGCGATTAATAAACTTATCATAGTATTTATATCTCAAAAATGTAGTAAAATTTGAAGAAAAAGTATTCGGCGATGTTAAGAGAAAATGAAAGTTACCATATACCCAATTATCATTTCTAATTCAATGCAGAAGAAATTTGAAGATAGCATTCACCACTTTAAATACTTGATATGTAGACAACGTTACTAAAATTACTCTATTTAAATGTCTACAACTTAAATTCTCCAGAAAAATGCTAAGTTAAAAAAAATTCTGGGAATCGATATTTTGGACAAATTCCAAATTCATTCCAACAAATTTGAATTCTTTTCATCGCTTAAACTTTTCAGAAACTGAATAAAGAAATGTACCAGAAAAACTTTGATAAAACTTTATTTTTAATTAAGATAAGTGTTCCAAAAAAGAAATGGAAGAGTTTTAATCTTTGATCCATTTTCTAAAATCCTTTCCAAAAGATGAAAGTAGGGGAGATGAATATTATCAGCGTGTTTTATCCTCTTTTTTTTCTGGAATCCTAACCATTAACCTTGAATTAATCCTTTCATACACAAATTATTCCCTTCTGCTCAAATAGAGGCACCACTTTAAAGCACAGGCAATTCATTTCAAGCTAATTAACAGACAGATATAAAAAGTAAAATATCGAATCATTTTGCAGTGCTTAATACTCTAGAAGGGTCCCATCAATAATTTCTCTTCAGAATGAAATATTTTTCTTATTAATAATGCATTTTTGTTAGCTTTAGGGGGAATAAATATCTTTTTTCTCCTATCAGATAATCTGGGATGAAAAATTAAGAAATCTTGGGATTTACATTAATTTCATTAAAAGAATATTTCTGTAAAATTGATGATTATTTTTATAGTTATTCTATTAAACTAGTTTTCTTTCTTTTACTGAGTTTGGATAAACGGTATAAGAAATAGTATTATGGATAAGCTTTTCAAAAATATTAGAATTTATGCTTCTTAAGTTTACTCATTTGATATATATGCTTAAGTAACAACAAAAAAATCTTAAGTTCACACAAAACCAGTAATTTAAAAAAAATAAAGTCAATTCCTAATTAAATCAACAAAGAAAATTTTATATTTGTTTCTTTTTATTAAATACTAGCCGCCTTTGGCGACTAGTCGGTTCGCCAGTATTAATGCTCGCAAAAACTTTCATATAATATTTTACGTAGTTGTGTCCCATAACAGGCTTTTCATCAAACTATTTTTAAACCAAACAAATTTTGATAATCATATAATTCATTTAGAGTATTATTTTCTTCAGATGTTCTGTTCATTGTACTATTCATCTTTCTCTTTCTGTCCGAGCAATGATTGTCCCGGAATTAATATTTTATTTAAATGGTGGAGGGAAAGGTCTAAAATTCTACGTTTTTATAGAATAATGAGATTCAAATTTTCATAAATGTAAACACACTAAACAATAAAGACACAATTGGTTTTCAAGAGATGCGAAAGTTTAAAAACAGCTTGGAAAATGCCGCGCACAGAGGAAATAATATTGAAACACACACATCCTTCTTTTCTTTTTTTCTATATCCTTTTTTTCTTCACTAATTTTGTTTCTACGAACCCTATTTTCCCTTTTTTATTCTTTTTTTTTCTTCCCTGCCCAAATTTTATTTTGAGCAGGCATAGATTAAATATTCATACAGACTAATAATAAAAGCAGCTATTTTCTTTTTTTTTTAAACATCCCGTTATCTATGAATGAAACCCGACTCCGCGCATTTCTTTCTAAACTAATCATAATTTATTACTTCCTGCTATCTGACGCAGTGGGTGTGGGGGAAGGAAATGAAGATTTTTGGCGGGAAAGTAAGAAAAGTGTCGTTTTAACTATTTTCCTAACAGTTTTTTCATTTTTTCTCTCCATAAGAACCATCCTCTTGTCTTAACGAAAATATTTTTTTAAAAAGTAGCCGAATTGGTCGAGCCGTTCTCTGGTTTTGCGCTTTGCAACGCATTTCGAGAACCATTTTTATTAATATAGATAGATTACAATTAATATAAACAATTTATCAAGTAAATATTGATTTTCGCATGAGTTGAACTTGCACTCTTCCCTTTCGCGTGAAAAATACTGAAATTCTCGCATTCTACCGACTGAGCCACTGTTCGTTGATTTGAATTTTCATTACAAACTGATAATATTCTATTTAAAGTATTAAAATTAATTCAATTTAACTGATGAATTAATATTTGAAAAAACTGCATTAACATAAAGTGTCGTCTACTACAAGTTTTAAAAAAATGTATTCGAACTGAGTGGATGAATAAAAAGCATTTTATTAATGATTGAAAATTTAATCAAGATATATATAGGGAAAGTGTGAACTAATAATAGGAATAGAAAAAAGAAATCTTTCAAATGCCAAACAATAGATATGTGGGAAAGTTTTTCAAATTCAACTTTCCTTTTCATCATTTTATCCAAATGATGTAGCTTTTTAGATATTTGTTAAAATTAGATGTAATACGAATTGCGAAATCTCACAAAAAATGTTAATAAATAAAATGAGACGGTTGTTTTTAAAGGAGAAAACGTGTCGAAGCTCGGATGTATGTAGTTATCCTTTATTTTAGATGAAGCCACTTTTCATGATGAAGTTTCCTTCGAATTATTTGGAAATGCATAATTCAGTGCAAAATGCAACTTGATATGCTCATAGAAAGTTCCTTATATCTCTTAATAATTTCATTCAGTGAAAGGAAAGAAAATGTGTCACAAATAACGAAATCGATGTCATACAGAAAGATTAATTAAAGAAAATTAGCGTGAAAATATATTCAACCAACGCCAAATAATTAATTGCTATGACTTATATCTTACAAAAGTAGTATTGAACATAAATTGATTTTGCATCATCTAAAATTCTAAACTTTAAAAATAAATGTTCTAACTTATATTTATTTTATTTCTATTAACTTCTTTTTACTTTGGCTTCCTTAAAATTTAATTTGAGGGATAACTTATCACGATGTTTTCAATGTTATGAGAAAATACAAATTTCCAACCAACAAGATTTTTATTTCATGTAAGAATTTTATTCCGATATTATAAAGATAGGTAAATAATATACAGGCAGCATATCGCTATGAAACAATCGTAATAATACAAAAAAATAGAGAGAACACATTGTAGATATTTTTTTCGACTACTCACATGATCTCAACTTAACTGCTAAAATTGATTCTTCTGTGCTTAGTCTCTTAGTTCGCATAGTTCCAGGTACTAAGCAGCCTAGAAATAATGTCATGTCTTCACTCGTAACCGAAATATCTCCAAAATTCGAATAATTTATGGAAATGCCATTATTGTCACCAGAATAGCTATTAAAATAGCTACAGCCATGAAATATGGCTTCTCTTAATTCATCGATTTCGAACAAATTTCGGATTAAATCTGTCGAAGGAATGTCAGTCTGTAGCTTTGCATTTGAATGAGTAAGTAAAAATAATCACGCTGAAAGTAATAAAGTAGGCAAATAAAATTCAGTTTGTGGTCTTGACAATAACATTATAGATATAATTTTGGGATTCATTAGCTCGGAAAGAAAACATCTGTAACCTAAGTTAAGTTTTCTCCACTGCATTATGAAGGCCAAAACGCGACACAGTCTATGAGAAAAATGAATCTGTTTAAATGCATAACCCAGGATCTTTATTTGTTTATAATGAATTTCTGCTGATATTCGCTCGGAAGTTTTGAATTGCCATTGTGCAATATGCTACAAAATAAGCAAGGGAATTTCAATAATTTCGATTTGGAAAACAAAATGGAATTAGAGTATGGATGATTCAGCTATTAAATATACAGGAAAGCAAGAGAAACATAACCCCTTGCATTCTTAAATCGATATTCACCATCACATGATATTCAAGTTTTATATCCTAATACTGTAGTACCACACAGGAGAATACAGTTCAATATGATTTCCAAGTCTCACCTTCCAAATCAGACAGTGTTGCAAATCCAATGCATTCCGTTGGTAATTATTGCAATCGAAAATCAGCTTCAATACAATAGGTACCCAATGAAATTAATAATCAGGAATTAAACCGAATATTTCGGCTTGTTGAATTTAGACTAGGGCTGCCACGCCATTTTCAGCACAAAGAGCTGAAATATAAATTGAATACTTCGGTTTCTGCTTAATAAAATAGTTAAACAACCAGTTTATGATGAATGAATGGTATTGTTTGTTAATCTTAACAAAGCAGCTGCATTTGTAAGTCTTCCTCGTTAAAGGTATAAATTAAGATTAGAATTTTCAAATGTATACAATTAAAAGTTTATTTGAACAATGAAGCAGGATACGTAAGTTCCTAATAAATACTTTGTTTTAGGAAATCATGTTATATATATATAATAATAATATTGAAAAAGGAAGCATTAAATTCCAAAAATTATAAAGATTTTGTAAAGATTTTATAATTTAGATAAATGTAGTGATTACAATAATCCACTTGTTTTGAGGTGATATAATTTTAAAAATATAATTTGAACCCTTTATTGCTAATTTGGGATGAAGAAGAATATATTATGTTTAATTTCCATGCATTTTAATTATTAACATTAAGTAGCAACAGGAAAGAGATTTATTTTCTGTGTCACATTTTCCAAAATGACAGCTACCAGGCATAACGACCTTTGTGTTTTAGAATGTATTGAATATTCATTTCTTTTTCCAATACAACGAGCATTCCGAAAGGCAAAAATGATAAAATAAAAGAGCCATTCCAAGGGTACTGCTGTGTGTGTGTGTGTGTGTGTGTGTGTGTGTGCGTGTGTGTGTGTGTGTGTGTGTGTGTGTGTGTGTGTGTGTGTGTGTG
>JAOUZG010014361.1:1496491-1511278 GCA_026289955.1 Argiope argentata | reverse complement strand
ATAGTGCATTTCTCTAAATTTAGAAATTAGAACTCCGGTTGATTTAAATAGCAAACGATACCACAGCATTATTATAGCCCCAGGAATTTTCAAATATGAATGACAATTTCGGGAGTGTATATCTCCAATGTAAAAAAATTAAATGTACCTGAAACATGCAAATGAAACACGCCCTTTCTCATAAAACCTAAGCAGTAATTTAAAGAATCCGTTTTTTCACGCTAGGGGTCATATTACCTATTTGGCAGGGACTCATGTCCACATTTGGAGATTTTAATGTATCTTTCTCGCATTAGCAGGCTTCATATCGGTTAAAATGCAATTTTAAATGCAGATTTGAATGTTTTCGTATGTAACTAAATCTAATTCAAGATTCTAATTTTTATTCACTCATAAAATATTAAATGCCAAATATAACAAACAAAAGGAAGGAAATAATAAGTAATTTTAAGTGGAATTGCTTTGAAAAAAAAGGATTGACTCTGTTGAAACAGCATTTGTCGTCTAAGATGTTCAGCTGGCAATTTGATCAAGAAAATTGTAGACTTGAGCTTAATCTCCTAGCTTAATCTTCACGGTCTAAAATATCGAAGTTCGTTTCAGAAAAAAAAATGCACCTCAAATCTGGAAGTCAACCTAAATAAAACCAAACTGGTGGTCATTTGAAAGGATTTAATAATTTTCTTACTTATTTCGCTAAACAATTTTTTTGGAAAGATATTCTGAAAGTTCAAAATCACATTCTCTTTAAAATCACTGATACAATTTAATAATAATAAATGATGGTTCGAGGACATCCTATTTTTTAAAAAAAAACCTTACATCATTCCTATTGACATTCCGAATGACTGAAACCGTTTATAACTTCAGTCGTGCTATTAACATGGTAACGCTTTAAAAGAGGAGGATGTTTCTTCTGCCAAAGAGACATCGGTGTCATTTCGGCGACATCTTCTCTCTCCGGGTGGAGCTCATATCGAGTTAATAGATGAAATGGACCTCTCTCAATGCTTGCTCTACAATAATGATACTCTCGGTCTCTTTACTCTAGCGTTTTTCTGTTTACTTTCAAAACGGAAATGTAATGGAGAAAGAGCAAAAAATGTTATTAAATTTGTTGAAAATAGCTCATGCATCTCTATTGCGGAATGGGTAAAACAGTGACATTATTTTTTTAAACTCATTTTATATCAAATTTATAATGATATAAAAGACATAAACACATATAGACTACTAAAGGAAATAAAAAAACGGAAAGGATATCAAGAACTAACAATAATTAGGAGGTGTTACAAAACCCTATAATGGAGATGGTGTCTTTTTTCTTTTGCATCATAATCACAATTATATGTAATATTGGGAAAAATTCATTTACTTGCAGTAGTAGTGTTATTTAATTTTAAAGTATTGTATTGTGTCCTAATAGTAACGAAACTTATCCATTTTACTTTTTTTTATATGAAGTATAGGGAAAGTATTGTAATCGCCAAAAACTTCAAACACGACGTTTTGATGAATCTAAACCATTTAGACCTCCCTGAGTTCAAAAAGACAAATTGTTAGTAATATGTTCGTCTGTCCGTATTTCCGTTGCAAAAACCACTGAACTATTTGATGCAGACAAATGTAATTTGGTATAAGGTCTTTACATCTAATTTATAAATTTCTATGAAATTTTGAACAAAATCAGTCCCCAAAACGTCTGCCCGTCTGAATGTTCGAATATAAGTCAATAGGCTAACTACAAAAAGAAAAGAGGAAATTGAATAAAATTGAGAGCACAGATTTAATTGTTGCAGTGTAGTCAGAAGTCAAATGTTGAGCCAATTCCAACGAAGATGGACAGTCTGTCGAATAATACTTTCGGAAACATGTATGCGCGATAACTCGAAAACAAATATTTCTAAAATGAATGAAATTTCCTGTGAGATCTCGGATGGCAGTCACAGTTTTTCGTCAAATTTCTGTTTCATGCGGTTGGAGATAACTCATCTAGAAAACAGAAATTCGATTTTCGATAACTATTTACTGTACTCTAATACACTCGCCAAGAATCGCGCGATAGATTCAGTAAAAATACAAAATTCATGGTAAAATTTAATTTTTCGTGAATAATGTTTGAAAAATCCACGCAAAGCGTTCTCTTGGATATTTAATTTATTAAAGGATAAACGAGACAATTTGGGGGACATTACGTCTACTGCTTTCAACATCGATAGACAAGCAGGTGTCCTCCGCATTCAAAAATTTATAAATTACTCGTATAACACAGCAAAAGTCTTAAGTGAGATTGGTTACAAAATGAAGAAACCCATTGATTAAATATTCATATATAATCAAGGAATAATTGATTGAAAGGAAAAGTCTACTTTGAAAAACGAAATCACGCATCTAAAAGATAATAAATTCTGAATTTTGTTTGTCTGTGGTGAGGGGGGGGGTTTGATCTTGCCTCAATTTTTGCGATAATAATGCATACACGTTTCATCCCAAAGAGCTACTATATTGTCAATAAAATATCCAAATAAATCCTATAAAAAATCGTTTTACTTAGGCCTGAACCTGCCAATACGGCAACAGTAGCTAGCATGACAATCATTTTTTATTCTAGTTTTCGGAAAGATAAGAAGTTATTAAACTTCGCTTGAAATGGAAAATGTTAGATGTTCTATATATTTTTTAATCCTTAGAATTTCGATTTTCCAAATTTTTTTCTCAAAAATATTAATGTGTTTAGTGCAATAATCCAACAGAGTGATAAATTGTAAAGTAAACTACAATACATATTTTATATAATTATTTAGAAATAACCAGGTATCAGTTTCGGTCCTTAGATATTTTCTGCAAGAAAACGAAATCCTTACTATAAATAATAATAGTTAAACTCATCATAAAAGGTTAAACTCATTTTTCAACGTATTATAATAAGAATCTTTCAGCGAAAGTGACAAATTCAAAAAAATTAAAAATAACTGTTGCATTAAGATAATATAAAAATGTCATTTTTCTTTTATTTAAAAAACGAAAATTTAAATAAAGTACATTTTTCACAGAGCTTTCGAATGACGTGTTTTTAATTGGTGGAATCAACCGAGCTATTTGGCTCTTAACTTCCCGTGAGTAATAGAACAAAGTATTTCAAAATTCATTAATCTATAAGTCATGCTATAAATGTAGTAAACAATATACAAAAATATAGGAAAAAGAGAATATCTAAAAAGAATATGTGAAAGAGAATATTTAATATAATAAAAGAGAATATCTAAATATTCATTAGAAATTTTTAAAAGGTTATGAGCCTAATATAAATTCATAATTTATGAGGGCAATTTCGTTTCTCTAAATTTAAAAATGTATTTATAAAATCTTTTTTTAGAAACGTTATCCTTGTTTTAGCTTTTAAAAATGTTAGCGAATTAGTAGCCCGTCTGCCGCTGTTCGATTTCGAATAACAGCGTTGTCCGAGGAACACCACTTGGAGGTCGGCTACCAGAGTCCCTCGAGGGCTGTCCTCCTGCACTCCGGTCACTACATTCCGGGACAGCCCCGGGAGATCGAAGGAACCTCGACCTCCCTCGCACACTACCTAAGAAATGGGTGTCATCGGCTGGTCATAAAATCGGGTTATCAGTCAGTTAAAGAGTCGTGCGTTGACGGTGGGGGGGGGAGTGGATCAACGCGTCCACAACAACTTAGCGCACTCACGGAAACTTAAATAAACACATCAAGAAATCTTTTAACTAACCGAAAAGTGGGACTTGCATGTGTGTGGATGATACTTAACTAACTGGTCCCTTCAGCATTCAATTTGGAAAGGAGTGGGGCCGAATAGAGGGCTTTGAAGTACAAGATTGTAAGGTAATATTTTTCTAAAAACAGTTGATTCGACAATCAATTTACTTTAAAAATGATAATTATTTGGTACTTATCATATTCAGAAACAAATTTGCAGATTTTTGTATTCGATATGTACTACATTAATGATTACGATTTTTACTGATATTTATAAATCTGTAATCTTCATGATTAGGAATAACTTGGACGGAACGCAAAAATATTAATGAAAGGCGAAATCTTAATCTATTATTATCTTAATCACCCGATTTTTTATAAACATTCATATTGTACAAATGTATTGTTTTAAATTATATAAATATGCTTCACGTCCTATTTTTTATCAGCTTTTTATTTTACAATTCATGCTTTTTCTTTCTTTCTTTCTTTTTTTTTTTTTTTTTTTGAAAAAAATGCCGTGCTCAGAGAATGCCTAGCAGTATTTAATCCGCTGATGCAGATTAAAGATCGGATACACCCACTGAACCGTTTGAGTGCGGCGAAGCGCTATTGCGCTTCACTTGCCGTAAAGGGAGGTGTTCTTTCGCAATCAAAAGGTCAAGCATTTGGGTAGGTCTGAGATCTGCGTAATTTGAATTTCTCGTAAATTAGTATTCCTTGGTTAAAGAAAACATAGGTTGTTTTGTCTATCATTTGAACCGGTCATCGCGGAGTTTTTATATCAAAACCGTTGTTTTTGTACACTTCCATTCTAATTTAAAAGTAAAATATTTAGCCAATATAATTTTTTCAAGATTTCTTTTGTAAATATTTTTCTTATATTAGTTTTCTATGCATTCTGTGAAAATGTCTATGTAAATGATATTAAAATTAAAATAATTGAAAAAACATTAAAATTTCTATAACGTTAGATTCCATTTTCTACTAAACATTTTCTTATGCAAAATAAACTGAGAAAATGCTGAAAAAAGGGATTGAAAGTAACTATGTATGTTTCATAAAAGAATATCAGTCTCAAAACTTAAATATTTACTTTCTTTAGTTTCACAGAAAAAAACATTACAGTAAAAATATGCGCTGTTTGATGCACGGACGCAGCCGTTCATAAGCTGAATGCCTTAGAAAGATATTTAAAAACTAATATGATTAAATGTGGAATTCATGGCAACGTATTTGAAATGGTGCAGTAACACCTTCATAAAAAGAGTTAATTCTACAATTAGTTGCCGGCTTGCTGGCACAGAGGTAGCGCGTCTGCCTCGTGTTCTGGAGATCCCGGGTTCGAGTCCCGGTTCGGGCATGGTTGTTCTTCTGTGTGCTATCTGTGAGATGTGTGAATGTGCCCCCCTGTAAAAAGGGGTTGTGCAAGTGTATGTGTGTGTGTTTCATCTTCATTTGAGCTAGAAGTCAGACTTCTGCCCTCGGGTGCTCAGGGGTTCATACCCTCAGAGGCTACTGCACCCCTCTTTCCGCGGTAAAAAAAGCGGACACGACATCATCATCATTCAACAATTAGTTTATGCATAAGTCTCCATTATTTATCCAATAAATCTAATTATATGTCTAAACTATATTAAGTATATGTCTAAATTATATTAAGCAGGTTCTTAAATTCGATGCATGTTCTTCTAATAACTAAAATGTTTACTGTTATTTACAAATATAATGCTTATGACTATAAATAACTGTGAGGGAATTCTCAATTTTTTGATTAAGGAAAAATGTATAGCATTCAGTGAGACATCCTTTCAATTACTCATTTTTTAAAAAAGTTTTTACAGTAGCACATGTAATGTTTGAATTTAATTTGTCTCTATACCTATTTTTTTCTTCTTTCTCCACTACTCTCCGGGTTACATATTTTTGAGAAGAATGCTATGTGCAGTAATGTTCCAGCAATATTTGGTTATGCTTCTGTAGCTTTGATGATTGGTGACTAGTCAAAGTCTCTTTAAAATGTCGGGGCAATTTGAAAACATATATTTTAAAAAAAATTTAACATTTGAATTGAATTTTCAAATGATGGAAATTTAGCATTTTCACTTAAAATGTACGTATGATGTACTACGGAACCAGCTTCCAAGAAAATTAAGATCCAATAAAGATCTGTACCCCAAAGTTGTTTTCGTCTATAAAAATATATTCGAAAATAAAGTAAGGAATTTTCAAACTGTATAAGTTCTGAATTGACCCAAATCTGTGCAGCGGATTGTATATTTATGAAAGAACGAATGGATGCGAGAAAAATTGCTTAGTGAGAAATGCACTCAAATTATGTTATAAAATTCTTCTTGGAAGATGAAACGGCGGCCCCCTGACTATTAATTGCTATGATCCTTCGTTATTTAACCGTCATATTTGTATCACGAAAATCAAGAAAAGTCCCAATAAATCAAGTCTATTGCCCTACAGACAACAGTAAGCATTTCAATTAAGCTCTCGTATTATTTTGAGTATAAATATATAATTATCCCCCGGATTAAAATTCAAATCCTCATTAAACAATTATGGCTTCTGTTATATTTCAATTTCTTTAACAAGTCTTTCTTGGATAATAAATGTTAAAAAAAGATGTAGCATTTGAAAAATTATGAAATCCATTCATTGGGTCTCGACAAAGACTAAAGAATACCTATTCTCTGGGGGAAAAAGTAGAAGTACTTCGACTTCTTATCTTTACACTCTGCATCAGTGAATACCTTCTGTAAAGCAGATATTTTGGATTTATCAATCAACTATTAGAGCAGGTGCTACCGAAATGCAGGAAAAAGGCTTGACGGACTTTAAGACATCCGATTAATCAGAGTTAGATTCTGGAAAATTAGTTTGAAACAAAATGAAAAAAAAATTATTTTAAAAAAGACTTTTGATATGCTTTTCTCTATTTTTGGCTCAAACGCCAACAGGGTATTCAATCTTTCTAACTTCAAAGAACGCAAGTCATAGAGTAAAAGTTATAGATAAGATTTTGCATAACTAATTAAATAGTTAGAAAAGTAACGGAAAGAAAATTTAAATATCCGTCCAAGATGCAATATTTCGCCTTCCTCATCTATACAATTCGAAATGAAAATGAACAAAGGAGAAATGTTTCACTCAAAACTGCAACTAAATTTTTGGAGGAAATTTTCAAAGTGCATGGAAGCACTCCATTCGTTGATAAAAAAATGTTCTTTTGTTCCTAAGATTCAGACTAGAATGGTATAACTCATTTAAAAGTAAGAGTTATGTACAGCTCATAGAAGAGGGAGAAAAAGGAAAGAATATAAAATCAAACATCAAATGGAAATCTTGCATGTTTTGGCAGCGAAAGAGAAAAAAGTTTTATGATTAGAAATGTTATTTTTGAATGCTATTTCAGATTAATCAGATAAAATAATACTGCCAAAAACGAGCTTTAATATTTTGTTTCAATCTTAATGGCAAACAAATATATTGCAAAAAAACATTCAAAGAAAACATTAGCATTTTTGAAATGAATCATAACATTTTGGTATAAAATTTTCACCATCCTAACAAGTCATATCCGGATTTCTAAAGAATTTATAGTTTCAATTTAAACAAGGTTCATTTCACAAGAAAATTTGAAAAAAAAGGACTCAATTAAACATTTGTTAAGAAAACAATATTTCGTTACTTTTTCACAATAAAAAATTCTGTACACTTTCCTTACTTCGACAGTTTGCATTTCTTGTAAAATACAGAAAGTCAATGTCGGAAAACATAATTTTTCTGGGCAAATTCACAGCCTCATTTTGCTGCGTTTTATAAATGTAACTTCGATTTGGCGACTACCTGACTGACAACACAAGTCTGTTATTTGAAATTAATATTTTTGTTTGTCGATAATAGCTGTTCAGCTAAACAAAAAATACGGAAAATATGGAATTATATATAATATTTCAGAAAATTCGGATTGCGATATTACTCAAGAGAAACCAGGAAATCATGTAAACGAATGATCTCATAATTCTTTGCCTTTTTTAAAATCAAGCTAATGTTCAAATATTTAGTATTGAAAACTATGTTGTTGTTGTTGCCGATCCCCTTGGTCTATTGAAAACTAGGTTTTGTTGTATATAACTCTGGAAGATTGTAAAAATGTCATAAATAATATAAATTCCTTAATCTTTATTTCCTTAATATCTAAAATTCTGATAGTCACAAATGCTAAAGCATTCTAAATTGCATTTTCACTAACAAATTACTAAAGACGTCATAAAATCCAATGACCAAGACTTCATTGCCTATTAACATTATAACATCTTTTAGTTTCACAGATATTGTTTTCATCTAATAGCAAAAAGTAAAACAACTAAAGATAAAATCAATAAATTATCTTTTTTACATTTACGATGAAAGAAAGAAGCTTCAAGTAATTTTAAGTCACTTTTTAAGCAATTTACATTCTATTGTAATTGAATTTCATTCGGCCTTCAGATAAATCATACTTGAGTACCATCAGTACCATTTCGTTAAGCCGGTAATGCGACTCGCAAAAAATAAAAATGTAATTAGTTATAAGCAAGAAAATTTCAAATGAAAAACTCAATCAAGAATTGATAATTACATGAGCAGGAAACCAAATTTCAGTACTATTTTTTTCTCCATAATAAATTCAATAGGCTTCCTCTATTTCAACTGCATTACAAATTTTGCCAAATACAGTCAGCCAATGCCGCGGAAACATTCATTTTCTGGATAAATTCAAAGCCTCAATTTGGCCTCAATTCATGAGCCATATTTCAGTTCGGCGACTTCCTCGCCGAAAAAAATCCGTTTATTCAATCTTGCATTTATGCTCGACTGCAATAACTAACCAGGTGGAAGAAAAATACTCAAAATCTCTAGCCAATCGGGAAACGCAGAAAATTTAGAATCATACATCAGTTGACAGATAAATCATTTTCATACTATTCAAATGCATTAAATTTTATGCTTTCTTTATGCAATATTTCAAAATATTCTGAATCTCTGCTTGGCAATAAGAAAGTTATTTTTAAGTTCCGACTTGCCTTCCTTAAATTACAGTTTAACAGTATACCTTCCATTTTTAAAACGCAAGTTCTTTTTAAACAAATCGATAACCTCTAAATCTTCACGCGATAATGAATCACTATCTATCATAAAGTTTTCCTCTAATCGCCAAAACAACTGAAGGTCGAAACGTGTTTGCGAATCGTTCACCTCCCCATTAAATGCTGAATATGAATTAACACCCGTCACTTCTCGATTTGTTAACTTTTGCCCACAGATTGTATCTCCAAACAGTGTTTGAATCAAAAACAAATCCTCTGATATATTTTTTTATCGGCCGAAGTTGCACAGCCCAAAAGTAATTTATTCCAATCAAAATACTTGTTTTTCTTTCACCGGAAGGATCATCTGCAAGGCGCGGGTGCTCTCTTCGTATGAATTCCACAACAAACGGCGAAAGTTGCCCTTCAATAGAACTTGCGTCATTTGATATTTTATCCGTTATGTAAACTTCAATATTTATGGTTTTCGATGAATCATTACCACTCGTAAGAGTTACAGATCTAACCGGAAATTCCTTTTTTTTCGCAGTTATTTCCGAAGGAATATACTTTTAATTTTTCTACTCTTCTTTAATGGGCAGGTTTAATTCCCCAGCTAACTCCCTAGAACAGTAACTTAACTCTGACCCCGAGTCAATCAACGCCCTAGCGATTCTCTTTTCTTTTTTTTTCACGAAGACTGACAGCTGAACAAGTTTGTAATAAAACGGATTTCTCTTGAGATTGCGTAATAGACACAATAGTTTTGTCCTCCACTGCTCTATCTGCAGCTTTACGATTATAGAAAGCTGCTTTGAGTTTTCTAAAGCAACGGTAACACAAATTTGACGTTTTTAAGTGCTTTCGCTTTTGTTCATCATTAAATCTCATACACTCAAGAGAATTATGCTCATTATAAATGTTACAAAACACATAATATTTTCCGACCAAACTACTATATACTGATGTTGACCCACCTTTATAACAATTTCTATTATTTTTGAACCCTGGTTTCGTATCAGTGTTTACGACATTTTTATCACTCCTTGAACTATTCGTTAACCCAGTGGCCTCTCTGCATTCAATTTCTACTTTTTAAAATTCTATTAGCTTTGTCATCTCAGTATTTTCCCTAGACTTTTTTCTTCTATGAAATTCCAGAACCAAATCCTCAGGCAATAGTTTAAGAATGATTGGGTTTAATAGCCGACCGTCGGAACCACTAGTAATCTTCAAATTACCCAGATTTCTAACACAGACCTGTAACTGATCATACAGTTTTCTCAAACCAACAACATTCGAAGAGCTCTTAACTGGTTCTAGATGTGGCAGCATCTGCATGAAGTTTGATATAATTACATCCCCACGTCCAAACCTTTCTTCTAAACTCCTCATGCATTCATCATAATTTTCCTCAGACAAACCATAAACCGATACACAGTTGTAAGCGGAATCCGACAATAAACTTTTTAAATAAGTAAACTTTTCTATTTTAGTCAACCCTGTATTAGAATGAATTGCGTTATCGTATGAATAATAAAATTCCAACCATTCACTAGGATCTCCATCAAATTTTTCTAAACTCAATTTCGGTAATCTTATTGAAACATTAATTGCAACACTGTTACTGTTTTCAAGCACAACCATATTGTTGCTGTTTTGCATACCATTAGACATTATCGATGCATCCCTTCTCCTAACAAATCTGGTATTGTTAATCTTCTTTGTCTTACTAACTATTGTAGCTTTACATATTATTATTTTATCATCATACTCACCACATGTAATGAATTCATCATCATACTGCCTCTCATCAGTTATCAGTTCATCTATCTCAGAATCAAGGCCTCGCAGCCTCTCCTGATACTCAATTAGAAGCTCAAAGGAAGCATTCAAATTATCAAGCTTTTCATCGGCCAGTTCATTTTTAAACAACTCTTCAAGACTGTTCAAAAGTTTAGTGACTCTGCTACGCATAATGACAGGTTGCTTCTTCAATTTACCAATATCTTTGCTCAACCCGTCTGCCATAACTCTATGCAAGGATTACTGTTCAAATAAAATTTACATACCAATTTTTGCTTGAACTATCACAGCCTTGAAAGTCCTAACTGGTGGCTCCAAACAACTAACTGGTGGGATCATGCACTACCACAATTGTGTAGCCTGGGTGTGGTCTACATACTCAAGCAAACTCAAGCTTCCAAACAAAACAGTTTATTTTCACGAGCACAATCTCTTCTACTCTCGCACACACTCCACGCTCTAACTCCATACTCGCCAAGCCAACGCAAGTGCCCGCGCAGATGGCTCTGCAGCGTCCTCTACGAAGCACCTACGTTACAACACACCATTTTAAAACAGTCTTTTTAGACTGTTCAATAAATTCTCTTAACCCCATATAGATTGTCTTGAAAATTTGTGATTGTAAATTTACAAAATTCCTGGTCATAATTTTAAAAATACACATAATTTTAAAAATTCGCAAAACGGCATTTTTAAAGCAATTTATATAAGGTTAGAAATTTGTATAGGAACAGAAGAAATTTTATACTTGTTATTCCTTTTAAAATGTGGTACGTTGATTTCTTATGTCATTAAATAATGATTTTATGTTTTTTTAGTCTTGTGGTTGAATGAAATTTTGAATTCGATTTTAAACTGACTTCATGATAAGTTACACCTAATTTCAAAATTTATGCCATACGAAGCAGATAAATATTATATTGTCACCAAGCTCTGAGCTATGTTTAGTTTCAAGTCTTTACCAAGAAGTGAGCTCAGAAGGGATTACAAATTGTGTACTGTAATGACTTGATCCTGGTCGATCAAATAAAATGGTAGCGTTTTAAACACAAAGGTTTTATTTACACGGTTTTATTACACAACAACACGTCCTCTAGGTTAAATGCGGGAAAATATTTACAGCTTGATTGTCAGTTCGACATCGATACCGAGAATTCACAGGCTGTCCACGTATCCGTGTAGCCCCAGACATCTACGGATTACTTCCGGTCGATCTTTTCACTAAACTCGAGATCACGTAGTATCTCTTCAACTACAGCTCTTCAACTCTGCTCACAGCTAGTCTCGTTGTCGTGTCCGCTCTCGTCCAGTCTCTAACCATATCAGCTGGTCTCGTCTACCGGATCAGCATGTTCGTTTCGCTTCTTCCAAAACCTTCCATTTTAACAGTGGTGAAGCTCCGTCTCTCAGGCTTGTATTGGCACGCTGGAGATGCCGATTGTCCAATCATTCTTCAGGAATACTCCCAATGGCGCGCCCTCATGTCGTGGCAATATTCTTGAAACAATCACCCCTTAACAGAACCTTCACAATACACAGATAGTCGCATCTGGAGGTTTTAGCACTCCTTTCCTCAATGGGTCGTAAAACGCATATGCTGTTCGTTATTGAAACTTTATATCAGTTTGGTCCGTCCATAGAAGAAATAGTCTCATCTGGGGTTTTAACACAGTTCCATTCTTCAATGGGTCGCAAGCATGTGTGTTCCATTATCTGACTCCATTCCAGCCCGAAAGGCGATACTAAAAGGGAGAAACACAATGCGCAACAAATAATGAATAGTATGACCACTTGCTAGAAGTAGCAATGTTCGAACATGTGTCTCTTCCAAAAAGGAAACTAGGTGACGACTTCTTTACAGTACCAAACAGATAAGAAACTCAATGAAAACTGATTTAAAAAATTATATTTCAGAACTAGCCGCCCTTGGCGACCAGTCGGTTCGCCAGTATTAATGCTCGCTAAAATTTTCATATAATATTTTATTTAGCTGTGTCTCATAACAGGTTTTTCATCAAAATATTTTTAAACCAAACAAATTTTGATAATCATATAATTCATTTAGAGTATTATTTAGTATTATTTTCTTCTGATGTTCTGTTCATTGTGCTATTCATCTTTCTCTTTCTATCCGAGCAATGATTGTCCCGGAATTGATATTTTACTTAAATGGTGGAGGGAAAGGTCTAAAATTCTACGTTTTCATAGAATAATGAGATTCAAATTTTCATAAATGTAAACACACTAAACAATAAAGACAATTGGTTTTTAAGAGATGCGAAAGTTTAAAAAAAGCTCGGAAAATGCCGCACACAGAGGAAATAATATTGATACACACACATCCTTCTTTTCTTTTCTTTTTTTTTTCTATCCTTTTTTTCTTCACTAATTTTGTTTCTACAAACCCTATTTTCACTTTGTTATTCTTTTTTTTTCTTCCGGGCCGAAATTTTATTTTGAGCAGGCATAGATTAAATATTCATACAGACTAATAATAAAAGCAGCTATTTTGTTTCTTTTTTAAACATCCCGTTATCTATGAATGAAAACCAACTGACTTCGCGCATTTCTTTCTAAACAAATCATAATTTATTACTTCCTGCTATCTCACTCAGTTGGCGTGGGGGAAGGAAATGCAGATTTTTGGCGGGAAAGTTAGAAAAGTGTCGTTTTAACTATTTTCCTCGCAGTTTTTTCATTTTTTCTCTCCATAAGAACCATCCTCGTGTCTTAACGAAACTATTAAACAAAAAATTAGCCGAATCGGTCGAGCCGTTCTCCAGTTTTGCGCTTAGCAACGCATTTCGAGGTCCATTTTTATTATAATAGATAAATGTATACGTTTTTGACATCGGCATTCAAGTAACAACATTGCAATAAATCAATGAGAATTGGCAAAAGCATAATTTCTTAATTTTAAAAAAATTGAATATTTTTAGTATTTATTTGTGTCTGCACAGCATGTTTTTTTTTTGTTATTATTAAGTAATAATTTTAAAACTGTAATTCCGCCCTAGTGTTTCACTCCTACGAGTAATTGCATTTTAATAACAAATATAGATCACTTTACGTATTAAAAAAGTATTCAGTATTAAAACGTATGCATCAAAGGAAAAATAAAAACGAATTGTTATTTGAAAATTAGTTTATAAAATTATATCTCTAAAAAAACTGTCAGAAAAGGAATCTAAGCAAAGAGACCCCGACTCATCGCCAAAGGTGCCAAGTGGCCAAATTTACAGTTCAAAATGGCTGGCAATATGAGCAATATTGTCAAGTATTTGCAATTACTAATAAACCCCCTTTTTAAAAAATAGAGTTATGAATTTCATGAGTCAGAACTGTTTCCCTTCAGTTTGCCTTTTGAGTATCTATTTTCTTCAATTGCTTGTTTTCCTTTCATTTCTTTAAAAAAATTGCAAACCATCTGTGTGATCTGTTTTCAGAAAAAATAAAATTGATAATATTGTTAAAATTCATATTTCCTACAGTACCATTCAACTAGTGTTCTTTAAACGTCAATAAACTATCGACAGTACCGAGTTTCTGAAATATGTTCTTCAAAAATAGGTTTAATCGATATTTTTCTCTTGAACAGAGTTACGCGTAGACGCTTTTTCAATCGATAATTTTCAATTTTTTTATTCAGCAAGAACTGAAACTTATGAATTATTGAAACACTTTTCTGTAATTTTACTTTTTCTTAATTTCTGACGAAGATCTATTTAATAATTTTTAAAAATATCGATAGTAGGCCCTATGCAATACAACATACAATATGTCGAGTTACAGGTCAAATCTTTATTCATTGAAATAATACTGTAGTAAATCGTATATGTATATATGAATTTTTAAATAGTATATATGCATGGATGGATAAATGCAATGTTCTAATTAGATGTTTGCGTGCATATTATTGTGTCTATATACGCATGTTCGCCCACCGATGTATTTGAAATATCTGCCCATATGTACGAAACACACTTGCATTCATACATTATATTTAGATAATGGGCTAAATACTTTTCTACATAAACTTACAATAGAACGAGGTGTATTCTCTCTTCGGACGAACTTATGTTATGTTCAATGTAATTGAGTGTAAAACAGTGTAGTATTTACAAGTATATATATATATATATATATATATATATATATATATATATAT
>JAOUZG010014361.1:1459850-1488193 GCA_026289955.1 Argiope argentata | reverse complement strand
TGTGTGTGTGTGTGTGTGTGTGTGTGTGTGTGTGTGTGTGTGTGTGTTAAAATATCAATATAGTTTCTAAACAACATCTTATACATTTAGAAAATCTAATCTAATAATTCCCTAGCTTTTCTTTTCAACAAACTATGGATGATTTATTGGACTTTTATGTCCCTTACGGAAAAGTTGCAAAACCATATATCCTGGCCTATTTTGCCAGTTTTCCAGCAATTAACTTCTAGCGTGCGTTTCAAAGTTTTGAGTTTTAGATACATTTTTTCCTAACTAAATGAAAGAAACATTTGGCACAGAACTGAACTTATCGTCTCAAAATCACTTATCAAATTTCCAAAACTGTTTTCATTCTTGATATTTTTGCACCAAGCTCTTCATTATGAATCCTTCATTTTCATTTATGAATCCTTATTTAACAGATACTTAACTGTCTCCGACGAACAAGACCATGTTTTGGCCCTTAATGGCTCAGTAAAAAAAACGTAAATTACATAGAAATCGAACAGAAAATTGTGGACTTTATCATTTGGCTTTATTTTCGTCACTCAAAGAAGCACACTAACTGTTTATATCATATAGCCACTTGATGGAGCTACAAAATTAGAAGGGGAAGCGATCTGCTGATATACTGGCATCATCATTCCGCTCCCCTTGAAAAACCATTTCAAAATCTTTGGACAATGACAGAAATAAAAATCATAGACAATACTTAATTAACAATATAGAAATCCATTTATTAGTTTGCATAGAATACAAAAATATACTACACACTTAACAAAATTGAACATCGTATACAAAAATTTCTAAAAAGAAATAATATGGGATATTTCAATATGCAAACAATTTGAATATAAATTATATACCATTGTAAACTATTTCAATATATAACTGATAAAATTAATTATATCAGTTACATCTATCATTTAAATCTTATTTTCGTACCATAGTCCTGTGGCAGAGGGCGGGAGGTTATCATCATCTAAAAGAACGATAGAACCTTTCGAAGCATTTTTTCCATAAACTGCCATTTGTGTCTGGTTTTCATAATATTAAAATAATCTAATTTCGATTTTTTTCCAAATTATTTGAATTACTTTTCTCCATCTTTATCAATGAAATAAGAGGTTATCTTTTCATAATCTGTATCAGGAATTATGTTTATATCGGATCGACGATTAGAAAGCTCCAAAATTGTTTGGAGCAGATGAAAAGGTGTCAGTGGGCGACCTTCAGAATACGTTCAGTTTGAATAAGAATATTCAAAAATTATTCAATTAGTGAACCCGTCCTTACCAACAACTCACTTTAAAGATTGTTTGAAAAATTTAACACATGCCTTCCGTAAGTCATCGAAATTAGGTGGCTTATGGTGGCCATAAATTTCTATGTCTCTTGTTCAGTTTTTAAGTAACTAGATAGTGACTCTGGTAGTCTACCAATAATATTTTGAAAACGTTTTAAGCCTAAACTGGTCCCTTTGAAGTTAGTTGTATTTTCAGAATAAATAGGCTTATTCTAAAAAACCGTTTTAAAGTGGCAATATTTGCATCTGCAGTTGACTATTTCGGAGTGGATTACCTTAGAGCAAAGCAAATGAAAACAGTCACATAACATTTTTGATAATTGCCTTTCCTCTGACTCTTCTATTTGCTATAGAAGGGTCTATAAATGTCTATTCCAACAGGAGTAAACGAATATTTAGTTTTACTTTATTGGTTGAGATATTTAATATAATTTGGGTTACAGTTCTAGGTTAGTTTTTAGAAAAAATAACACAATCACGAATACTGTCTTTTGCGGTATTTCTGCCATATAAAAGCCGATATTCCTGCTTTGCCAATTACAACAATGTTTGGGAACCAACACGTAAATATGAAAGATGAAAATTGCAGAATCAACAAATTGAATTTGTGATTCAATGGAAGTAATATGAGAAATTTTTTTATTATATGACAAACTGGAATTATCTAATCTTCCTTCAACACGTGAAACACCATTTCGATCTAGAAATGGATTCAAGCAACTTGGTTGAGTCTTATTAACATTTTCGTCTTTTTCAAGAACTTTTATACTAAGATTAAAGGAAGCTTCCTGAGAACGTTCGAATAAAGTTAACTTGGGACCAAATGCAGTTCATTGGGGATAAAGTAGTACTTTTAAGGTATAGTCAGTTTCAGTTCTCCAGGAAATTCCTAAAGTCTTAATTTCATCCTTAGAAGAGATTTCAAACTCTTTCTCCGTGCTTGGGATAAGCTCAAAAGTATTTCCACACCAATTCTGTAATGACAATCTGGTTGGTTTTTAGAATATCAACAAGCTGATGTTACGGTCTTTGCTTTTCCAGTGCACAAACTCCTCTTATAATGTTTTTCAGATAAAAGTCTTGACACAAGACTGATTCAGCACTTGAAAGATTCCCCCCCCTCGTTCAGAAAAATTTAAATTTTGTTATGTCTAGATACGGAACACTAAACCGTATTTAAGTGATACGTTTTAACGGGTTCATTAATTCTCACAAAGCAACTTTGTAGATTTCATTTCATCTATATTAATCACACGTAAGATCTGACGAATGTCAGTGGTAAATGAAAATATATGATTTCTGAATGTAATTTGCAATCATCTTGAATCTCTCAATCATTATACTGAATTTAGATGGAGCTGTTTTCCACTAGTAATCAATGTAGATGCATTAAACACCGTAGGTAGTTTAGTAGTGCTTTTTTGTCGTAGATGCCATAATGAGCCATATGTCACCTCTGGTTCAATAACGCATTTTTCTTTTCTCTCGCTCGTGTGCTCTAACTTCTTGTACTGATTCAGAAAGCCAGAATAAAATTTTAGATATTTTTAATCCCTAAAAAGGAGAGTCCATAGCGATTAGAGTCGTTTCAGAGCAATATACCTTGAATTCAATAGACATGAATAGTACACTTTCAATGGAATCGTCACAATTAATTTACCTGTCTCATCACTTTTATGCGTTTGCGCATAATGTTCCACACAATAGCATTCTTTTTACTTTGAGGTAATTCCTTACCTGCTTCCTCGATCTCCCAAAAGTTTCTTAAATTTGAATGTAATTCTTCTGCAAGAATATTAAACCACGATAGTTAGAATTTAATGTGTCTGAATTCGAAACATTGCCTCCTGCAATATACCAAAATATCGAGTCCTATAAAGGTAGATTTTCGTTTTTAGCATTTAATTTTCCCAGCTTTATAATAAAGTATTCAGCCCCCAATTAAAATATCAATTTTCCTTGGAATATTAAAATTAGACCGGCCTCCTGGCTCAGAGGTGGCGCTTTTTCCTTGAGATCTGGGAATCGCGAGCTCGAGTCCCGGTCAGGACATGGTTGTTCTTTTGTGTACTAACTGTGAGATGTGTAGCTGAATCTTACTCTTCGCCCTAGTTGGGGCTACTTTAAAAACAAGAGACGTTCAATCGACTTAAAATCGCTGACGGCCGTCAGCGGGCTTGTCTATGGCAAATACCATTAGTAACAACAACAGAGAAAGTAAAATTAGGATCCGCAAGGTCAAATGTTTCTGTAATCTGTACACGCATTTCCATTATCTTATTTGATAATTAATCCTTTATCTTTTATTTCACTAACATCGAAATATTTCATTCGAAACTCTTTATTTTTATTAGACGCAGATGTTCTAAACCTGCGATTAACAATCAGCGAGTCATTATTAATGCAGGAAACATATTTATTTATTTATTTATTACATTTGAGTTGTGGATTCTGAGTTCAATTCTAACACATATGAAACTCTCTGAACTATTATCCAAAAGGCATCTGACCTTCTTATTGCAAACATCTTACAACAGACTAAACTACTTTTTATTTCCTATTAAATTCCACTCATTGGAAAAACAGCACATTGGTCACAGAATTCCACCCCCCTCCCCTTCGATGGCGAATAATTTATGATTTAAGCGGTTTCTAAATTTATAGACGAATCATTATTTACTTCTTTCAGAAAGTGATTTAATTTATTGGGAGCTTTGCCACTGAAAAAATTTCTATACGAACATTTTGTACGCTTTGGGCGATTAACATTTAAATCAGTTTTTTTTTTTTTTTTTTTTTTTTACTAATTCAACGCGTCCAAGAACTGAAATTCTCTAAAATTGAGAAAAGCATATAACAGATGATTTTCATTCTAACATAAACTACAGTTTTTATTTTATCACATTCGTTTTTTGAATTTGAGAGGGGCAAACAACTTTTAGTTTGTCTAATATTGATATGAGTTACTGTTTCTTTGTCACCGTTTGAAATAATTTATCCAAAACCATCCATTGTTTCAGAGTCTCGAAATCTGTTTATGCCTCCTAATTTTAAATAGTATTCAAAGCCTTCCATCAAGTGTGACATGAATCAAACATGATCTCAGAAGCATTCCCAAAATTATATAAAACCATTTGCGCTGTTGATTCGAATTCTCTTAATACAATAGATTTAACTTCGTCATAATCATTTAAACCTTTTTCAGATATATAATTTAGGATATTAGAAACTCTTTCCGCAAATAAATTTAGCAAATTATCTGTTTTAAACTTTACAGGCACCTTTTCAGTACTAAGTGCTCTCTCCGACGAAGTAAACAAGAGATCCAAGTCCTTAGTTTCATTTGGTAGTTGAATACACACAATTTTAACAGACTTCCATAAGCTGTTCAGTGGCTCTTATGGTTCGGTTCTACATCTTCGATTAAAGAAGTCTCAGTGCTATTTTCATTAACCCTTAATTGCGCTGATTGTAATGCTATTTTAGTCCTCTCTAATCTGAAGGTCTCCAGTTTTATTTTCCTATCCTGATGAGATTTTTGGTTTCTATTCCCTTTTACTTGATCTACAGCATCTTTAATAACGTCGTTATCATTCGAACCAGTCACTTTCCACAATTAAAAGCTTTGTTTCACTCATTTTTATGCCTTCCGCAACAACCAAGACTATCTCTACGGCAACGTGTTTTAATTCCTCTTTCTTTAATTTTGCTAAACCTGCCATTTTAAACATATAACTCAAAAAAATTCAATAGTGCAATATTATCAGAAATTTATTCTAAGCTCTTTGAAACAAAATTAATATTGGATCGGAATATTAATTATAACTCATCAAAAACAAAATTAATTTAATCTCGGAAAGTTAATCAGTTAATATCTCAAAGGATAATATTCTCCATTCCTCATTGCTAGAACTGCTGTCACAAGAGACCGAATATCCATACCTCTCTCATTCTTAATATTTTTAGTGCCCAGTTCGTAGTCATCGACGATGTCACCACTAATACACTCACGTCCATAAATTAAGGATATTGTAAGTTAAGGAAAAAAGAGTCTGAAGCAAAACAAATGTGACCTATTTGTAAAACTTATTTATTAAACAAAAGGCAAAGAGCAAAAAAGTTGCTATATGTTTGATATCATCAATAAAAAATTTCGATTTTTTGCTTGCAGAAGCAAATAACAAAAAAAATTACATGGTTGGTATAATGGTTAATACATAGTATGTCTCTCAGAAGATGTAATATAATCCGTACAACGCATAACACATAGGCATTCTAAGCATCAATTTATCTATCTGATCTTAGGGAATATTATACCATTCATCAAGTAACGCTCTATGAAGTTCCGGTTGGCATGTAGCAGGCGGTTGAGGGGCTGCAACTTGTCGGCCAAGCATGTCCCACACATTCTCTACTCCATTCAAGTCTCGTGAAATGCTGACCAGTCCATACGAATGATATCCTCCGATTGAAGACATTCGTTTTAAAGTCTGTACGGTGAGGGCGGGCGTTGTCATCCATAGGATTGGTTCCCTCGATTCGATACGTCATGCGCCCAAGGCGCCTCGAAGCAAAGGTACATGTGGTTCCAGAATGGCATTCAAATAGATTTGGCCTGTCGTGGTTAAAATTTGAACATGCAGGTCAGCTCAAATTTTAACCACGATAGGCCAAACCTAGAATAATTCCTCCCCAAATGAGAAATCCTGCACTACCAAATCGGTGTCGTTCGGTGATGTTCTCTTGGTGGAAGCACCTGGTGCTTCCATATGAAAGTTCAAAGAGAATCAAACGGCAAGCTAAACCAGGACTCGTTGGAAGACGTCACACAAGTCCACTTATGGTGTCTACAATGCATGCTCTCTATCTCAGGATAACAACAAGCGAATGTGAGTTGTAGTTAGGGAAACACATCTGACAGACTTACTAGAATATATATCCATGGGCCCTAAGAGTCTGTAGATGGTCTTCCTTGAAACTCTCGTACCAATGGCTGAAGAGAGCTGACGAGATAGGTCTGATTCTGTGCTATGCCTGTTTCTTTTGGCTGTAACTGCCGATTACCGGTCCTAATTCTGTGTTGTAACTAGGGGACGACCTGTGCTGTAACGTCTACTCACATTACTCGTTGGAAGACTCGTCTTCCAACGAGGAATCATTGCATCTTGGAATCATTGTCAAAACCTGGAGTTGACACTCTGGGAGATTCCAAGCTCCTTGGATATTTCTCGATGAGTACACCCACATTCCAATTCTACCCCGTAAAAATGCGTCCTTTGTGGCAAAACTATGTGGTTATTGCTCTGAAAGATGTATAAAACGCTTGCGGTCGATTTTACTTTTTTGCCTGTATTTCATTTATATCACTCTCTTACACTCTCGTCATAGTGACTTACTATCGATGTAATCTGGTGGCTTCCTACAATTAACATAGGGTTTTTGAAGATGAGTTTAGTCATTTTATGGAGTGATATATGTATTTTAGGGTTAGATTTCCACGTGACTCTGAATTATCCTTAATTTATGGATATGAGTGTATATAACTCACATTTCAATTAATGAATCCCTTTTCAACAAATACATAGCCGTTTCCAACGATCAAGTCTATGTTTTGCCCATGAGAGCTTTTTTTGAAAACTTAAACCACATCAAAATCAAACACAAATTTGTGAATTGTATTATTTTATTTTGTACATTCATAGGAACAGATTAAAAAGTTATACCATTTTTATCACTTGAAGGCGATACAAAATTAGTAGGCGGAGCGTTCTGCTGACTTGTCGGCTCCAACAGTTATATTAAGTCATTATGTTTTTGAGTTATCTCGTTTACATGTTTCTGAATGTGTAGAATGAAAAATTGTTAGATGTCAACAATCTCATGTATGTAGCTCTTCATGTATTTGTAGTTATCGAGTTATTTTATATTTAAACACCCTGATAGACAATTTTCCTCTGAATGGATTTTGCTGAAAATTTGATAAGAAATTACATAGTTGGTGCGAAATATATTATACCAAATGTCACGCCTCTAGCTCAAAACTTTTTTCTTTATCTCCAAAACAGATGACAGACATTTTCCAAAAATGCGTTTTTGGAATTCAGAGAGAACTAAAACATGAAAATTTGTCAAAATCACAAGTTCGAATTTTTTTATGGTTGTAATATTTTTTCCCCTGATTCGCATGCGAGAAAGTAAAAACGGGTTAAATCGTGTACGGTACCCCTTTGGCGCCATTTTGAAAAATGTCGCCAAACATCTGAACAACTTAACAGGAACCATATCTTAGGCAAACAGCCAACGAGCGTCAGCGGCAGAAATGACGTCATGGCTTCTCGGTATAAAGTCGCAAAATCAAGGGGTACCGTATACTAGAATTATACCGCAAAAACGACTTGGAAAAGCCAATAGGAATTAAAAGAAATAAAAAAATGATTTGGATGGGAATTAATTTTACGAGCTTTTTCAGAGTATGAACTGATATTCATCTTAGCTACGAAATTAATAATTTTTGGAAGAAATATTTCAGTTTCAAAGAACAAGTTTAAAACTTTCAAGACTCTGGATTCCCACAAGAGAATTCATTGCGATTCTTAAACCACATCTGCCATTGTTAGAACTGCAATTTCCCGTTTAATTCATTGCTGGGAAATTTGAGAGGACCAGGTTAGAAGACGAAAGCTGCGGATACGGGAGAATGAGAAAGCTAATGCGAGGAGAAAAGAGCAACGGACGTCCATTCGAAATTTCCAGATAAATTACTCATTAGCTCGGTAATGATGGGAAAATTATCTCTGGCCATCATGCAGTCAGAGAACGCGTTCAGGAATGCGTAACATTTCAAAGAAAATATTCCACGAACAAGAATCTGCTCCGTTCGGAAGCGAGTTACAAGCAAAACTGGTATTTATTAAAGATAATTCCTTGCTCAATTTTAAGAAATACGGCGCATCAATTCTGGAATTTTACAAATGGCAATTATCACGATGGCATGGCACTGAATGCTAACTGGATGGTTCGCTTAACTTTAGAAAGTGCAAATTATTTCATGAAATATTGTCATTTAATTAATATTTGTTTATCAGTTTAAATGAAAATAAAATTGTAAAATTCAAATTGATTTCAATAAATGAAAACGAAATCACATTTCTAAAAATTAAATCAGTTCAATGGGTATTTTTGAAAAGATTTATACGCTTTTATTCATTAATGAAAATAAGGATTAAATTGAAAAAAGAACTATTCATTACAATACTTTAGGGGTGATCTTAATGTGATAAAAGCGTTTAATAAAATTTTGTGACAATCGGTTTAATATTTTATGTAATTAAAATAAGATCTTATTAGCGTTATTATAATTTTTTGAAAAATTTACAGCCATTTGTGTTGAAGGGTTGAAAAAATGTTGAGAATGTTATGTGTCCTCTTCGTAAAAAGTTCACATCACTTACTGTTAATCACTTGTTATTGCAATGATGTTAAAAATTTAAAGGGTCATTTCTCTATAATTGCTATATTGATCAAATGCTAAAAATGAATTCAAATACTTTTCTTTGTTAAATTTATTTAACTTTTAATTAATTTACCTAATTAAATTTAAATAAACGAATTATATCATCAAATTAACATTGGAACAAATAATCGAAACATCTAAATATTTGTTTCATCGAAGAATTTAGATATAACATTAAATATTATTCTATCTCAAATAAGCTTTATTAAAAATGTATTCTTTTTTTCTAATGATGATTAAATATTTATTTATTAAGTATAATTAAACTAATAAGCTTATTTTATTTTCTATTTTTAAAATACCATAATTACATTATAATTTATCAAATTGTTATTTCAGATTAATGAAGCATAGTCTTCTTATGATGATACAGTTAATTGAATAAAAAGTAAAATCAGTGTCCAACTTGATAAGTAATAAATTTTAAGAAAATAAATTTCTGTTAATGATATGGCTCGCATATTGTCTGGCATTTTTGCATACTCCCTGAATGCGATTATTTACTACTTGAATACACTGGATATCTGTAATTTTCAGTGAATTTTATTTAATGATTGTCTTTGCAGAAAATTTTCAATGGAAATATTAAATATGATTTAATTTTTTCATTGAACTGTGTGTTAATACGTTTGCTGTAAACTTATTTTTCCTTTTGAAATCGCTTGGAAAGTCAACGAATAATGATTTGTTCAAAAAAATCATTTGAACTAATTTTTAGTGAAATAAGGAACTAATTCTTAGAGAATCTTAAACTGCAAGTGCCTGATTCAAATAGCAGGCAATATACCTGTTGTAATTTAATGATATTTTTTCTCGTAGTATTTCTTAGTTGTCAAATTCTCTGAAATAAAATGTTTAATAATCTGACAATAAAGCCACTGATAACATTAAAATGAAGTATGTATCATGAAAATATTTTCGAGATGTTGTCATTGCTTTCGAATTTCAGCAAATAACATTATGAAACATTTTGCTTGCTGTCCGAGAAAATTAGATTCGATGTCAATAGCTCTTCTATGTGTATTTTCCAGATTCCAAGCGAGATCGGTGAAATTTCTGTGCTTAGGAGGAGCGCTATTATTTAAATCCTCCACTCCCTCCGCTTTATTTATAACCACAATTTCATCCACACAGCTTAGAAATCGCAGAATTTCCACCATGAGATATTAAAGCCGATCCGGAAATGCTTTTCACCGGCTCCGTATCTCTCATGCCGCAGCTTGTTTACTGGGGGTGGCAACAACTATTTATGAAAAGCGGAGTCGACAAATCGGAATTCGTGGATTTCATCACATGGCCGGCTTATTTCTTGATGATGGTAAACACTCGTGTTTGCTTCGGTGCCAACTGGACTCACGTAAAATTGGAAAATGCGGACACCGTTTGTCTCCCGTGTTGGCTCAGGCTCTTCATTTTGAAGCTTGAATTGAACTTAGGTTAGATTTGGGGGGAGCTGTATATTGCTTCATAAAGTTTGAAGGGATTTCATGTTCGAGGGTAATGGTCAGTCGAGAAGATGACCTTCTTGCAACCATGTGTTCTAGACGATATAGCGATAGAATGTCCAGATATAAAGCAAGTAATTTTGCTGATTAATCTGAAGTACTTGTAAGTGTATCTAAACCAGTGCAGATGGTCAACCCGAACCGTTCTCAGATACTTTCTAATAATGTACTTGTGCACCATGAACCTTAAACTATAAGGAAAATAATAGTTGAGGAAGAACCGATACTATTAACACTCAAGTATCAGGAAGAGCAATGTTTTGTTTTAGTAACCTCTTATCAGACTAATTAATACCAAAGTTTGGAAAAGAATTATAATTGTATTCACAAAATAACATGCCAGATATTATATTATATTTAGTACATTAGCATTTTAGAATTACCACTTTTACGTGTTTTTGAAAGTATACATCAGCAAACTAAAATCCTTAAATGGGTTTTAAAAGTTAGTTTCAAATTCTATACTTATATCCACTTTAGATGTTATGTCTATGTTCCAAATTTTATCCATTTGTCTGACTGCTTTGAAACAGTTGTAGTCTGTACTATAGCATCCAGACAGACGTGCATTCTCATGGTGAATTTCGTTCAAAATTTGATAGAAATCTATAAACTTCGAATAGAGACCATTTATTAACGTTCTTTCGTTTAACTCAAAGTGTTTTGATTCATTTTGCTCACAGACAGATTTAACTCCAAAATGTATTTCTCTAAATCAGGGAGGTATGAAATTTGTCAAAATCTTTAGTTGAAATTTTTTTATTGCAGTACTTTCTGTTTCGTATACGTCGTATAAAAGGATGTAAGTATTTCTCGTAGCGTTATAACTCTTATATAAATATCGTGTAAATCATCTCAACTTTAAACTCTTGAATGTTTTATCAGCATATTACTATGAACAGATTTTCTTTTGTATATAACTTTTAAAAGCAAAGGGCTTAAAAATTAAATTATTCTTGTAAGTGATTTTGTTTGAGTTAAATAGCAAAAGTTATTAATATAGGTAAATACTAAAAACCCCTTTCTAAAGCGAGAATAGGACTATAGCGGATCGTACCAAAAATATTTGTGTCATCATTAGAAAAAGAGGAAGACGTTTGAATTATTCCGCTAGCTTAATTTGTACTTAATCTTTCCACGAGACGTAGAACACGCTAGCAATTTTAATGTACAGAGGAACTTATATTTAGTAAATGTTCAGTGAAATTAAGTTTTGAACAGACGATTCTGATGTTCTGAAACTGAGATATTGCATCTAAATCCTCCCATTTGCTCGAAAGATCATGACAAAATGAAAGAATTGAATTTCTTTCTCCGATACTTTAATTATCTTTTTAGCCTTTTCTGTTGCCAGTGCAGGCTTCATTTTATCTTGCTTCAAGCACAGAACTTAATGACCATAGATGCCGATAGAATAAGAAAGGTACCTGCAACCGTCACGTTGCTTGCGCAGATAAAAGAGCTGTCTTGAACAGCTAGTATCCATTACAAAAGGGTTAATTTTTTAAAAACCAAATTAAGTATCAAGAGGATTAATTATTTGCTGCATTTTTATTTTAGCATATACGAGGTCATGCATATACGAGCATATGCAATCGTCATAACATTCGAACTTGAGATTTTAACTTATATCAGGGGTTCAAACCTCTTTGAGCCCTAAATACTCAATTTTTAAAAACATCTCTCAGTCCGTCTTGTATGGAGATAATGCTAAAACGTTCTGATCTAGACGGAGGCAACCTGGAAAATGATCTTCTTACCAAATGAGTCGATTTCACTCAAATTGTGAGCTAATTCCTTTAGGGGGCGTTCCTCTATCTTAACACAACAACTGCGAAAAAAAGAAAGCTAGGTAAACAAAATTTGGAGGAATAATTTAAAATTTCTAGTGTAAACTCATATCAAATTTTGAGTCCATGTCCAATACGAAGACGAAGATCTCTTAAATCTGATTACTCAAAAATACAACGGTTTAAATGTATAAAATTTCAGTCATGTCTTTGAAATTATAAGTATAGTTCATTTTCAATCACTTCTAAACTACAAATTAATTTTTCGGATCTTATTAAAGGCGGTCCATTATCATGTTATCAACGACAAGTTTCGTTAATTGCAAAAAAATCGACATTGATAACACGATGGATCTAATAAAATTGCTAAATTCAAGCGAGGGGCATACTATGATATAATACTTTTGTTAAAGAGTATGCAAAAAAAGTTTTGAAAGGTACATAATCCTTGTTATTTCACGTGATGTTTGAATTTTCGTAAATAGTTGAGATTTTGGTATTGAAGGGTATTTTACTATCTTAAAGATTTTTTCATTAGGTTATCTCAAAGCCAAATATCACAGAGATAGATATCCAGAGGTCTCACTTCGAAGTTTGGTAAACGATTGCAGCGCCACCGCTGTTGGCGTTAGGATACAGGAACTAAACGAAAGCCGCGAATTTTCCAAACGAAACCGAAACTCAGCGCCATTTTGAGTGTTTTGCCTGTTGACGTTGGAATTTGAACGATTATTTTTTAGCATTTGAAATTATTAATTAGCTTAGATTTATCTTGTTTTGTGAATTTTCTCTTTTTTACATGTTTAAATTCTCCTTTTTTTTCCTTCCTTGTGTACTGTGTCTTTTATATTTTTAGAATGGATGCTAACGCCGAACCTTGTGTGACTCCGGATATATCATTGGGAAAATTCTCCTTGGGCCAAATGAAATGTTGTCTTTGTTGTAGAAGTCGGAATGAAGCACCTGGATTAATATTATTCAAGTTTCCTTCGGATGAGAGCAGGTATGCTTAATTGTGTTGAAATTAAATATGAAAATAAATAGTAATAAATTTAAATTAACTGATTTATAGAACATGCGGAATTTCCATTTCTATTATTGAACAACTGTCCTATTTTGTAAATTTAATCATATAAAATAATACTTTTAGTTATCTTTTATTTTTAATTTTTTTATTAATATATTTTAATGGACTTAATGCTTTATATATAATGGAGTGGTAGGATGTTTCCTATATTTTATTGCAATTTTGCTTGTGTAATAAAGCTCTGAATCTGAATGTTTACTATTTTTCTCTGTGCATATATCAATATTGTAATAGATAATAATATTTTCTAGATATAGTAAATGGTTTTCAGCTTTGAAGTGGAATGTTACACCAGAGAATTTGCAGTATGTCTTGAGGAATGCTAGATTATGTGACAGTCATTTTTCTGAATCTTGTTTCACCAGTTCTTTAAAGCGTAGATTATCAAAATTTGCTTGTCCTCATATTGAAGAAGATTTGCCTTCTGCTTTTGACAATATTTTTTCTTCACATTCAAATGAGGCTCACAGTCCATCTCCTGCAGTTACTGACCCTACTCAATCATGTACTACAAATCCAGTATCTCCAACAGCAGCATCATTTATCACAAGTGAGCACCTGCAAGTCACCCCAAAAACAAGGAAAATTAAAAGTTTACTATCAAATGTTTCGAAACTAAAAAAAAGACTGTATGGAGTGCACTCCTCTTCTAATTTATTGGCTCAGTTGAAAGCAAAATTATCTAACAAACCACATTTGTATGAGTTCATAACATCTCAAATACGAATGCAGCGTAGAGCTGGCAAAGGGAGGCGTTGGTCAGCAAGAGAGAAAGCATTTGCTCTTCAAATTTATCTGCATAGTCCAAGTACCTACAAAATTCTTCGGAAATATTTTGTCTTCCCAAGCAAAGCTACTTTGTACAGGTAAATAGTTTTTTTTTTAAATCAGTAATATATATGTTAATTATTTGTGTGTGTGTGTGAATTCAGCAATTCCAGCTGTGTAATGAACATTATTTAAAATTGTAAAAAATTACTACTGACACGAATTGTAAAATTCTATTGATTTTTTAGTTAAATTTAATGCAATTATTACTCATTTAATGCTAGTTATTATTCAGTTTTTAGAAGATTATTATATTTGAAACTTATATGTATTTGAATTTAACTGAATAAATCTTATTGAGTGTTTCATGCTTTAAAGTGTTAAAACATTTCTTTGATTAAAATTTCACTGTCCATAGTTAATATAAAGTTATTCATGTTGCAGTATCATAGTTAAGATGAGTCATAATGCTTTTTTTACTAACATAATGTAAACTATTTCAGATATACTTATAATGTTGCCAGAACTTCAGGTTTTTGTCCTAATTTGATAAATTGTTTAAAAAAGCAATCGAGTCATCTGAATGAAGAAGATAGGTTGTGCCTTCTTTTAATAGATGAAATGGCAATTAAACAAGGATTGACATATGCAGCAGATTTAGATTCAGTAGATGGTTTTATTAGTGAAAGGAATGATTTTCAAGAAAAGCCACCCTATGCTACTCAAGCTCTCGTTTTTATGGCACGGGGCATTGTGAAAAACTGGAAGCAGGTATAATAAAAAAATTTCATTTCTATTTAGTATATTTTGTTTGAAAATGCACATAAGTATCTTACTATTTAAATAATACAAGCTTAAAAGAATAACATTAAACCAAACTGTACAAATCATAAATGTTACTGTTAATAAATAATAAACTTCTTTCAAAAATAAATTTATTTACATTATAGGTATTAGGTTATTTTTTCACTTCCCCTTCTGTGGATTTTCCTTTGGAGAAAATAGTGCGAAAAGCAATTGAAACATTGCAGACATGTGAATTGGAAGTAGTGTGTATAATAAGTGATCAAGGTTGGGAATTACTAGCTTATTCTTTTTGTTTCTATAATTTATTTATGATCTAACTACTATTTTAACTTCTTTTTACAAATGTCTATTGCTATATATGAAGAATATTTTTTTAGTACTTCTTATATAGCTTCCTTTTTTGAGTTATTTCTCTGCTGTGTTAGAATTGTATTTTTACTTACAAATTCCAGGTCCAAACAATAAAAAGTTATTCAAGGATTTGAAAATTACTAAAGATGAACCCTTCTTTTGGCACAATAGTAGAAAAGTTTTTGCTATGTATGATCCTCCTCACCTCTTGAAATCAGTGCGAAACAACCTAAAGAACCATGGGATATACTTTATAGATACTGTAGCTGGAATTGAGCCTCGAACATGCTATGCATCATGGAAACATATAGAAAAATTATATGAGTTGGATTCAAAAAGTGTAAGTAAAATAGTAATTTTAATATTTCTTTGTAAAGTGATAAAAAATTAGATTGGGGACATCTACTCTTATAGTAATTGTGCTATTATCTCTTTTTTTAGAAATTTTCTGCCTGTAGGAAGCTTACAAAAAAACATATTGAAGTATGTGGACTCAGGAAAATGAATGTAAAACTGGCAGCTCAGGTATAGATTATCATAATATAATATTTTTCTCATATTATTAATTCTAGCATTTCTGTTCTAAAAATGTACAACATTTACATAAGCATTTATGGATGAACTGGCCATACTTTTATTATATTCTGTAAAATTTACAAAATGTCTGATAAATGTTTTTTTCTTTATATTCAGTTTTATTTTTAAACAAAAAAGATTAACTGATATGCTTAATAGATAGTAAATTCAAAGTCACCTTTTAGATTAATTTCTGTTTCTTTGATTCACATTCACTAGGAAGTTCAATTTTTATTCAATTGCTAGATTATTCCTAATAGTGTGTAATTTATCAATATTTTTAATTAATAAGATACAAGTTGCCTGAATGTTTTTCTATAATGTTTGTTTTATTTCTGTAGGTACTAAGTCACTCTGTAGCAGCTGCTTTAAATTTACATGTGGCAGCTAATAATGTAGAGAGTAAAGGGATTGAAACAGCAGAATTCATTTGGAAGATTGATAAGTTATTCGACTCGGTTAATTCAAGAACATTATATCATGAAAAAAAAGAATTATGCTCATTAACTAAGAACAGTTTTCATATTAAATTCTGGGAAGAAATGATAAAATGGATAGCAACATGGCATTTCAGATCAAGAAAAAGCAATAGGGAGATTGTTGTACCTTGTAAAAACGGTTGGATTTTAACTCTAAATGCTTTCATTGGAATTTCTGAATATTTACTCACTAAAGTCAAATTTCTCCTTACAAATCGATTTAATCAAGATCCGTTAGAAAATACATTTTCTTCTGTGAGACGACGTGGAGGCTTCCGAGAAAATCCAGATGCTTATGAATTCAGACATACCATTCACAAAGTAATAATTACTAATTTTTTAAAGCAGTCAACAAACAAAAACTGTGAGGATGGTGATGCTTCTACTTTGATCGATTTTACTTCTTTAAACAAAAAGGAATTGTATGAGTTGATAAATGAAAATTCTGAGGACTTGGATGAAGGAAAGAAACAAGATGACATGGATAACTTGAACATAGATACTTTAAACATAATTGAAGAAAATGTTTTATCATATATATCAGGTTTTTTAGCAAAAAATTTTTTGTCTTCTCATGGATGTATGGAATGCAAAAAATTACTTGTAAATGATGATAAAAATTTAGCTAATCACACAATTTTTTTGTATTTTAAAGAATATGACATGTGTAAATCAGGATTAAAATGGCCAACTGAATATTTATTACAATATTTTTCTAAATTGCATGAATGTTTTTATGGAAATTTTAGCCTTTTTTACCAAAGAGATGGCATAAGTCAGAAATTCAAAACTGTATTAAACCAAGTTAATTTAGAATTTTTTGATAATCACATAGAACACAAATATGAAGCACATAGTTTTTTTATTTCTTCTTTTATACGGATGATGATTAAACATAATATCAAAAAAATGAATGATGAAATGACAATCTACTATTCTCGAAAAAAATTAAAAAAGGTTTTACATGTATAGTAAACATTAAAAAAGATTTTTTTTTGAAAATTAATTAGCAATAATTATGCCAGTAATAATTTTCAGTCTGCCACTATTTTTAATTAACTAGATGAATGATGTTAAAAATGTTACTCAAACTGATTGATATCTTTTATCTTTTGATTTTATCATAGTTATTGTATTGGAACCTTTTTGTCATATGTTTTAAATTTATAAAACTTATCAATCTTTATTTTTAATTGAAATTTGTGATTGTGTTAAGTTATTTTGTTCTTTAATAAAGTAAGAAGACATTATTTAAATTGTTTGTTATTTATTTCATGATCATTCTGTAATGCTAAATATATGTATTTAATTTTGTTAGAATTTGTAAAAAAAGTTATGAATTTAACTTTTACTCTTAAAATAACGTTGGTTAAATGAAATAAGAGTAGCCAAAGCTTATAAATGAGAGTAATTCAAGTTTTAAAGCCAGAATAAAATTGATTTGAAGTGGTCTAAGTTGGAATAAAATATTTAAAAACTCATAAATGGCATTTTAAAATCTACTGGTATATATTATAATTAAAAGAAAGAGAAAATTTACAATCAATAATATAAAATTTAATGTAATATGAAATTCATCAAAGTGTAAAATTTCAAATTTGTTCCTTAAGTAGTCAAAAGTAAGAATTTACCTTACAAATGAACAAAAAAAAATCATTTCCAATGGAAGAGAATTTTTTAAATAATTTTATGGAGTTTCATTGAAAAGAAAAAATGTAATCTAATTAATCTTAAGTATGGAGATAATACATATGAATTTCACTACTATACAACAAACAGGGATGTTTTTTTTATATAATGGAAAGAATAAATAAAAAAATGATTTCAGATAACAATTTGTTTGGGAATATTATTCCAGTACTGCAATTTGACCGAGAAAAGTCAATATAATGAAAGTAGTTGCGTTGTTGACATCCTTATCATGACGTCACGAAGTAAGATGACGTCATTTCACCGCGAACCAAAGCCAACAGCGGTGGCGCTACTGTCTATGTGAATGCCCATGTTAAAAAAGTTGCCATTAGTGCCTACGAGAGTGAGACCTCTGGATCATATCCTTCTCTGTGCCAAATATTTTGATTTAATTTTATTATCAGTGATTTTCTTACCTGATCATCTCTTAATTTTGTACTGCTTCTTGAATAAAATAGCGAGATGAAAATAAAAACAAGAGTTCAGTCTGAGAATTACAGTTTCAGTATATTGCCATTCTTAATTGTTACAATTACACAGGCGTATTAAATATTTGTGGAATTATATATATATTTTTAAAAAAGTTTCTGGCTTCATTTGTTTCATCTTTTTCCCTAGTTTTCGATCAACTTTTAGAAACACGAAACAAGAAAATCTTCAGTTATTTAGGATTTTTTTTAATTGTATGGTATAAAACCAATGTCACAGACAAATGTGGATCGTTACACACAAAGGTGACCACCTTTGGGTTATTTCAGAGAGAAGAATTTTAAAAAAGTAAATAAGTGCAATAGAGTTATAAAAAATATGGCTATGAAGGTGTGATCAAGCATTTTAATTCATAAAATAACAAAACTGTATCATTCCTATAATTCATTGACCAACCGAGCCCATCTCTAAAATAATATAGATAGGTTTTGAACAAAAGTCATCGAAGTTCCCAAAATATTCAGAATGGTTTGAAAGTCCATAATTTGTTCCAGATCACCTGTTTTCTGTGACGCTTGTGCAACTAGTTGATTTAATATTAATAAATTCTTAATGAACACAATCAAATCGACTAACTTTGGAATCCTTGTGGTTTGGTTGCTTTTTGACCGTAAGAGCCATTCTTCTATAAATTGCGCCATGAATAAAAATAAGAGTTTGAAAAACGACACAATTCAAATGTTTAAATATCTGCTACAATTATAAAAAGAAATAAAATTGCAAATAAAACAGGTAAACTGACATAAATGCTTTAAAAAGGAGAAAAACGAGAGAAACAAAAAATAATAATTTAAAATCAGAAGTAAGAGAAGAAACGAATAATTGGGCGGTATTTTTCACCCATGCATGGTTTGAGAAGATGATTTTAAAAGTTCTGCATGGTTATATTAAAAAACAGGACGTTTGATTTGATTGATTGACCGTCAGTATTTTTACATGATTGTTAATGCTTGCTTTTTTTCAACGAAACATGCGAAGGGACATGTGTAAGAAAAAAAGGTTTCATATATAAAAAAATTGGCAATAATTTACGAATATTGTAAATTATTTCAATTCTCAGAATGAATTCCGTTCGAAATTTAGTGGTTATCAACAAATTTGGTGTGCAATACATGTATCAAATTTTATTTGCCTTATAAAAGTGATATTGAATTAAGTTGTTTATAGACAGTGATGAAAAAGACTCCTAAAGATGTCCAAATATCTAATGAAGTATAAATAAACACTAAAGTGAAGAAACTACCAAAACATTTTAATCATTATTTCATTGTATTTGTCATTTTTTATGTATGTCATTTTTATAATAAACAACATTAAGTCACCAAATCTTTTGTTTTTCCAGCCATCTAAAAAAAATATTATGTTCTATTAAGAAAATAGGCTTAGATTTCGTATCAAATTCGTTTTAACTAATACTTTGGAATATATGTTTAAATATTATTCCACAATTTGAAACTTGCTTAATGAGCGAACACGACAGTTAAAAGATTGATGAATAAATAAAACTAAGCATTCAAACACCGATTTTTGCTTCAAATTTCTAAGCTAGAGTTAAAAAGGCCTAATTGTTCACCGCGATGCTCAAAAAAAGTAAAGAGGTTTCTTGCGCGAACATTCCTACATCTTTAGTGTTACGATAAACGATGCCTTTTTCGAGAAAAAAGCACGAACACAAAGATTGCAAACTACAGACAGCATTCACAAAACAGCACTCGTAGGAGACGGCAAACAGTAACTAAAAAAATGCAGCTACACAAAGCACTCAAAGAGAATTCGCTGAAGATGGACAAGGAGAAAGTTCACACTACTTTTTCTCCTAAATCGACTAATACTCTTTCACTCTTTGCCCCTTAGCTTTTATAGTTTCTATTACGGGATATCGAATGATCAACAACTTAATTCGAGCCCCACAAAAAAGTTCGAAGGTATTACAAAAAAATCTTGGATATTTGGAATCCTCCATTTTTGTAGTTAAATAAGCCACCAAATCGTCAGTCTATATTCACCACTCGTTTAGTTCCCGTTTGAGCAATCCTTTTAAGTTATATAGCTTTGTTGGAGCTTTTTCCTCACTAAGTTGTATAGCAAGAAATGAATATTGCAGATTAGTAAAACTATCTGTGAAAAGATTTTCGCGGTTTTCTAACGTTTTCATTTTAAATAATTACAATATTCAAAACTTCTAATACTCCAAACGATTCAAACAATTTTCAAATCAACTGTATCACCCATTTCAAATTATCAAGACATGCAGTTAATATTTCTTCCAAAAATTGTTATGAATGGAAAAAATTGAATTAATTTTAATAAAAATTCAGAATAATGAGCTAAGTAGCACTACAATTAAATAAAACCGCACCATGTTATTATTTAAAAAAAGAGGAGTTTAAACTGAGAGGCTTAATTGATCTGGCCTAAATTTAGAGCAGTTTTACTGCTAGAATTTTTTTAAATATTTCCTATATAAAATGGTCAAAAGAAAAATAAAGTTCGTCTAATATTAAGTGTTCAAATAAAAGTAACCACGTGTAGCTATTTTTTCATTTTTTTAAAAAAAATGTATCTAGAAAATGAAAGTACCATGATTTAGAAAAATAAACAGAGTTATAAGTGTTCAAGTTTGTAACATTATACAAAGCGTTTCTAATCTATCGAACTATTTGAAGAGACGGCTTCCTGGCCTAGAAGTAGCGCGTCTGCCCCGTGATCTTTATTTCCTAGTTTCGGATCGCGATTCGGACTTAATTGTTCCCTACCCCTCGTTCTATGCGAGGCGTGTGAAAGAGCCTCTCTGTCAATAGGAGTTGTGTAAGGAAATGTGTGAGTGTCATCTTCATATACGCTAAAGTCAGACTTCTGCCCATGGGTTTTCCGGGTCCTTACCCTCAGAAGCTGCTGCCCCCTATTTCCCCGATCCCTTGTACTTGGTTTGAATTGTAATTCAGTCTAAGGGAGATAAATTACAACAATAATTAAAGAATATTACAACGCGTTGGAGAAAACCAGATCTTAGTAAGAAGAGAATGTTTACACTATTAATATTTTGTGCTCTTATGAGTCTCGTATCAAGACTATATATGTTTACCTTTTTTAAAGAAGCAAAAGTATCATGTGAGCTTTATATGATGTTGAGAATTTCACGCTTAGCCTAGAATTAAAATCCCATCATGCTGTTTTGGATGTGTGAAATTTATGACCAATTTTAAGGCAATAGTAAATCATTTTAAAACGGACGTGGAAATTTTGAACCCTGCTCAGATTGCTCATTTTTTGAGAGAGACTTTTATCCAAGAGACTTGGAAATTGTGGTTACAGGATGATAAGGTGCAAGATAATCCTTGAGGTAAAGGCATTCAAGGTTCGAAACCTGATTCTATTAAAGAATCATAGTTCATGTGATTACTCGTTTCTCATTTAATGTGACATCTAAAGTCAATTTTTTTCTTATTAGTGCCGTGAAGGAGAACCTTTTGAGTTGTATTCATATGTCCAAGATTCAAAGTGACGAAATCTCACCTTTTCTGTTTCTTTATTACGAAGTTCTGAAAACTGAACTAATCTAACTTCCAAGTTATATATGTGGATTCCAAAGTTTATCTTAAAAGCTATCGAATTTGCTATAGGTAGATTGGAACTTGGATTTCAATTATATGTTAGAAATTGGTTATAAAACGGCAACACGCAATCTTTTCTAATTGAAGTGAAGAAGTAAAAAGTTAATTACTTCAAAATCAAAGGAGTTTTAGTGCAGCAGTTCTGAACTTTGTTAAATTTCCAAAAAAAAAAAACCCCGGGAGAAACCTTTCGCGAAAATATGGCTGACGATAAAGTCGAAAAATTTGTGAGGTGCTTGCTCAGAGATATAGTGGGCTCTTTCTGTGTAGCCATGCGACTGAAAATCGAAATTCCCCCAGAGCTGGAAGAGGAGAGGTGCGTGCCAGACTATTTTTTTACTGAAATCATTGAGTTTACCAAACCTTTTATAAATGAATTAATCTCTGACATCGTTCTCATGCCATCCCTGCTCTACTCCTCGGATCATTTCTTTAAGCGTTTTACTCACTCGGTGTGTCTAAAACTCAGCGAAGCAGAAGAGGACGAACAAATATCTTTTTTAAAGGTGACTGCATTTCTAGTAATGCTCGCTTCCACTTTGTTTGTTAATGTTTGCTATCGTCCTTTCGATGACATTCCTGACATTTACTACAGAATGCTCAAAGACCATTTAAGCACCAAGTTCTACACGGAAGGTAAATTTGACGAAATGACGGTTAAATGCAGAGAAATGAGAGACGACGAAAAATGGAGATCGGAAACTATAAAAGAGATGAGAAAGTACATTGTGGATAGAGATAGGAAACTGGATGAAACTGAAATGCCTTCCGGTTCTTGCGAGCAAGAAACTTGCAAATTCACGATTTTAGACTTGAGAAATCAACGAAAGGAATCTGGTTCAGATTCCTTCAAATGTAAATTTTGTGGTATTGACTGTCTGGTGCTGCTGAAGGTGTTCTTCCAACCTAGATTCAAGTGCAAACCTGAATTTGAACAAAGTGATGAGGATGATTATATCTAATGTTTTTCTACAAATGATGTCTTGATATTATTCTTTTTATGACTGTACTGATCTTTTATCTATCTATATCTATATATATATCTAATGTGAATGCTTGTCTAGAATTTTAAATTTTGAAATAATGTATTTTACTAGAGGATTCTTTTTTACTCAATTGAAAAAATGGCATTATATGCATCATGCTTTTTAACTTTTATACTTAAGCATCTTTTAATGTTATCTGCTTAGTTTTTATTTAGCCCAGAACATGTTTCAAATTGAAAACTTTACACTTTGAATAAAAATGCATTCAGTTTCCTAGCTTTGTTTCTTATTAAATTGTCGACATTTCTCTCCAAAGCCGATTATGGAAACTGTGACATTCTTAATAATAAAACGCAAGATGCAAATAGAATTTTTTCAGAAGTAAAAATTATATTAAGCAAACATCTATAATAGGAAGTATACGAGGTTGTCATTATGCATTGGAATAGATATTTGCATCTTAAAATACGCTTTTAATAGATTGAAAATATATTATAATGTGATCATCCTAAGTATTTAACAAGGAATCTATACTCTTTGTTGTGAAACCCAAAGTTTAAAATTCTCATTTCAAATATTTTTCTGTGCTTCTTTATTATGGATATTAATGTGAAAGCTAAAATTTGAAATTCTTATTTTCAATAATTTCTTCTTTTTGATATGTGATTTCTTTATTATATATATATATATATATATATATATATATATATATATATATATATTATATAAGTTACTTTTGCGGGGGGAGGATGTTGCGTCATCCAACCTCCCACTGGAGTGCGCAGCTTAAGCGCGCCAAAGCAATCTAACTGTAACTGTAACCTTTGATGTTTGCAGCAAGTATGCAAGTTTCACGTCGTCCTCCATTTTCGGATCTCCATCAATTTTTTGGAACAAGGACCAAACCAAAAACCAATTTTTGGGATTTCCGTCAAATTTCGTAAGCACTAACTTTGGCAAGTTGAGATTTAAACATTCAGATGACGTTGATGCAACGTTCATTAGCGGTATGGTGCTTTCAGATGGCTTCAAAAACTCTAAATACTTTTCGCACAAGTAAAATTGTCTCGATGCACTTCAACTTTCTCCAATTCTGGTTTTAAAACTGAATAGAGATATGTTGTCCTAGTTTCCGCAGAAGCATCGGGACTTTTGCTTTCCATAACATGCAACTGGACAATTTCTTTGTCCTTGGAAAGTAAACGCTGAAATTTTTCTTCTAGTTTGGCAAACGCCTGAGTAGCTGAAGCAACATTTTGTGCAGAAATGCACGCATCTAATTTGGTAATTGTCTTCGTGACATTAGACCGTAGAACTTTTCGTTCTAAAATTAAAATGTCCGCCATTTTAAATTAATACGGATTTTCGTTGGGCGCCAGATGTTGGAAAAGAGATTTTGTGTCGGTGGAGCAACAGATTGAAGACACTTCTTTTGGCTACTAAAACATTTAATGGACGGACATATCACAACACAGCACAACACGAAAACAGAACTAGACTGCCTACTGACTGATCAAAGCTTACAGTTACAGTTAGATTTCTTTGGCGCGTTTAAGTAGCGCACTCCAGTGGAAGGATGACGCAGCAATCTTAGAGAAATGCTTTTTCGTGAACATGACAGTAAAATCGATATAATATCTGTGATGATGGTCATAGTTCTTAAAAAAAATCATTGAGCTGAAAGTTGGTGTATTTGAAGCAGGTAAATTTTGGATGATGAATATCTACTTCTCGGAGACTTTTTTGAAAAAAAATAACTGTAATGAGTTTCAAAAAAAATGTGGTATTTCTTAATACTTTTAATGACTCTGTGTAGTCATTTTGATGTCTATTTCACACGGCTGTTCCAAAAGGCAATGTATGTTCAGAAAATATTTTTTGATAAACATTTGTTGAAAAGGCATTTAGTGCCAGAGCCAATGGCAGTAACGAAAATAAATTTTAAGATGGAACTTGGAATCAGGATAAGAGGGCTGTTGTGTGAATAGTTCTACCATTAAAATACTATCAAAATATTTTTGCATCGAAGAAAATATATTTATAAAAAGATACATTTATTTTTATTGTTGAATTGCTATAATTGGATTTGTATTATTCGAATATTATACATAAAGTACTATTTAAGATTTTAATTAAAAAATTAACAAATACAATTTTTTTAAATGCTTTTAAATATTTTTTAATTAGATGCAGCTTTGACGATGCATGACCTAAGCAACAAACAACTATGTATGTGTATTTTAAATAACAAAATCAAGTTATAGATTATTGAAAAGCAAAATGTAGTTAAAACTCTGTAGCATAATTTTCTTAGTTTAAAGGATATTTTAAAGCATCGTGTTTCATTCCCAATTCGCCCGAAGGTCAGCGGATTCGATACACACGCGCTACAAGGAAGCGACATCTCTCTCCCTTGACGTCCCCCCCCCTTATTTTTAAGATTATTCGAGAAACAAATACTATCAAATATTCACTTTTTTTCTCTCCGCAGATTAAAGTTCACCCCAAGTTCTCTGTCTCAAAAATTGAATAGTTGAATCAATCTAAATTTTGCGATTACCATTACAATTTTCAAACGTATTTCTGGATTAAACATTGCTGGCACATTTTATAGTGCAGCAAATAATGTTTTATCATTTGATTAGACACGGTTACCTTTAAATATTGTTTAGAACTGGCTAGAATACTAAACATTATTTCATTTTTTTTTTTCATTTTAGAAAGTTTTCCTTTTATTACACTTTAACTTTAATATATATTTCAAATAATTTCAATAATTTAACAAGAATTCATTTCGATGATTGATAGACAACAGCTAATAACTCTTTGAGTTAGCTGGTTTATTGTGAATGAATAATTGCTTTACAGTTCCATCAACATCAGATTTGATTCACTAACAGAAAAAACTTAATGAATTGATTATTCAAAAGTTTTCTGTTTCTGAACTGCCCAGAATGAATTATATTTTTATTCAAAGTGCATCAACATTTCGTTTTAAATTTTGGAATTATTTCATGCAAAAAATAAATGAACTAATTTATTTTTTGTCAGGTTTTGATATGTTTGATTTCTCAATTTCTTTTTCCTTCTATCTTTCTTAAATGCAATTATGTTCAGAAATTTCCGCCTTAAGATATTATTTCAGATACCTTCAGAATTAAAATTATTAATGTATAAAATGCAATAATAATTTTAAGGAATTTTCTCATTGTAAAGTTCATTGATATAATTGCATCGTTGTAAATAAAATGGCTAAGCCAATTAGCCTACGAAGTCAAGTCTCTAATATAGAAAAGAGTGACTGTGTTTTGGCGCTTTTCACGCCAATAAACTTGAAGCTCAAATACACCTTAAACCCTTTTCAAGACCAGCCTCTCGCATACATGATATGCTCAAGTTCGCTGTAAGAACACTTCATCGCGCTCTGGTTGCTTGAAAAAGAAACGATTTATTTCAATTTTCAAAGAACACTGGTGGGTGTAGAGCTGCAATGATTTTCTTAACGGTCGAATTGCATAGTATCCGGTCGAATTGCGTTCACTTTAAAGATTTCAATTTTTCTTCTGAATTACTGTTAGAATTATTAGTATAAATATAATCGTGCCAATAATTTTTTCAAATTGAATTATTGGCTTTTAAAATTGAAACCGGATTTAGAGGTACTCGGTCAATCTTATTGTTTTTTAACCGTTTTTTAATTGTGTTTTGGAAAAGTGTTTGCAGCAGTTTATCGCAAGAAGTGAGGGTGAAATATTTCAGAGTATGTATTAAGTCTTGTTACATGCGTTGAGATGATACTTCCTTTTATTAGCCAAGAAAGAGATCATGTTTTCTTCTAAGATAAGTAAGATGATAGGGATTTTAGTAAAATAGAAAAAAAAGGTTTGTTTTCCACAGAAGCATATAATATGCCATTCGATGCTTGAACATAACTTGAAACTAATTGACTTTTTTGCAAAAAAAAAATTCAATCGCAGTTGAACTTCGCAGCAAGAATTGACGAACATGATAATTTGTAAATTGGAATTTTTTTTATAAAATATAGTTCATTATTTTCCATTCTTTTAAAAATGTCTTCCTGTAAATACTGATAAAATTTAATTAGTTTGCTTGTTTCATTAATTTTATCTTTATACTAACCCTGTTATATATATATATATATATATATATATATATAATATATAAAATTCTCGTGTCACAGTTTTCGTTGCCATACTCCTCCGAAACGGCTTGACCGATTTTGATGAAATTTTTTGTGCTTATCCGGTATCTATGAGAATCGGCCAACATCTATTTTTCATCCCGAAATATCAATTAGTTCAGGAGAAATTAATTAAAAACCCTTAATTTCTGTGAAATTAAAACCTGTAAAGTTACTTTCCGAGTGAAACATGGCCTTCCGGAGCAGCGATCGCTCATGAGTACCTTTTCGTCCAGTAAAGCCGCGTTTTTAAAATTGCCATCGTTAAGCGTCCGTTCAACTTATACTCAATATCGCTGTGGAATCGGATGGACTTTTTATCGTAGACCACGGAGATATAATTTATTTTACGAAATGTCGACGCAAAAATTAAATATTGATTTTTTTTAAAAAGGTCCATTTTGGCGGGTCTATTTCTTGAACGGCCCTGTAAAATAGACGCTTAGCTGGAAAAATACAGAAAATATGTTTCCTGAAAGGCAATACGATATAGTATTCTGCAATATAATTTAAAAAATCGAATTTTTAAAACTGAATTTTTGACGAATTTTTTAACGAAGAGGCAAAATTTCGCTTTAATATTGAATTACGCCGAAACTTTTCAAGATAACTCAATCGAAATTTTTTTACATAAAATTCGATAAACTTTTCAAAATCGTGTGAAAGATTGAAAAAATCTGATAGAAAATTGCGCATTTAAAAATTATTTTGTTGTTTATTGGGTTTCCCTCTTCAACATTACAAATCTAATCCCTTGATAAATAAAAATGAGACTAAATTTTTTTTGTATAATTTGGCATTGCTTTGGCACACCCTGATCAATTTTGAAAACAATCCTGCAAAAATTACGCGTCTTATGAATTCATTCCAGTTTTTCCACCTCGCATACTTCACCTGAAAGTTGGGACACCAGTAATGCAACTACGAAACCTTCCTCCACCTAAATTATGCTATGACACCAGACTACGAATGACTTGACTTAATAAGTATGTAATCGAAGCTACGATTATTACTGGATGTGCTCGAGGAGTGTTGGTTTTAATACCCCGCAGTCCACTAATTCCGTCGGGGTATCCTTTTGAATTTAGAAGAGTGCAGTTTCCCGTAAAAGTTTGCTTTGCAATAACCGTTAATAAGTCACAAGGACAGAAATTAAAAGTAGCAGGGATCAATTTAAGA
>JAOUZG010014361.1:1412945-1459450 GCA_026289955.1 Argiope argentata | reverse complement strand
GCGTCCGTTCAACTTATACTCAATATCGCTGTGGAATCGGATGGACTTTTTATCGTAGACCACGGAGATATAATTTATTTTACGAAATGTCGACGCAAAAATTAAATATTGATTTTTTTTAAAAAGGTCCATTTTGGCGGGTCTATTTCTTGAACGGCCCTGTAAAATAGACGCTTAGCTGGAAAAATACAGAAAATATGTTTCCTGAAAGGCAATACGATATAGTATTCTGCAATATAATTTAAAAAATCGAATTTTTAAAACTGAATTTTTGACGAATTTTTTAACGAAGAGGCAAAATTTCGCTTTAATATTGAATTACGCCGAAACTTTTCAAGATAACTCAATCGAAATTTTTTTACATAAAATTCGATAAACTTTTCAAAATCGTGTGAAAGATTGAAAAAATCTGATAGAAAATTGCGCATTTAAAAATTATTTTGTTGTTTATTGGGTTTCCCTCTTCAACATTACAAATCTAATCCCTTGATAAATAAAAATGAGACTAAATTTTTTTTGTATAATTTGGCATTGCTTTGGCACACCCTGATCAATTTTGAAAACAATCCTGCAAAAATTACGCGTCTTATGAATTCATTCCAGTTTTTCCACCTCGCATACTTCACCTGAAAGTTGGGACACCAGTAATGCAACTACGAAACCTTCCTCCACCTAAATTATGCTATGACACCAGACTACGAATGACTAGACTTAATAAGTATGTAATCGAAGCTACGATTATTACTGGATGTGCTCGAGGAGTGTTGGTTTTAATACCCCGCAGTCCACTAATTCCGTCGGGCTATCCTTTTGAATTTAGAAGAGTGTAGTTTCCCGTAAAAGTTTGCTTTGCAATAACCGTTAATAAGTCACAAGGACAGAAATTAAAAGTAGCAGGGATCAATTTAAGAGGAGAATGTTTTTCAAACGGCCAATTTTATGTAGCTTTCTCCCGAGTCAGTTCATCTAGCAGCTTAATAAATTTATCAACAGAAAAAAAACTCCAAAAAATGTTGTATACAAAGAAGTTCTTGCTTAAACACAGGTATAACAATAAAATGTAGATGGCCTGCGTTTGAAAAGAAAATAACTACTTTAAAAGCATCCTTAAGGATCGGTAAGGACAAGGGCATATATATAAGGAATCCAGGGGCGCCGGGACCCTCCCAAAATGAGGAAAAAATTATAGACAATAAGTAATTATTATAGAGGAATTTCGTAACTAAGTGCACGTAGCACTGTTATCCCCCACTAATCCCATTACCCGAGCAATGCCGGGTACGGGAATGCTGGGAAATTATTTATTACTAGGAAATTATTTATATGGCAAAACAACGTTTGCCGGGTCAGCTAGTATATATATATATATATATATATATATATATATATACATATATATCTATATATATATATATATATATATATATATATGATGAAAAACACATTTAAATGATTTGTAGAGAGCAAATAGCAGAGTCGTAGCCGAAATCATGGAGAATACAGGATGAATTTTTAAGTTCTTTTTATTCCATCACGGGAGCAGGCATTATTTACAAGCGAAGGCGACGTGCACAAGACAGAACGACACAACACGGAATTCACGAAAGCTAAGTGTACAAAAAGGGAAGGGAAACACAGGGATCTTTTTAAAAGTATTTTGTTTAGGTCAGCAATTTTCGTATCTCCCACGGAGTGTGAGAAAGTAACCGGCGTTTATCTGTTTCAGCAATTTTACACAGCTTCTCTTGAATTAATTAACTAGAGCGAGTGGAATGGATCATGATATAAGAGAATATTTTAGAATGATATTACTATGGGCTAAATTAAGATAGGGCTTTGGAAATTAATTAGGATTCAAATTAAGAGTTTAAAAATATCATTACACACACACACACATACACACGTATGTATATATATATATATATATAGGTGAAATTAGGCTTAGCTGCAAAATGTTTGGACCCGGAATTGCTCTCCATTCTAGCGTGATTGGTCGGGAGATAAAGTGATTCGCGCGCTGCCCTTCTTAAAGGAGTTTAAAAATGTCAGTTTTGTGAAAAATCAAACACTTTTGATGCTTAATTCTAAAATGTTTTCTGAACTGAAACTTTTGAAATTTGAATCTGAACTTTCTTCTCATATTTACGTAACCGTTCAAAAAAAATCTCATAAATTATATCAGTTTAGTTGTCGCTCTCCCCCCATCTAATCTTAAATAATTTTGAAAAAGGATATATTTTATATATAATAATATCTTGTATTGTAGAAATAAATTTAAAAATATTTAGATGCTTGTTTCTTGTCATCAGAAGGAGGGATTCTCCCTTTGCTTGAGTTTACCAATTTTTCCATGAGAAATCGAAGAACAAAGTTCTTTAAGAGATTAAGTACATCAGGAAATACATTCTTTAAACTTAAATTTGACACTCGATAGTTTTTAATGCTTTTCAATTTCTCGTATGCAAAAAGAAAATATCTTCAATCAATTTGAACTCGAGATTTTGACTTATCTACACATTTCAGAAAGTCCTGAATCCTAAAAACATAATTTTTGAATTCTGTTTGGGTCCCTGTGTAAACAAAAACTGAAGGACATTTTGAGTAAGAAGAGATTTATAGACTTTGCTTCCAATTTATTGACAACTATTTTTTGAAATTTATTAGGAGGAAATCTGTATGTTTGTTTGTCCAAGTACAGGCGAGCTTGATAACTTTAAAGAACAAAAAGCTAGATAAATAAAATTCGGTACATAAATTTAGCATATAAAATGCAGATTATCAAATTTTGGGCCAAATATGTTACTTTCGCATATAAGTAAATGAGACGACTTTAATAAATAAAAATTGATACATTATATTTGATATGTTAATTGTAATTCTACGTAAAATTTCGATCGACTGATGAAAAAGTGGTAAAAGAATTCGATTTTTAAATATTTATATATTAGTTCCCTGTCATGTATGCATCATCAAGGATTGCAAGATAGACGTAATAAAAATGCTGCATTCGTGCCGAAAAGTAGCATTTCTTAACTATTGTTCTCCTTCGTCAAGACAACGGCGCCTTACCATGATCCACTATTCTAAGCAGATACTATTAGTGGAGAAGTTTGCAAAAATGTGTTTGAGAAACCACTCGCCTTCATTATGGATATGCTTTAATTCAACTAATACGCTACTGTTCTTTAAAATTGCCACATCATTTTAAGAATAACACATCTTAAATGTCTACTACAATTTGGAGTTTAGGATTATTTTTCTAGGAAAATATTGAATAGCAAATTATCTTTAAAAGATTCAATGGAAATTAAATAAAATCAGTATTCAAGCATTCACAAACAGAATATTCGTATTGCTATCTTGCATTTACGGAATTCAAGAAATTTCATTCAATTTATATGGTCAAAACTGAAGATTTTTTAAAGGAACAAGTTCTAGTTATTTTATGTATCAAAACGTATCTTGATTCATTTCCAGGACTGATATTTAAAATGAAATTAAATTTCGACTCCCTTTTTGAAATATAATCATAGGTATTCTATTGTGCTAATAAATTGGGACAAGCTATATTCATCTTTTCTCATGGAAATGCTTCTTAAAACTGGTTTTGGTTGGAATTTGTTTCATATGAAGTTTACCTTGACTAATCAGAAAGGATTGCGACGTGATTCATCGTATGAAGAGTATTTTATCGGCAGTTAAGTTACCGTTAGGAGTGGCTGATTCTGCTGTTTGATTCTCACATGCTAGAAAAAAGGGATATCAATCCAAGCAAAAGGTTGACAATTATCGCAATTCTGTGTTCATGCTTGTGAGGGTTATTGCCTCGGCAATTTCAAAATCCAATGTTTCCATAATTGCTAAACAGGAAAATAAGTTTGGAAAACTTCTCTAAAACGTAAGTGTAAATGTAGTTGCAAAGGTAGGACACTTGGGATAGACAAATGCTTATAGAAAATAGAAAAACATCTCCTTTTAAAACAAATGCATACATTCAGAGTAATTAAGTGCTGGTGTGGCCTTTGACTAGCCAACGATAAAACTTCTTGAAACTGGATGAAACTTCTTGAAACCAATTTGAAAACATATACTAACACCTGCAACGAAGAAGATGCGTTCGGAATTGGGAAAAGTAATGTCAATTATGGATTATACAAGGACGGAATAAGGTGAAATGGACAATAAAATGCATTTTTTTGTATGCAAAGTTTGGGATCACCCTTACCAGAAGAAGTGATTTAGAATTTGTTAGAGAACAACTTAATCAAACAGTTAAACACTATTAAAAGTAGACATTTTGGAACCATTTGAATCTGGAATGTATGGCAATTTGGTATTATTTAAAAGAGCTATAAACACCAAAGAATTATTTTAGAATTAGATTGGGCCTCGCCGTGTTAGTATGCCTCAACAAAATCATGTTCAAGACCATTATTCTGAGCTGTTAAAAAAATCAAGAAAAGAAAGCAACCATTTCGAATCGCTCTGGTTATTCTTCATATGAAAATCACATAGGAAAACTTTTAGTGACTTGCGAATGATATCAATTGATAAAATGATTTTAAAAATTCAGAATTTCGCAGAAGTTTGCTATGTGAAGCCAACATCAAAACTTTATATGCTTTAATTGAATGGAGTCCATATCGAAACGAGCAAATCTGTAGCGGAGATTTGTTCTATTCAATTTTGCAATCCGCGGGTTATTTTAATTAAACTGTATGGGAAAACGTGTGTGTATGTTGTGATTAATTTTCATAGTACTGCACAATTCCTAATAGAATCTAAACTTGCAATCGGTTGAGATGGAAGAAAATCTTCCCCCATTGTATTCTTGTATACTTAGCCATAAATTGAGTTTCATCTTTAGCTTCGCGGTATAATCAAGAGAATTTAGTATTCGAATGTTACCTCCTCAGTGCGCATCGTTCAACGATTGTATCCATATTTGATTTGCATCAAAAATTTAAATTCTAATGCCAAACTTATCTATCTGGTATTGTCTGTGACTGGCATTCATTTCCCATTCATTACGTTATTCGTAATGAATTTTTGTAACGATACAGCGTCGATGCGGATATAACATTTAGCTGAACTACGTCATGCGAAAGTGAAAGTATTAAAATACATGAGTGCATCTTATAAAACAATACAGGATCTACTTCATGTCTAATTATTTTTTCAAAAAAGTATCTCAAAAATTCCGAATATTTTTCATTAATTTCACTTCCTTTAGAGAAGGAAGTGACATTTTTAATACTGCTGCCAATATGTTAAGATACATGAGGAATAATTTAAGAAGGGACCGCATGTTAAGAGACATGTGATCCAAATTTCACTCAAATCTGTCTAAGGGTGGGAAACTCTGAGGTTCAAATAAACCTACATTCCACATTGTGAAGATTTTATCAATTGCATACAAAAATCAACTGACGAAAAATTGAGATGAATTCTTTTCTGTTATACTTTAAAAACAGAGACGATTCAAAACGCCATTTTTTAATTCAGAATTACATAAATATATGCAAATAACGTGCATTTGATAAATAATTTAAAATGAGACAAATTTATAAATTCTCATTTATTTTTCTTGTTATTATTTGTACAATCTGCCACTTAGGATATTGTTATGAATCCCATAAAGATGCAATGATTTCGAAAAGTTCTTACATCGTCACCAAATGTTAGAAATTTTGTTGACGATGTTCTAACATTTGGTGACGATGTAAGAATTTCTATTTTCGTATAGAAGAAGTAAAAATAGAATTTCTATTTTTACTTCTTCTATACGAAATATAGAATAAAATGCTGTGGTTGACATGACAGTCGATATTTTAGGAATTCTCCACGTTTTATAGATTGCCTTCTTGAGTTGGAAAAACGCATTTCTGGAATGTGTGTGGTTGTCTATCTGTGACAAACATAACTTAACGCTTAGAGATGAACATAAAAAACTTAATATACTCTCTTTACACCACATTAGAAGATTTCTATCAAATTTTAAACGTCCAGAGGAAGTTTCTCTGTCTAGCTGTTTGAATACGAATTAAAACGATAACTCATATTCAAACTTCTTTCTTATGTATTGATCTGTATATGGATGGAATTCGATACAGATTCAATATTTGGAGTGTAGAGAACCAAGTATCGAGCCATATCCACCAAGTGATGGATCGTTGCATATTTGGAACTTTTAGAAACGTATAAAAGCAAAAACTCAAAGGAAGAAATGAACGACAATTAACAATATGACGATCATAAATATCGTTACCTCATTTGCGACAAAAAGTGGTTATAGGTAAGAGTAATTGAAATAAAAATGATGACAAACTTTGGAAAAATTATTTTTAAAAAAATCTAAAAGTAAAATTATGGTATCTTTCCTCATATCAATATAATTAGAAATCTTGGCCAAGTATAATAAGTTTGCGCATATGTCAAGGTAAAGGAGAAGTACTGAAAATTAAAACTAATTATTTCTTTTCATTCTATTTAAGTGCGATAAATGTTACTTTTTCTACTTATAAAAAATAAATGTTTCATAACTTATTAAGGGCGATAATAAGAAAATTAAGCAAATAAATGAAGCTGTTTATAATTCTATCCCTTTTTCAATACAAGCATACGCTCAAATATTTTCTATTCAAAAAATGTGTTTATGTTGCTCTGGACAGCTTAAGAATAAAAATGTCAGGAATCTTACAAAATCTACAATTTTTATTTTGTTGTTATCTCAACTTCAGAAGCGCCCAAACGCTGTAAGTTGCATTTATCCAAAAAAGAGGATTCTATTATAATAGTAGCTCTTCGTTAATCTAACAGATCTATTATAGGTTTTTACATTTCTCACATCTTTACTTTCACATATTTTTTTCCGTTTGATAACTAAATACAAAATAACTATAGATAAAAAGAGAAAAAAAGTTCTCTTTTTTTAACTGTAAACGAATGCTGTTAAGTAAAATGCGCTCTGTTATGTTGAATTAAGAGATTTCATGATTATCTACCTAAAAGGGTTTCTCAACATCCAATTAAAAGATAAGTTACTCTCTTTTGGATTTTTTTTTCTGAAATATATACAAAATAATTCCAAAGTTTAACAGACTCAGCACATTATATGAGTATAAACAAATAGCACTTTATTTTAGTTACACACATTATTGGCCGGGTCTTCGAGGAAAAGAAATTGTAATGTAGTAAAAGTTGGAGTACTTTTAATTTAATGGAAAAGGTTTATAGTCACTTCTTTAAACGTTTCGTTCGAGGCAGAAAGGAATAAAAGAATCGCTTTGTTTTACCGTCTAATCCCCATGTCAAAAATAACTCTGCATCCTATGCTGGAATAAAGATTGCTTTGCGTGCAACAAATAAATTTATTCTGCAGCTTATAATCGTTGAAATGAATAAATTTAGCAAAATCATATTCCCAGACATTTTTCTCACAATGTTAATAAGTATCAATTATTTAAATTCTAATTACTTTTAATTTTCTATTTCATTTTTTAATTATAAATATGAGAGTCTGTTTTTAAGTCAAGTCAAAGTCAGATTTTTACAAACTCTGTAACGAGCAGAATCAGTTATATTTAGTTTAATAAGATGATTAACCGATAATTAAGCATGAAAAATATTAAAATAGCCTTTTCATCATCGGTATCAAGAAATTGCAAATAACTGCCTATTTAAAACGCAATTCAATTTTTTCGAATACTTTTGTGCTAAATTATGTAGGTGTGGGCCTAAGGTGTTTTCTGTATAGCGTTGTTGATTCACACATATAGATGCAACATTATTATTAGGAAAAATACAAATTACGTCTTCATTAGGACAAATGAAATTGCATAGTTAAAAAAAATTAAGGTAATTCACCAAATGCTCATAGAAGTGAAAAATATTAAATTAATATTTGATTTTCCAATATGAAATTTTATATTATTTAGACTGTGGTGGTAAACTTTTCAAAATTCCTCTGATTCAGGGAAACGATTTGCAACTGGCATTCTGAACATCGGAGGTAGTCTCTACGAAACCTGGATAAGGATCGGATGTTTAATAAAGGATTCACGTGTGTAGCTTCATATGGAAAAAGCATGCGGTAACACATTTAAAATGAATAAATTACCTAAAAACAATACATTTTGGAGGTAAAAATAATCTTTTCAAACATATTTTATCGTTACTATGAAAAGTAGTAAAAATATGAGACGCTGAATGTTAAAAAAGAAAGATGCAAAGCTGTAATTAATAATTTTATGAATTTCTAATGTGTTTTCCCTGAGCAGTTTCAGTAAGAAAGATAGATAGATAATAACAATGTAACAGATTAATAAAAGTTTTGATGAATGAATGCTGAATCACGAACCCGCCAGCTTGTTGGATATTTGGAGACTTCCTGACGAATTGGGTGAAAAATGAAGTAAAGAAATGAAAGATCCGCGCTTTTCAAGAATGCCGGGAGACAGTTCCGTTAGATCTCGAGTTTCAAAATTTGTTCTTTCTGAGCACTTTGTGCTGTTACGGTTGAAAAATAGCTACTTTCTACTGATGTGCTACTGTTTACGGTAACTGCTCTTCACGTCTAATCTTCATCTGTGTTTTTTACTTGGGTGTCGTCTTTTCGAATGAAATAAATCGTAATATTTTTGTTCCATTCAACCAAGAAGCGGATTGGGGATATTTCAATAAACATTAATAAAGAGAAATTAAAAAAATTATTAAAAAAATTATGTGAATATTCATAAAAATGTAATAATTATTGAACATTTTGTACAGATAACATACAAGAATTCATCGATGAATTTTTTGAAAGTTACCAGTTCATCGATGCAAAATTTCTATAGAAAACTCCTTTAAAATACGATAAGATTTTTACCTGTCAGTTTTTACCTATTCATTTTTACTCATTGGTCAGCTCATCAGACAGCTAATGAAAGTTTAACAAGGAGTAAAATGTGATTAGTTTTTTTAAATCTTTCTTCAGTACATAAGACTGATGAAAATTTATGCAAATATATAAAAAGTTGTTGCATTTTGAAGTTCAACAATTAGAGAAAAAAGGCTTTAAAAAATCTCTGCTGTTTCTTCATCTTCCTTAATTTCATCGAGCAGCTAAAAAAGAAGCTTCTCAGTGTTAGAAGATGATCATTTGTATCGATCTCTATTCAGTTCAAAAGTCTGGTGTAGAAAAAAGGTTCGGTTCAAAAGTCTGGTTTCTTCTGATAAAAGGCGAGGAATGTATCGATTTGACCATTTTGAAATTCCCCCGGAATCAGAGGAACGCTTGTGTTGTCTTTAAAGGTGAAGAGTTTCTTTAACATCAGTTCCATCATTTTAGCAAAGATATAGCTCTTCTTGTGCATAAGGCTGTCGGTTGTTTCGATCTCACTTCGGTAAACTACATTGCAGAAAACCGTTTGATTATAACTAAAGGGAAACAGCCTTTTCAAGAGACAGTGGAATTAAGCTTGGATACTCCCTGCAGACCCTTGCACAGTGCGAGTAGGGCATCATGGATTCATAGTTTCAATGGATTTCCGCCAAATTTGATATCTTCCATCAAGTGGAAAATAAGGTGTAGCGTGATTCATCCGACCACATTACCCTCTTTAAATCCTCAGGTGCTCAGTGTCTTCTTTCCCGACACCGCTGCAAACGAATTTTTGTGTGTCGGAGAGAAATGAGTGGTTTTCTCAGAGGCACTCGAATATGATTTCCTATCCTCTGCGATTCTCTGCGAATGGTTCGATATGAAATCTGTTGGGAAGAGCCTGGTTTGTCGATTTGTGTCAGTTGAATTACATCCATCCATCTTCTGCCGTACAATTCGTCAGAGAAGCCTCCGTTCACGCTCTTGGAAAACTGTGCTCGAACCGCAGTTACGTCTTCTAGAGATGGACTGTGAGTTCTGATTTCAACTTTAGAAAACCTTTGATATGGCTGCTTTTGAGAACCCAGTGAGATCTGCTGTCTTTTAAATCGATGCATCTGCTAAACGGACACCAACAATAAGCCCTTTTATAAATGGTGAAAGTCGTCCATTTTTCCTTTTTTACAACATTCATCGTTAAAACGACTCTTACACTTTACTTATGTTAGCATAATAAATCCTTTCTAATTCATTGGCCAGTGAGTGTAATAGCTTCCATTGTTTCAGGATGCAGTGGTATATGAAAGTTTTATCTCGTTAGCATTTTTGTTTAGGAAAACATTAATTTTCCTTTTAATTTCCCATCACCGTACAGATGAGGAAAACATATCTTACATCGTTACATCAGTATTGTTTGGTCTTTTTTCACTTCAATTAGACAGATGATGAAAGTTAACTTTGTGCCAAAAGACGTTCAATTGTATTAATCTCTATTCAGCTTAATTCACTAGATAGTTGAAGAGGGTCATTGTGTCAACAGGTGGTTGATCAATAACTTTATTCTTTCTCAAGTTCACCTGCCATCGGAAGAAAGCTTCCTTCTACCGAATGGCGTGCAGTTGATCTCCATTCATGTCTGCAAAACAATAAATCTTATTTTGATCCGGCAAGCGACCAGACGTTTTATCTTCTTCTAATTCACGAGGCAGAGGAAATAAGTTTGCCTGCGTCAAAAGGCGATGAGTCATTTTATCTTTCCCGATTCAACAAGCAACTCACAGATATTCACTTTGCGCCACAAGATGACTGGATACTTTGATCTTCCCTCTGTTCACCAGGGGCGCAAGTATATCGCCTGCGGCAAACGGTGACTTGTTATTTAAACATTCTTGAGTTCAGCAAGCAACTGATAAAAGTTTTCCTTGTGCCAGAAAGCGACCAGACGTTTTTATATGTCTAATTCACAAGGCAGGGGAAATAAGTGTGCCTACTCCAGAAAGTGATCTGTGCTTTGATCTTCTCTGATTCAGTAAGCAACTGATAAGTATTAACCTTGCGACACCAGGTGACCTGATACTTTGATCTTCACCTTGTTCACCAGGGGCAAAAGTATATTGCCTACGGCAAAAGGCGATCAGTTATATGAACTTTCTTAAGTTCAGCAAGGACCAGACAGAAATGGCCTTGTGCTAGATGGCGACCAGGTGTTTGAACTTCGCTGCGTTGATCCGGGGTCCGAAGTAAGTTTTCTTATTCGGAATGGCGATCATTTGTTTAATTTAAAACAGGCAACTGGTAATGGTTTGCCTTGTCCCAAGAATTGGTCAAATAATCCAATCTTTTTTTAGTTGATAAGGCAAAAGTAGGTTTAAATGGCAGTGTGTGAATCATAATACTGAAAAAAAAGCAGAAAAAATAAGATTCTATCAATAATTCAGAAAATATAATATTTAGAATTATATAGATTATGTCATTCTCTTAGATTTATTTTTCGTGCATTCTAAATTATTAAGATTTTATATAATAATAAAATGTGAATAAACATGTTTTTAGAGTGAGCTCTTAAGGAACTAATTTGAATACTTTCACTTTCAATTCTTATTTCTGTCATTATTTTATTTTAGATGATTAAAGAATAAAAAAATTATTAAGAAAAGAATTATGATATGCAAATGTAATTTTCAAACTTTAAATGCAGAGTTTGATACTCTTCTAAAGCACACTTTTCATATATAGCTATATTCGTTAGCTTTCGATTATTAAACCTTGATTGTTTATTTTTTCTGCAGCCAGTAATTTTCCTTCAAACCTCACATCGAAGTGGAATTTTTTCCCCAATTCTAAGATCAAACTATATTTCAAAATAAAACAAAAATTTTAATTTTGCTCATAGCAAAACGTGGTAAAATATCATTAAGTGATTAATCAGCTAAGATTATATATATCTTTTTCTTAAATAATTCAATGACAACAAATTCATTCTTAATCCTTATTTGAAAATTTTGTTTTATGTTTTTGCATTATTAAATATTTGTTCAATCTTGAAGCAAACTAGAGTAATTATCATATTTTAAATGCTCAAATATTTTGCTGCACATATATCATTAGATTTATTTTTGATTAGCGCTTTTTCATGATGAGATAATGTTGGATAAAATAATTTGTAATTGCCCGCGATTTGTACTGAACATAAAAGCTGAATTCTTAAGCGAATCCACAAACCTGGACAAGTGAATAAGTAAGCTTCGAGTGTCACATTTAGGAAGAGTCTAGATTTCGTAGAATAAGTTTGGTTAAATTTCTATCATAATTTGGAATACAAAAATATATTGCTCCAGAATTCATGAGAAACCAGCTGAGAATGAGATTCAAAAATCAGGGAATCTCTTATTCTGTAATCACGTCAAATAAAATCGATACGAATCTCACATACTGCTTCCCTCTGCAGTTTCTCTTCTCATAAGGAGAAGAGAATTGCCCTTATTTGAATGGTTGCTGGAAGGATTCCAAGTCATTGAACACTATCATTGTTAATAGATTTGACGAGTTTGACTCCAAAGAATAAAAATTTCTGTAAGCGCAACACTTTTTAGGAGCAGAAATTCGAATCTTTCAAGAAGATTTTATACAGTGGGACAAACAATTGAGGATACACCTTACTTTTACTTGATAAATCCAACTTTCGATCGAAATAACACATTAACTAGAAGTGCAAACACGTTTTTATTTTCACACGTAACAAAAGGGTTAATTTACAGTAAAAATAACGAAAATCAACAAAAAATATCTAAAATTAAAAATTTCACAAGTATTTGAAATAAACATAGGCTGATTTTTACCTCAAAAAATTGAGGCCCAATAAAATTTGTGTGACATATCGCATACAAAGACAGTGTCAATATTTGGTTGCATGTCCTTTGGCTTTTATAATGTCCTCCAAACGTCTTGGTACCGATTCGACCAATTTTTTGGCGGCTTGTGGAGATATTTTATTCCATTCTTCTTGTAGCACTTGCTTTAAATGGGCTTTGTTCCTAATTTGGTGTTTTTGGACCATTATTTCGAGTGTGGCCCACAAATTTTCTATGACATTGATGTCAGGGGACTGTGGTGGTGCGTGCAATTGCTGTTTACAATGAAAAAGACACCACATTTTGACATTACGTGCCGTATGTTTGGAGTCGTTGTCTTGCTGAAAAATGAAATTTCCATCTAAACCCATTTTTTTTTCACTTTCTTTAAGATTGTTGTTGAGTATATCTATATAAAGCTTATAATCCATTATACCATCTATAAAAACTAAATTTCCTACCCCATTTGAAGCCATACAACCCCAAACCATGATTGAGCCACCAGCATGTTTAACTGGAGGAAGTTTATTTTTTGGATCCAAAGCGGTGTTTGGCTTTCTCCAAACGGTGCAACTGCCATTACTTCCAAAAATGTTGAATTTACATTCATCACTAAATATAACTTTCTTCCAAGAGTTATCTGTCTCCAATTGATGAGTTTTTGCAAACTCCAAACGCTTTTTCTGATTTTGTAAGCTTATGAAAGGTTTCTTTCTAGCTACTCGACTGCTATATCCAGCATGTCTAATCACATTTCTCACAGTTTCAGCACTTACACTTCTGCCCATTATTCGAGAAGTTTCTGCAGCTAGTTTAACTGCACTTAGTTTAGGATCAATCTTGATATCTTTCAAAATTTTCCTTTTGGTTACATCGCTCAGAATACTTTTGCTTCCTCTTCCACTTTTATTTTCAATTAATCCATCGCTTTTAAATCTTCCAATGATTTTCTGGACACACGAGTGGCTTCTACCGACAATTTCAGCTATTTCACGATAAGATTTTCCTTTCTTAAATAACCTTAATATAAATTTTCTTACATCAATACTGGTCTCTCTTCGAAGACCCATTTTCCATTTAAAATCACGACTTTAAATTCACATAAACAACTTCAAAAGACAAAAGTAGAAGCCGAAAAGGTTTAAGATAAAATTGGCCAAATTTAGGCTATTTCAGTAGAAATCAGATAAAAATCTAGTGGTAGTTATACAAAAATTTTATTGGTGTATCCTCAATTTTTTAAGGTAAAATTCTGCCTATGTTTATTTCAAATACTTGTGAAATTTTTAAATTTAGATATTTTTTTGTTACTTTTCGTTATTTTTACTGTAAATTAACCCTTTTGTTACTTGTGAAAATAAAAACGCGTTTGCACTTCTAGTTAATGTGTTATTTCGATTGAAAGTTGGATTTATCAAGTAAAAGTAAGGTGTATCCTCAATTGTTTGTCCCACTGTACCTTTATAAGGAAACTATATAAACACGAGAGTGAACTAAACCCGGTCAACCGAGAGTATTCTTTATTTAGAGTGTTGATCATTTAATGAATTTCTTCTAAACACCCTTATTACAATTGTCTTTAATAGCGATTCGCTGTTCCAATAATGTTCAGTTGCGCAATTACTATTTTGTTGCACGATTTGGATGTGCTTCTTTATCTGTGGTTTCTCGACTTTTAATTGAAACATTGTAAATCTTCGAATAATGCATCCTAAAATCCCCACTGGACGTATATTCAGAAACAATATTTTATTTTAAGCCAGATGGAATTTGTTTTTAATATTGTTAAATTAAATATAACACATTAAACCTTATGTAGTTCTGAAATGGATTGTTTGCATGGTGGAAAAATTTGAAATTGGATCTAGATATGTAAATAAAGGTACCTAAACCACTGCAAAAGTGATGAAGTTCTTAATTTTTCTAGCCAGTGTCGTATCGAATGATGCCTATTTGAAACATAAAATTGTACAATATGTAAGATTCATGTCTTAAAAATTGGATGGTAATTTCTTACCTCACTGCCAGACGATGATTCGCCTGAGATGCTGCCATCTTCGCAGGTAAAGTATTCTGACGAAGAGGAGCTCATGTTATCATCACTAACAGGATTATCATCACTAACATAATGATCATCAACATCATCAGCATCCATGATGTAACTGAAATAACAAGAAAAGCATTCTTAGTTTTTCATTTTGAAAAGTGCGTACACATAAAACACAATCTTCAAAAATGTTTAAGATTTGTTTTCGAATTTAGAATAATTAATTTTTCAAAGTACTGAAAATGGCATACATTATATAAGAGAAGTTTAGGCCCCATTTCAGAAATATCATCTTAAATTTAGAGTTTGAATGGTTTTTATCTTTCATGTGCATAGACAGGTCAGAAATGGATATCATGAACGAATATTATAAGGTACGCACTGTTGAAATTTTATGACCACTTTTCCAATTAATAAATATTTTATTATATAAAGTGAAATTCTCATACCATTTTTTTAACATTAGCTTACAAATTTTGAGTTAGATAAAAATATATTAACCCTTTTAAGGACGAGCAAAAGTATATCTTTGAAGGAACGCTGGACCGATTTGATCTGGTATTTGTGAAGAAGTTCGTAAGAAAGACAAAATAAAAAGGTTTGACAAATTCAAAAAGAAGCACGTTAAGAAGCAACGGAAGAATAAATTAATATCAAAATTTCGGTATTTCTCTCGCATACTTAAGTATACATCGCATTTGGGTTTTTTTTCGAAAATGTTGCGAAAGAATTATATATCGTCGTTGGCAGTAAAAAGATGAATTAGTTATGCGCTTGGGCACAGGAGGAGGAATATGTATAAAGCTACTAAGATAGGAAAGCTGAAATATCAAATCTATTCTGAAACGTCAAATTGTCAAACGTCGTTGCAAGCAATTAAAAAGCTCTGAAATGTACAAGTGATTTATTTGATTTGAAAGTCACTAAAATTTTCGAGCAAGCAACTGGATAACCACAAAAAGCCAGCGGAATACGCATTCTTGTCATATTTGTACTTTAGATTGGAAAGTTCATGTCGTGGTTGATAACGCACAAATGACGTAAGTGATTTCTAAATTGCGGTCTTGTTATTATCTAAAAATTTACTCGATAGTTTCTAATAAAAATGTATGAAAATTTGAAGTAATTACGTTCTTTGTTGGTCTTGCAAGTGCAACTAATCATTTTTGAGAGATCCATAGGGAACATTTAAGTTTTTATGAGTACTAATAATTTCTGTCAGATTTGTGTAGAAAACTGCTTATATAGCATTAAGATCCATTTTTGACAAGAGGCGATAACCTCTAAAGAGGTCAATTCTGCTTATTAAGAATGAGATAAATATTTAAATTACTACACTATTTAAAAAGATATATTATGCTTTTTTGGAAACAAGGAGGATGAAACAATGATGGAGGACTCTCTTGTATTATATCTCCAAAGATGAACTAAAATGACGACATTTGAATCTTTAACGAATGCAAATGGCTCTCTTTAGAGCATCTGCATTTGAAATTTTGTGTGCACCCATTGAACGCGTTGTTCAGGGAAGTAATATAGTTCCTGATTCGCATAATTTCGCTCTCTGGATTAGTGTTAGTTTTTAGATGGTAATGAATAAAATTTTGAGCATACAGGCATTTGAAGAGTTTTTGTATTCACGATAGTTAACTAGAATCACTCCTATTTGATCTATACTACACATTTTTTATATACTATAATATGACAATACGTGTACATTTTTGCATGATCTGTATATATTATGTTAAATTATTATTTTATATAAATTATGTTAAATGAAGAATTGCAACAAATTCTTATCTTTGCTGAATATTCGAAATGTATTTCACTAACGATTCCAAGTGGGTTTATTGAGTGGAAATTCGTTGAATAGAATTTATAAGGAGTATAAGGAGTGGTTCCTTTACACGTGAATTTAATAAAAGAAATATCTCATAACATTTCCTTTCAATTTTTATCTCTAAAATAATTTGAAATCAGAGTTCTTACTTTTCATGTGCTGGATGTTCTGGTGCGAAAATTGTGATCATTTGATAATCACCTGTTTGCAAATCCATGCCTCGAGGTGGCTCCTGTCAAAACAAATATAAATTTCATCAATGGGATTTAAACTATTGATAAAAAATTCATAATTATGATGGTGATGATATCGTGTCCTCTCAACAACGAAAAGGGAGGGGGTGAAGTAGCTTTTGAGGGTAGGGATCCCTGAGGGCAGAAGTGTGACTTCAAGCTCATAAGAAGATGACACACACTCATAACATTCGATTGCACAGCCCCTTTTTACAGGGGGCATATTTTCATCCATCACAGATAGAACGCAGAACAGAAATGCTTTGACCGGAAGTCAAACCAGCGATGCCCAGATGACGAGGAAGACGCGCTTCCTCTGTGCCCGGACGTCGGCAATTTCATAGACATAAAATACATTTTTGAAAAGTATTTTCCTTCACCATGATGCATATCTAAAACTTGAAATATTAAAAATATTTTGATTGTTCGTATACTGAGCATAAGATATCCCTAAAAATTGGCGATTGTGATAAATATACGTGGTATCAAACGGTTTTGATGAGTAAGAAGTCAAAGAAACCTTTGTATTTATTATAACACTACTGTTTCTCAGTGACCTATTTTTAATTTTATACATTTGTTTAAGATTTTTTTTTACTGAATGTAGAAAAAAACCCTTATTTTTCTGTGTAAACTATGAGAATAATAACCTAACAAATCTTATCGATTCAAAAAATTTAAAGATGAATGTTATGAGACTACCATGAGCGTTAAAATAGAATTTTGCATTCTTACAATCGAAAACTTATTTATAAATAATCCTTGGAAACATTCATTATGATTTGAATGGAATTAAAAGTGAAATTTCCCTAGATGTTCTACAGAATAGCGTTGAATGATGCGTTTGAAAAAATCGGAACGGAATAGAATTATAAATCTTGCCTCAACATCCATTAAAATCTAATTATATATTCAAATTCCATTCAAAATCCTCTTTAAAACCTTGTGAAGTACACGCGGAATATAAACGAAAATAATTGATATATCTTATTTAAAAAGGATTTCATAAAAGAACTCTGTGAGAACAGATAATTAATTCGATTTATCCTATGCAATATTGAATATTTAATACACTATCATTAATTTCCGGTCATAATGGTTATGCAAATTTTTGATCTGCTGTTGCTTAGTATAGACGTTTTATTTCTTCATATAGCAATATAATGTTTTCAGTAATCAGATTTTTTTTAATAATGCTAAATTGATGTCTTTTATTTTCTGTTATATTATTTCAAATTTATGCCTGAGTGTAAACGCAATTTATGTATTAATTTTTAAATTACTATCATTGTTTTCATCCTATTCTATATACCATTTTCTCCTTCTTTATTGTTTATTATAATCCATTTAATCCATTATAATCTGGTATTTAGAATATCCCATGACATCATGGTTTTATTAAAAATGGAGGTGTCCGATTCATAATTCGTCCAATATATGTATAAATAAAGGAAATAAAAGGCTCACGTGCGCAGATATATACATGCCCCCCCAAAACATTTATCTTTATAAGTAATGGCGATAAAAGAAATGAATTTTTAATATTTTTGCGAATTTTGCCCTTTTTCTTTGATAAAATCATATCACTGACCCACCCGAAGGCGGACAAAACAAGCAGAATGCCCGACCCTCCACAACAGCAACACCGGCGGGAACTGTGGTTGGTGTCTTAAGGGCCATCACTACCCTCGTTACAACCCTTCCCTGTGGAAGTAAGTTCCGAGGAGCCAGATCCCACCCCTTTTTGTGTACCCCATAGTGGGGATATCTAAAAACACTACTGGAAGCATCCTATTTTCGAGGGGCCTCCCCAGGGGGAATAAGTATTGGAAGAAAATGATTTACCTCGGGGAGTTCAGCGGCATCCATGGGTTCGGAGCCGTAGGCATCATCATCGTCATCATCAAAATGAACGATGCAACAGAGCTTGAGGCTAGGGAAGACAAACAGCATGGGTATTCGCATTCTCATTATACGAGGTGATCTTGATAATCAAAATCTTGAGAGTAATAAAAAGTAAACTTGCTCCCAACAAATAAATCAATCCTAAAGTAAAATGAAACTCTTACGAACTTCTACAATTTATGTGGTCTTATTGCGAATCATTTCTAGATTTCTTTGAGAATAAATATTCTGTCGTTGCTATCAATTTTGATTAAAACTTTATCAAGATTCAAAAGATAATTTAATAACGTAAGCTCAGCCTTGCAGAGGCATCAAAAAGGTGTTTGAAAGGCTACAAGGTTCCTCATCTTCATCGATAGCGAAAAGTCCCAAATGCCAATTCATTGAAGCCAAGTGCCGGAGACACCTGAATATCACCGAGAAATTCTCTTCCAATTTCATTGAGCTTCATTAACTGAATACTTTCAACGCACGCTTCGTTCCTTCGAAACTCTCATCCAGATTAATTTTTTAGGGGGGGGGAGCAGATATATTTTTAAAAAGATTTCAAAAGAGGTTCGAGCAGATATGTTTGTTAATGGCTCCGTGCTCTCGTCAAACAAGTTTGCTTTATAGAATAGTATTCGATTAGAAAATTCACTTTTTTTTTTCAAAGTGTTTCTCATTTGTGAAACCTGTGCGAAAAATAATTGAAAATTTAGAATTAACTTTTGGCATTGAAATTAATAAAATCTGCCGCTGCTCCGGCAAAATCGGCAACTATTTTCTCTAATGACCATTTCTTTCCTCTCCCGCGAAAAGATGTCCGTCTTTTTATCAGTAATTTTATAATTCAAATCATAGGATTTTTAAATTTCGTTCTTGTTTCCCCTACCCAAGAGCAACTCGTTCTTTCTTGATGACTCCAATCCCTGTTGATCATACCTACTTTTTAATAAAGCCGAGTTTAATGCAGAAAAAGGCTTTAGTTGATTTTATTATTATTCACTTTTATGCAAGAAAGTGTACTTTTATTCATCATCTTTTGCACTTTTTTCAGGTATCATCTTTATATATAGAGTGTACATCCTCTCCCAAACATTTATTTAATACTAAAAAATTTGTGTATAAAATTTTATTTAAATACTAAGAATTTTATTTCATATCATTAATATAAAGAAGAATTTAAAAAAAGGAATCGAATCGTCAAAAAAAAAGGATTCGAGATTGCGACGAATCTTCACATTTTAAACCTTCCTAAGTTCGAAAAACACATTTATTATGTCTGTTCACCTGCGACATAGATTGTTCCAAAAAGGCTTTAAGATAAACTAATGAAATTTGGTATACGGTTTTTACATTCATTTTGTAGATTTCGTCTAAATTTTAATCAAAATTTGCTCAGACGACTTCTGTATGTTCAAGTATTGGAAAAGTTAACCTGATAATTAAAAATCTAACAGACCTAAATAGATAAAATTCATTATACAGATTTAACATTTATAGTTCAGGCATCTATCAAATTTTGAGCAAACTCCAAAACGGAATTGAAATCAAAAACATGAAAAGTGGATATCTAAAAGGCCCAACAACTGAACTATGTAGATTTTGGTGAGTGGTTTTGAGCCAAATTTTTGTATTAATCGATTGCGAAAAAACCTTTAAAATACAAATTTGATTGTCGGGTAGAATTAATGCAAGCTAGCGATGTATTGCCAAAAATATTATCAAAGAACCACATGACAAATTCAGCAAAAATGCTAAATAAGAGCCAAAGGTAAATATGTCATGACTTTTCTATGCAAGGCGTCGTCTTGGACAACACATTTACTTACAGTGTATGACAATTTTGGGCACGCCAATGCCGAGGCTTAAAACTACGCACCTTATATTCACCAACGCTTTCGAATACGCACTCGCGTGTAACTCCAACGGAAACATCTAAATGAGATTCTTACGCAATAAAACTCACATTCCCTCATTTACAGTCGCGTAGAGGAAAGAAAGGCAAGAAGAGTCATTAGTTAAATTCAAAAGTGGTTTCTTGGAGAAATGGAAACTAAAACTTTTATTCGTTAGATTCCTTAAATTTTTTCAGTTTAATACATTTTTATATGGCTTAAAAGCACTACAGTTTTAAGTGTCTTTTTTAGTCTTCATTCTTAAATGTCTTTTTCTTATTAAAGTGCATTTGGAATTGCTTTATCATTTTTTATTAGAACATAATAATTTGGAAAGAATAAAATTATTTTATTCTACTCTTTTGAAAGACAGCATGCCTCCACAAACATCTGAAAACTCGATGGAAAGTTTTAAAGCCAAAATTAAGTCAAATGAAACCTTAGAAGCCTAGTCAATATGACAAAAAAAGAGAAAGAAATACTTACAATCCAATACCGATCCTCCTCAAAATTTTCGGTGCCATCTCAACAATTCAAATGAGCTTCTAAAAAGCAAATAAGTATATCCAAGATATCAAAATCTCAGGTTTTCAGAAAATGAGCGCAGTGAAATTCGTTACGAGTTCAAAGCAGTTTTTCACTAAATGATTTAACCATTGTTTATTTCTTCTTAATTACAATAATGTATAAAAGAAAGGTTATTGCTAACAATAGGCAACATTGTTGGAATAGGCAATAGTGTTTCTACGACAACAACATTCAATTATACTGTTGTAGGTTATTTTTGTTCCATATTTTAAGATTGTTTTAATCGTGGGAGGGATGATGACTTTTTATCTATCTTCTACACTTTCTGAATAAGATGCATTTCATGAAAACCATATATAAAAATAAACGAATCGATATTTTAGGCTATTTCGAGTTAGTTCATTGGATTCAAGCTTGATCTGAATATACCTATATTGATGGTTTATCTCTATGCCGAATTTCTTTTAATCAACTTAGCTGGTTTCGGAATTTTTTTGCTCCCGTACTTTCTAAGAGACAAACTGAATGGCTGACATTATGAAGGGGCTGACATTTTGCCTCCTTTGACAGATATCTTTTAAAATTGACAGGGGTTCTCGAATTGGCGCTTAAGAACATATACTTCAACTAATCTGCGTAGTCCACTTGAGGTTTTGAATTATAACTTTCATATCACTAGTTTTTAAATTACACGCGAATTGTGAAATTTTCTACAAAATTTCAGTTTTAGCCATAAAATAATGTTGTACACGTTACAGAAATTATAATTATTTTTTATACGGAGTATGCACAAAGAGTCACCAATTACTCTCTCTGATTTTTCACAATGTTGTTTGCATATATGTATGCAATAACAATAATCAAACTTCTAAATTTTATCAAATCTACCTATATATTCTTTGTATGGTCTAGAAAAACCTCTCTGTGAAACCTCTCGACGTTTATGAAACCGTTGAATACCTTTCTTGTTTATTGAAATCAAACTTTATGAGCATTCAAAAATTGTATGATGATTTTTTTCTTTACGCTTAGAAAACTTCCCTTCCTATAGTGGATAGCAAAATCTAAGTAGTATTAATAGTAGCGCATCTTCCTCGTGATCTGGGGGTCCCGGGTTCGACTCCCGGTCAGGGCAGGACTGTTCTTCTGTGTATTAACTCTGAAGTGTATGAATGTGCCACCTTGTAAAAATGGGCTGTGCAAGCGAATGTGACGAGTGTGTAGCTAAGACGTACTCTTAGCCCTCTTTGGCGCTACTGGAAACAAGAGACGTACCCTCGGCTTAAATTCGTTCGCCCCAGCGGGCTTGTCCATGGCAAGTGCCACTAGTAACAACAAAAGTATTAATAATGTGCTTATCTTAACCATTAATAAAAATGTGAAAGTGAGAGAATTTAGGCGTTTCATAGGCAGGATCATCCGACTTACATCTATCAAATTTGACTCAAAGTATGAGAATGAGAAACTTGTTGAGAGCGTTGACATAATTTGCTTTATGCCTCCTTGCGAAAAACTATATCGCCGTTATAGGTGCGTATCTATTAGTAATCGTTAATGATGAAATTTTAAATTAAGAAAAATACGTTCTAAAAGCCAAATATTATGAATGTGGAAATCTGAATCATTGCAATTTATAGATTTAATGAATTTTCCATTTGAAATAGGATAGAGAGAAAATGGATTCATCAAACGAAGAAGCAGAATAAATTTTAAGTATTTAATTTATGAATTTCTGATCTTATAATAAAATTAAAAAGGAAAATATTTGAAGACAACAATTTAATGTCTACGTTAGTAAAAGTATTCTATATTTAGAAAATAATTGAATGCAAAATCGATTTAATATTGCAACGGAGAAAAGAAATTTAGAAATATTCAGTTTAAGTTAGTTTTTCTAGAAATTGGGAAAAAAAATTTCGATAATGAAATTTATTTTGCCATGTAGTAAAATTTTTCAATGTTAGAATGGTATCAAGTTAGAGGAAGTTTTCGTAAATCAGATTAAAAAAAGCGAACTTTTTTTTTAACTCTCCCTTCCCATTTTTAACAAAATTACGGAAACATTTTAATACTAAAGTTAATATTTTTCAGTGAAAGGAATATGAGTCAAATTTCATTTGAATCTGAGTTGAAGTGTTAAATTAAGGTTCAAAAAAAGCAAATGCCTGTTTAATTTTATAGTATTAATGGGCCGACTGACTCCAAGGAGACATCAAGATCAAAATGAGCATGATCGTAAATTACGACGAGAGGTTGCAATAATTAAAAGATTCTTTTAATTATTGGCTACTAGAGTCATTTCACAATCTGCAATGACTTAAAAATCTTTTTCTGGACTCACTCACTCTTCTCACTCGGAACTACCAGCAATAGTTTTGTTGTCTACCGCAGTGACAAATGTAATCACTATTGGTCAAACTAGTTAAGTTTTGGTGAAGTGGGGGCCAATCAATGTGTCCGATGCATTGGATCTACCTCTATAAGTTCATAACATTCAAATGATAAGCACACATTGCGAGAAAACTATGTAAAGACACAATCCTGTATGAACCACACGCTTTGTTGATCTGCGACTGTTATACATAGGAACATACCTTTAAAAGGTCCTGGTATACATACCTTTATATGGGGATGGATAGTTGAAAAACGATCTCCATCTATACGTCAGAGCATCAAATACATCCCCAAACCTTGATGATGGAGTTCTACCCATATATTGACTCCAAACCATTGATGAGATTTCCTTGGCATAATGCCATTGGGATAAACCGTTGCCTCCATATATGCTTTATGTTGGCGATGCCTTCTTAACTCTACATGCGCTTTTCCATTTCTTTCACCGTGTCATATTGATTTGCAATTTGAGGTTCCAATTATGCTTTCTTAATGCCTCGTATTAAATCTCTGATTTAGTTGGTTCATAACTCTCCAGATTTTACTAGGTGTGGTATGTGTTTGCTGCGCCTATTTTTTTGTTTATACGTGGGTAAGAAAAAATGTAGAATATTTATAATTTTACTTAGTAAATTTTTTTCTATATCCCACTTCATAAGAAGACTTATGACATCAGCCATGATTAAATATTATACTAATTAGACGTAAAAAAGTAATTTTATTCTATGATTAGGCTCATGTATGCAAGGATTGCTTAGAAATCTCATCGTAGATGTTGAAAACATATCATTATCTGTTGGAGAATCACTGCATTTCCAAATTATTCAGGGCCATTGGAAAGATTGATTTATCAGTCTTATATAATTACATTCTATCTTACCTTAGAAATCCGATACATAATGCAACATTTCGTCTTTTTCCTTGTAAACGGGTTATGCAGCGTTGAACGTTTTCATTCATAATGTATATTAGCCGCCTATGGTGACCGCCTGAAGTTACAATATAGTGAAATTGTGAAGAGTGTATATTTACTTTTTGGAGGGCTATGATGTTGTGGAAGTTTGTTTTTTCATTAGAAAAACTCACGTGCATAAAAATCATAATTATTCAAGACAATTAAAATAACCAGGATTTAATATCAGAAAATTTGGCAGAAGCATTAAAAATGAAGTTACATCTAAATTATTCATCTAAAATGAAATATACGAGTAGTTAATATTTCAACATAATCAATTATTCGTCTGAGTCGACTGGTAGGTTATGATACAGATTACAGTGTTCATCGTTCTAATTTTCTTTTCCTTCAAACATTGTCTATATTGGTTTTTTATTCGTTAGAGTCAGTTTTATTCGTATAAGTTAATGCCAATCTTATTTATTCATTTACTTATTTTTGAAATTGATTACAACTATTTTTTATTTTTCTTTCTTTCTCTCTCTTTTTTAAAATAAAGTTGTCCTTTTCTATATTACAAACCTGATATCTTAGCATGAATTCTGCGCGATTAAATGACGTATCGTTTAATGGCAGATTTCGTAGGCGCTGTATATATATATATATATATATATATATATATATATGATTTTACCTCATAAAAGAGAACAATTAAAATTTTAAGTATTTAAAAGTGCAGATGGTTGATATAATTGAATAATTAACTATTTTTAATACTGCAAAATATTTGAAGAATATAATTAAATCAGATTAACAAAATTGATTAAAAATTATAGTACAAATATTACGTTAGTAAAATTGATGTCATCATGTAGTTGATTTTCACCATATCAAGATGACTAAAAAAAATTTTTTTTAATGATAAAATAAGCCGAAAAAGCGTAACATTTTTAACTCCCGTTTTACCTCTTTATGAAAATCATGCAAACTTATTAATAGCGCAGTTATTCCTCTCAAAAGCTGCGAACATGCGCGCCAATTTTTATTTGAATCCGTCAAGTGTTGTAACATTCTATAAGGTTCAATTAAGCAGATGGACACTCACTTTTATTTACAGGGTGTTGTGTTCATCGTCACGCTAGAATGCCAAAAAAGGTTGTAATAACTGAAAAATTGTATTTGGTAAATTATTTATTGTCTCCTTAAAGTATTTAGCTTCTGCCTTCACTGCACAGTCTACGATGACTTAAAATTCATTTTTGGTTGGCTCGGAAATACTGGCAAAATACTTTTGATGTATGCCGCATTGATAAACTCTGCACTTTGAGATCCTTCGTTGTATTTGTCCTGAGGCATCGCTTAAATAAATGACTTCAGGAGTAAAAATGCATATGGAATTTCAGAGAAAGTTTCTAGATTCCTGAGGGAGAGCTTCAGGGGGTCTTCTGGATTAGGGATAGTTAGGGGTTCAAAACGGTTATTTAAACTTATTGTATTAGTAGATAGGGTTGCATCAATAGGTTTTGCGGATTTTCTTTTGGGGGAGATTTTAAAATTCTCAGTCTGACTATTAAAGCAGTCCACGGATAATACAGAATTGAGCTCAGCCTGGCTGCTCTCGAGTTTATCTAGTAATTCCTTCAGCGCATTGCTGATTCATTGCCTCTGCTGCACCTGCTTCTCGGTATTGCTTGACTAAGGACTGGCAGATTCTCACATCACATTTAATAAGCACATAGGGCCCTCTAGTTATTTCTTTCTGACAAATCTGTCACATGGTCATAGGGGGACTCTTCCATTTTCAAAACAGACATCCGTATCCATAACAATAATAAAAGAGCCGGTGCATATTCTTTTACAAGCTGCTCCTTTAGCATTCTACCCTCTTCCGCAACTGAACCTTAAAAGGACGACTCGGCGGGGGGGATGACCCCTGCACTAGCTCCTGAATAGGCTTCAATTCCCTCAGAACAACCGTCCATGGCTCAAAGCAGAACGAGTTAAGAAAAATTTTGATGTAATAGCCTTCTGAGACACCTGTTGTCTGATATATGCACTGTGGACGGATCGCGATTGGTTAAATATTCCCATTGTTTGCACCCGACCTTTGAAGTTTTTTCTGGCTTTTCAGTGTAAGTGATGATGTTAAAACTTTTACGAAGTTTTCATATAAAACTATTCAAGCATTTAATTCAATTTTGTTTGCTTTTTGTTTTTATTTACATAAAAATATAAATCTAATAACCAAATATTGAAAACTAACTAATATTAATAACTAATTTAATATTTAAAACTCTCCAAATGGAAATATTTTTTTAATATATGTTCTTATTCTTTCTTTTACAAATCTGAAAGATTACTTTGTCCCGTCCTTTATAGAACTTTAAAAAAGAGTCCAACTGCAAAAAATTGTTTCAATTCCATGTTTTTATACAATGTAAATCGTAAAATATGAATAATACAGCAATTTGTGATATTATATTCTTTGAAATTTAGACTGCTTTAAAATGCAAAATTCCATTGCACCTGTTTACTTTGAGCGAAAAAAAACAATTGGTGGTAGAGAATAGCGTTAAAAGTATAAATCTGCACATTAAAAATAGTTGAACTGCGAATGCGAAACATATTAAATATATTAACTAGATATCGATAGAAATTTTTCAAAAATACCCCTTCCTAATTTGACGTTTAATCACAAGTGAGCATAAAACTGCGTAATGAATTGTAATTCGATGGATCTTTAACAAGAAATTTCGATCAAATAAGTTACATCAAAGAAAAACAATAGAGCCCAAATGCAATTTAAATCTAAGTCTGCCTAGAGTATTATGGGACACAGATGTGGCGAAAAATTCCTGTTCCTCTTTCTTTGAACGAGCTCTCGTTTCTCCTTTACGCCGTTGAAATTACAATGCTCTCTGCCTAAAGGACTCTTCGGGCCCTCAGATCCTCAAACATCCTTAAATGGCTATAAAACATCCATTTTATTGACTCAATTCTAATTCGTCAACATGTCGAGACTTGTAGGGGGAAAGAATTACGTTAAAATGGTGGAAAAACGTTTTTTGAATCGTATTCTCCTTATGTCGTTATCCATGCAAAACGAACGTTTTTTACCTTACGTTAAAATGTCTGCAACGTAAAAATTCAGCAAATGTAAAAATTCAGCGTTCATTAATTCAAAAGCTTCATTAATGAAAGTGACATTTAGGAAATATTAATGGAAGAAGTTTAAAATCATGATTTTATCTGTGTACTAAAAGGAATAAAAAAAATTCTTCAAAGACCATTGAAATCGGGAGCCGTTGTAAACTAAGCACTAAGGAAATAAAATATATTAATATATCAAATTATAAATAAAAAAAGAATTTTATGACTATGATTGATACAAGAGATAGAGGTTGAATTCCCTTTCTCGAAAACTTTAAATGTCACTAGTAAAGGCACGGCACATTATAATTTTTTTTCTTTATTTGGCTTGTAATATCTTTCTAAATTATCAGTAGCCCGTCTGCCGCTGTTCGATTTCGAATAACAACGTTGTCTGAGGAACACCACTTGGAGGTCGGCTACCAGAGTCCCTCGAGGGCTGTCCTCCTGCACTCGGATCACTACATTCCGGGACAGCCCCGGGAGATCGAAGGAACCTCGACCTCCCTCGCACACTACCTAAGAAATGGGTGTCATCGGCTGGTCATAAAATCGGGTTATCAGTCAATTAAAGAGTCGTGCGTTGACGGTGGGGGGAGTGGATCAACGCGTCCACAACAACTTAGCGCACTCACGGAAACTTAAATAAACACATCAAGAAATCTTTTAACTAACCGAAAAGTGGGACTTGCGTGTGTGTAGATGATACTTAACTAACTGGTCCCTTCAGCATTCAATTTGGAAAGGAGTGGGGTCGAATAGAGGGTTTTGGAGTTCGCTAAGTGCTTTCCTGGAAGGGCTTTGTAGGGAAACTGACCCACATTCGTGATAAAGCATGGGGGAAACCAGACAGGCCCCACGCAGCCAGTCCGGCAGAGCTGCTTTCCGCAGCAGAGTGCTCCGCCGCCGATTCAGAGAGCTTCGGCCACTGGTGGGACGAGGAAGGGGGCTGGCGAGTGGGGGTGGACCAGCGCTGCCACTTTCATTTGAAGACGCATCATCGGGAAATGGAGATATTACTATCGCTCTTGTTTACGCTCACTTCGCCGCCCGCCAACCTTTCCTGAGTTTGGCGACAGTTGACCGCTAACCTACACCTTCCATGGCGACATTAGCGGATCTTTCCCGTAATCATGGTGACGGAAAGGGGAAACCCATCAGTTCAGATGACGCTAACTATCATAATGTAAATTGGTCAACGGGCATTTAGCAAAACTAATCTTTAGTAGTTGTATTTATCTTTTTTTTTGTTTTTTCTGTTATTTTCTGTTTTTCTTAAATGTTTATCAAATTGAATTTTTTAAAGTATTATATTATAGTTAGAGCAAACGATTTTTATCTTAATTAAAACATTATTAAAAGTTATAGGCAAACGATTTTTATTATTGTTCTAAACATATTTAATTTGTACTTATTCCATCTACCTTCTATTAAGCAAGGTTGTGGTTAAATATTATTATATTTATATAATTTAATTTGTACTTTGCATTACCTCCTATTAAGCGAGGTTGCTATCTAAATATTATTATTCTTTAATAATTTAATTTGTATATTTGTTAATTTTTATAATAAACTGTTTAAAAAACTACAGTCCACTACTCTATTTACTGAGCTACAGACAGCTCTCAATAGCAGAAAACATGGTTTTGGAAGATGCCGCTTAGTTACATTGAAAATCCTCAAATGATAGACGCCAGTCTAAAATTTAAAAAATATATCTAACCAATTTTTTAAAATATCTTTGAAGTCATTACTATTTGACAGTCAGCCACTATACAATCGGTAACAATTTCAGAAACTATATTCTGTTCTGGAAACGTCGGATAATGCAATGATATGAGGACAACATTTCATCATGTCAGGGTTTTTTAATTATAGTTGTTGTATTAAGAACTTTTTTTATTTTATTTTAAGTTTAATAAATCTCCTAGAAATGGAATTTAAAATGCAAATATTGTCTTTAATGAAGTAATATAGTCTCAAGATGTTACTTTGGATAACGTTTAAGTTACAATGAAATAAAAGGTTTTAAATATTTAATTTGATTTACTGTATAAAAAATAAAATAACAAAAAAAAATTCTCTGGCAAAGAAAATGTACAACAGAACATACTTTAGACACTTGTACATAAAAATGTGTCAAGAGTTATTTGCTACACTGGTGGGAAAAAGTGGGACAATCGTAAAAGAGGTTTTGTAAATTTTCTTTTATATCTTTATCCTGGCTAATAGAACTTGAAATAAATTTTAATTAACTATGTTTCATTTATTTTCATACAAACATAAAATAGCTACCACCATTCTTGATAAGAAAGAAAAGAATATATGATTTATAGTATGTGATAAAATATAGTAAGATACCTACTAAATTATTTTTTATTTGTTGGAAGGTTCAAGATCAGAACTATTAGTATAAGTTTTTTTTAAAACCTATTTTAGTTTTTTTTAAAGCGCATATATTTAAAAATTTCAATGAGGCTTTGATTTTAGAAGGCCTAATAGTACACCCTTAAATGAATTTAAGAAGGGACATGTTGTTTCATGTAAGAATGAAGGTGAAGATATTAGTGAGATCCCTCTTATACTGCAAGTTAGCCCCAATACATTTTCAAACATTATTAAAAATGAGGTCTAGAACTCCTGAAGGGTTAAAAGCCTCGTGATCAAACACAACTTGCCCATGAGCTTAGAATGAGAACTGGAAGAGTTGCAGAAGCTCGAAATCAAATAGCACGTATTCATGGGTCCAAGGACACAGTGTACAACTATATCCAAAAAAGTCCAAAAGATTTGTTTTCAAAAAACGGAGACGTCGTCCAAAGTGGGAACGAACACATATTACTAATCCTTTCTCTTGGGATAAGGAGCACATGCCGTGGACCACAATACGGACTTATATGATAATTGCAGATGAGAAATGGTTTAACTTAGATTGGTCAGATATTTATCAATAGTCTTGACATTGTCCGGAGAATGCAAAACCACATTATTCAACTAGACAAATGAAAGGTGAAATTTTGATGATCTGGTTAGCTGTTGGTTATGGAAAATTGGGCCTTTCTGAAAGGTAAGAAGAAGCATGCAGACTACATTAAAGTTCTGAATTCTCAGCTTCGTCTTTATGGTTCCAAATTGAGAGGAAAACTGGGAATGTTTCAACAAGAAGGAACCACAATTCACACCAGTATTTCGCTGTAAATCGTGTACTGGTTTTACAATGATCATCTAAAAGCCCTGATACGAATGTACTATAAAATGTCTGGGCAATGCTTGTTCATCGAGTGTACGTTAGTGGGAAATAGAATCAACTCTCTGAAGCTTCCAGTGGCATTGAATACTTCGTGGGATAATTTTTGTAAAACAGAAAACCAATCTTTGTGTGATTCATTTCCAAACAGATTATTCGAAATCATAAGAGCTAATGGAAAAAGTATTCTTCATCAAAACTGCTTACATTCTGTTCTTTTTTTTAACTGGCCTTCTACGATTTTTAAGGAAAGTTTAAAGGGAAGAGACAATTTTTTGTCTTTTATGCTTTATTTTATAATATGAGAATATTGATATTAATGTATTTTCAGTGAATGATCTAAAAAAAGATTTTTATCAAAATAATTCGAGTAAAAATGAAAAAAAAAAATTTCTTTTTAAAAAATCTAGTGTACTATTTTTTTATCGCGAACAATGGTCATTTATATTTCTATATTCGATATTCACATTTGCCTGCTACTTAGCACTTTTTAAATAAAAAAAAACTAACGAAGTTTTTTAGCTTAAATGGTTTACATGTTTTTCGAAGCAAAAATATTACTGAAATGCTGTTTGAACATTCGAATTCAATTAAATATATAACCTTAAATATTAAAATAAAAGAAATACGATTTTAAAATTTTTTCTCGTAGTGAGACTCCTATATGCTTAAATCATTATAATACCGATTATGAAAATGCTTTGAATCTAAGTAAAAAAAAAGAAGATAAGTTAATCAAATTTTTTAAAATTCTTAAGCAGAAAAAACGTGAACTTTAAATTAAAATTATTAAGTTCCCACTTCGATTCAAACGCGATTGAGGGCTGAGCAATTGAGTGGGTCATTCAAAGTATGGAGAAATGGCTTGGTGACACATCGGGAAATAAAATCTTCTGAGGAACTTTTGTAACATACCGATCCTAGATTTTATTCTATAAACAGATGCAAGTGTCATCTTTTAAATGAAATACCTCGATGAAATGCTATTTTTAATTTTTATACGATATGACGGCTTGAACAGAAACGGATATTTTTTCTTCATTTCAAGGTACTGAAGTTAAATACTGTTTTCTTTAAAATTATAAATTTCCTATCAGTCTTAAATTTTAAGAATATGATAAAAATAATATAGTTTTAATATTTATTTTCCTATTGAAAAATAGTTCGTAATTAGACAAATTAATGAATAAACCTAAGAATTTCAAGGACTTAAATTGTTCCTCTCCTAAATTCCCCGCATATATTATTTATTTATAACGCTAAAACCGATTATTTAAAATTCATTCAACTGAAGATTCTGTTGAAGAAATTACTGACTCTCACTTATGGTCTTTGTAATTGTAAATATGAATTTTAATTTTTAAATCATTAAATATAAGGCTATTTGCAATAGCATCTTGATATTATAAATGAATGAAAATTTATAATATGTGAATGTTTTAAAAGTTTGATGTGAAATATGATGGATTTATTTTATATTTGAGTGGAGAATATTTTATCCATTGAAATTTATTATCTGTTCTATTTTTTCTACTATTTTAATTTCTGTATTATGAATAAGCTTAGAATCTTGAAATCCTCCAAATGAACGTGTATTTTGAATTGAGTTTCTTTGCGCAATCGAATCCCTATTACTAACACACACCTTTATAATCAAGAAACATTTTTGGACATTTTATTTAAAAAAACAGGATGAAAAATTAACAAGTATTTGCAATTGTAAGAAATATACATTAAGTTTATTGAAATAAAATAAATACAGACTTTCAATTATAAGTAGGTGATCTCATCTAATAAACAAGAATTAGATTTATTTCATATATTTTTCCTTTTATGTTGCTTTAAAACGTAACACTTTTTGAAGCGTATACTCTACTCTATTAGACATATATTTTAATTATTCCAGAAGCCTATTTTAAAATGAACAGTAGCTTCTGTTTATTTCCTGTAAGTTTGTATTTAATTAATTAACTTCAGAATTGGAATTAAACACAACATTTTGTTGAGCTTCAACTTTATATAAACATTTTCTTATTAAAATAATTTTTTTGTATTTTAAACGGATTTTTTTTCATTCTTGGATTCTAAATTGAATTTCAAGGTTGCTTCCAATATAATTATTTGCAGTGAATTAATTATACGAACAGTTGCTACTAAAATGCAGGTAAAGGTCTAAAGCGAAAGAATATGTTTTAACATAAGTCGCGATACTTTTTTTCTTCGATTTCTCTCAGATGCTAATAAGGTATGTTCTTCGATTTCAAAGGAAACAAATCAATCAGCAAAAGGTATTTTTGAAACTTTACATAAATCTTGTAAACAGGAAATTAAAGTAAAATAAAATAAATTGAGCTATTAAGATAAAATTTTGTCTCCTCGATTATACTATTAAAACTGAAAACTTGATGTGGAAAAGAAATTGATGCAAGAAAAATTTCTTCGCTCAAAGCAAGATCTGAAGTGTAGGAGGAAATAATCAAAAGTGCAGTGAAGAACTCGAAAGGCTTATAAGCTTTTCTTTTCTTCGTTAGCTTCAGATCAATAATATGCAAAGTTGTATTATACAATGAAAGCGAAATCCTAATGTAAAGTTCCTCAAATGGGAAAAAAGGGAAAATATACATAATAAAATATTATTGGTATCCCTTGGTATATTTTAGTGGCGAAATACAAAAAAAAATCTGCACTTAAAATATTATGTTTATTTATTATTTAATTACTTCAAAGAAAATCAGAACTCCTGAATACAAGTAAAAGCACTTTTTCTCAAACCAGATGCCAAATAATTTTATTAGCTATGAAGCGAATAATTCGGAGGAATTCGAAAGAAATTAGATTATGAAAATGAATCCATATTACTAAATCTGCCTTCAAAAGGTATGTGCAGTTTAAAATTAAATAAAGCTAGATATAAAAATACTGGATTCAAGTTATTAAACTATTTGGCTTTTTTTTCTTCGTACCAGCAGTCGCCAATTTATTTTCAAATGCGCCAAATAAAATCAAAGAATAGAGGGGGGGATCAAAAAGTTTTCAATTATTTATTTCTTCAAATACGATATTTTCATTTCACCTGTATCTAGTTCAAGCATTTAGCTTCACCCACAACCAGTATTTCTTAGCTAAAAAGATGTTTGAGAAGAATAATACGAAAAGAAATCTCGTGTTTAAATAGCAAATCGTGCTGCAAAGGAAAGTTTGATTAATTTAGCTTCCAGCTCATTTTCATAGAGAAGGACAGGCGTAATATCCTTTCATTTGGTGGATTTAAAATCATAAATCTCGTACCGCACGAGTAAAATAATATATTAAAATAAGGATTTTAAGCTGGAAAATTTGAATTGAAGGGCTGAAGTATTGACATTTACTTATTCAGGAAACAATATCTTAGGGGATTATAGCCTTTGTCGCTCCATATCCCATAATATTTACATTCAAGATTCAAGACAATATCTTAGAACTTTTTCTAAGCAAAAGTTTTTGCACTATTTCGTTTCGGCGACAGATTTACAAATCTTTGCAAATTAAAAAAAGTTCTTCCTCAAAACCTGCGATTTACAAATATCAAGATCTTAGTTTATCAAGATCTCAGTTAGCTGCATTTCGTAAACCTCATTTCAAATTGGCGACTATCTCAGTAACAACGGAAATGTGGTATTTGAAACTAACGTTTATGTTTGGCAAAAATAGCTATTCAGCTAAATGAGAAATGATGGATATTTAGACTTAGTTTAACTGGCTAATATCTTTTTAAATGCAGTAAAAAATGTGATTTTCGTATTTGAATAATAGTTTCTGATTACTGGGAAAGGAGAACAAGGAAAACAAAAAAAAATATGCGGACAAAAGAAACTGTTTATAATTCTCCCCCTTTTTAAATTGAATAAAAATATCAGAAATCATATAAACTTCTCATTGTTTATTTTTTACTATTTAAACGTTTGGTCATCAGACACATCAAAGCCTTCTAAGTTGCCTTATCGAAAAGAAAAGAAAAGCAAACGAATTGTATATTAATGGAAGTCGTTTTCAAAAGAGGTTTTTAAATTTCTTATATCTTTTTCAAATGAATAATTTCCATTTAGTAATCACATGTAAAATAACTGAAAATAAAAGTAATAAATTATCTTTTTTTACATTTTGGATGAAAACAACAACTTCTTAAATTATACAAAATTATTCCTAATATATGAAAATATGTTACGTAAATAAAAAAGACGGAAATACCAAGTTATATTTCCGTTGTAATAAAACTCATTCTAATTCGATTTGAATCTGATTTGAGATATAATGTAATTTATTTAAAAATCAGGCTAACAATACTTTTTCAATCAATACTTTTCCGTCAATAGTATAAATCCTTTGGCTAACTATCTTCCAATTATTATCTTGCTAATCAATGAACGTTTTCTTAGTTAATTAGAGAAAAGGAAATAGACGTTTCAAAAATTGCAATTATATGTGGGTACTTATCCTTTGGCGTAGCGCCAACGAAAAATCGCCAAATAATGTAGAAATACGACATATTTTTTAATATTATTATAAAGCGAAAAATCACCTAATAAGGTAGAATTCCAACAAATATCGTTGGCTATCTTTTGCTGTAGACCGGCAAACTAAAAAATACCTACATATGAGGGTTTTTTGGAAAAAATGCTATGCCCTGTTATAAAAATGAATATAATTTCGAGGTACTTTTCCATAATCCAGGTGCAAACGATAAATTGCCTAAGAAATTTGGCTTTATTCTACAATATTTGGCGATTTGTCGCTCAAAATTTTGAAATTAAATTACTGAAATAATTAGATGCTTGAATAATAAATTTTTGATGAAATAAGAATCGAATAAAAAATTGCAAATTATACGTATTAATTAGTTCTTGCCGGCTTGCTGGCACAGAGGTAGCGCGTCTGCCTCGTGTTCTGGAGGTCCCGGGTTCGAGTCCCGGTTCGGGCATGGTTGTTCCTTTGTGTGCTATCTGTGAGATGTGTGAATGTGCCCCCCTGTAAAAAGGGGCTGTGCAAGCATATGTGTGTGTGTTTCATCTTCATATGAGCTAGACTTCTGCCCTCGGGTGCTCAGGGGTTCATACCCTCAGAAGCTACTGCACCCCTCTTTCCGCGGTAAAAAGCGGACACGACATCATCATCAATTAGTTCTTAATTCTTCTGGAAATGCAATGAATAGTTGAAATTAAAACTACGATTCGCTGCCGTTGCCAAACTCTCAGAATTTTCACCAGCAATTGAGTTCTCGTTGAAATATTGCTATCGCACGAACGATGGAAAATGAATTTCCATTCCTTAGGATTACAACTGAAATTTTATTTGTTACCGTATTTTTCGAATCACAAATTTGTAAAGTTCTACTGTAATAGATATAAATTCAAAAAATAAGGTTTTAAAGTAATTCAAATTTATCAAAGAAGCTAAAAAGGATAGTCATTTGAATTCAAATCATTGCGTCAAACAATTGACTACACTTTTTTTCATTCTAATTACTTTAAAACAATTTCAGGAGAGTTAATAAACAAAATATTGCATGTAGGTAACTTTTTTTTTATTTCCAGTGGTTATATCAAATTATTCGACTTCAAGTTTGAACACAAAGATTCTCAAGTCTTTAAAAAGTGCACGGTCACACTTAATGAACCGTTCGATATTTCGAATAATTCCATTACAAATAATATCTTATCTAATAATATCTTATAAATACTGCGAGTTTCAATTGGTTTGGCTTTAAAAAATCGTTTAAATAAAAATGAAAGTCATTTTACTAAAATTGCTTATTTTGACCTAAAATGTTACTTAAAAACTGTATCTGTTATTATGATTACATTCACATTGATGCAAAAATATAGAATTGGGTGACAATAATGCTGGTCCAGTAGTTATAGTTTTCACTTTAATGTTGTTGTTCTTTTAGATAGTTTTTGAAAAGTGAATTCGACTAAATAATCCTCCAATAAAAGTGTTTCAAAGAATTTTTACCTTATCAGCAATGTCAGACGAATACATTTCATGTAAAAATTATCAAGCAAGATGAAAAGAATCACTGTTTGAGTAGAAATGATTTATTATAAAAAAAAGTAAATAATGCAAAATTAAATATTTGGGGGGAGGGGGTGTCCATTGGAGGGATCAAGTCCTTTTTTTATTCTTTTCAATGAAGTAAATAATGAGACCTCCTCCCCCAGAATCCAACAAGTGAAGGCAGATACATTCTGTCATAACTATCATTGTCAGTGCTTACTTTTGAGCTAATTAGAATCTATACGCTCGAAATCACTCATGAGGACATTGGCCACCCTTACCGTCGAGCTAAAGAAATGTCATATGATCCCCAGTAGATTAAGCCCTCATTTGGCTAGTTACACACCTTCACTTTCTAAATATAAAAAATGAGTGAAATATATGAAAGGCAGGATAAATGTATTTGGATTTGAAACATGATTTCGAGGAAGCCATTTTGATTTTTTTTCTAATCAATAAGCGAGCGTTGTTAAATAAAGTAATGTCAGTAAAAATGAATCGATATTCTTCAGGATAAGTTCGCACTCTCGCATTAATACATACACACACAGCTTACGAAAATAACTGGAATCAAATATTATACGGGGGCTGGACAAAGCTTAGCGATATATCATTTTTAAGAAGTTATTCCAGGGAGGAATAAAAAGTTAAAGAAATTAATCTCCTATTGCTTTATTTGTAACATCCTTCCTCTTCCATGAAGAATTTCCGATTCTTCAATTATCATTGTTTCATGAAAAGATTATAACCAAAAACACAATAAGTTCGCTAAGAGTTTCTGTTATGGAATCAAAAATTTATTGAAGAGAGAAACATGAATACATTCTTTTATTTCTAAGGAAATATCGGTTGCATCCAAACATTCTCTGAATAAATTTGCATTGCAGATTCAATTCTTTTTTTTTATTTCACATTCTTCTTATTTCAGGCTTTTTAATTCATATCCTTAAGAAAAATAAAATGACAGCTTTCTTTGAACAATTTACAGATGAAAAAACCGTAGATATTTTGACACATTTTGAAAATTGATTTTTTTCTTTAATAATTTAGAATGATTGTTGGATAACGTTTTTTAAAAGACGATTGTAGAGTTTAGTCGCTATTATGCATGCAAGATTCTTTATATTGCTTGAAGAAAATAGTCTTAGGGAAGGCAATATGATGACAGTAGTTGGATTCAGAGAATTCGTCATATTTGTAAAATCGATCTGATCTAAACACTAAAAAGCTAAGTGCCCGAATTTCTGCATACTTATTGTTTCATTTGTCCATTAAAACTTTCTTTTAAAAATAAATTATACTTGAATATTATGAGCACCTCAACAAAAACGAAGAATCATGGCATATGCAAGTTTAATCGTAATCTGTATCAATATTGAAATCATTTTAAAAGGGTGACGAAGATATGTTAAATCTCTTTGAGGTAGCTTGTGCTCCCCTGTCTAGTAAGGTACAATCTTCATTTAATTAAAACATTGTCTCATATTGTATAAAAGTAGAAAAAAAACCACTTTTGTATTTTATTAAATTAAATTAAATCTTAATAAAGCTTTAGATATCTGCATTCATTTCTAAGCAATACGAATCACTATCACTTTATCTGTGCACCAAACAAAAGTATTCTCCGTGCATTTTTTCCCTGTTTTTCTTTTAGAGCATTTATTAGAAAAACATTTTCGAATTAAATGCCGATATCACTAGATGATGTGGATAGTTTTGTTCACTGAGTAAAGCTATGTCAAATTTCATAAAAAAATAATATCCTGGGAAATTTTTAATTATTTGCAAAGTCATAACAATCATTTGATTTGTAAACTTTTTTGTAAAAATCATAAGAAAAGTTTATTCGTATTTAAAAAAATTCTGATCATAATTTGCGTGGTGCTCTTGAAATCTCGTTTTAAAGACACGATTAGAAGACTATAGGGCGGTATAAATCGGGTTAGTGTTAATATAGTGAAATATTTCATGTAATACATTGTCCAAATTTTGTGTTTTTAAATTTAAATGCATCTCCATCCGTCAGCTCTTCAGAGAGTTAATGAAAGATTTCTGCGCCAAAATATTACCACTTGCGCCAGACACCGGAATTCATCCGCACTGGAATAAAAATGGAATGATGAAACGAATGAGATATTCTTCGCTTCAGCAGATAGTTGATAAAAGCTTTACTTGTGCCGAGACACCTTTCGGTTTGCGAGAAATCAGTGACTAAAAAACATTCAATCATTCTATTGTTCACTGAAAAGCTGATAAAATTATATCTATTTCCAGAAGTATATCGAAATGTTTCAATATTTTAGACAACTGACGAGAGCATCATTTTACTGAAATTCAAAGAGATTTGCGAGTATCCATGTTCTCTTCACTTCCTCGGGCATCTGAAGAAGCTCAATAGTGGGGATTAAGAAAAAGAAATGATATTTTTTAAATCCTTTGCAGTTTTTTAGACCGAAGACAAAAGACTCCGTGAAATTAAGATCTCTTTGGTTCATCCCTCATAACACAATTAACAGAGGTTTGCTCTGTCGATAAAAAGTGATTACCATCATCTCCTTCGATTAGACTGATGAAATGTTGGGCTGAAAAATGATTAGTTGGTTTCATCTTAAGTTCATTAGATGGTAAAACAAATTTTCTCTGTGCAGATAGACACAAGTTGTTAGATCTGTCTTAATATCATCGCGTAGCTAAAAGAAACTTTTGAGTGCCAGGAAACGTTCAGTTGTTGCAATGTCCTTCCGGTTCCCGAAAAAGGTGGTTAAAAGTCGTTGGGTAAAAAAAAGGGCAAATAATTCGCCGGTTAGACCATTTTGAATTTCACCTTAGTACAGAAGAATGTTTGTTTTTGCTTAAAGCCGGTAATTTGTTGAATCTTTCATCAGTTTAACCCTGATATGATTAAAGCTCGCCTTGTTCCATAAGCAAGTGGGTTGTTTCGATCTTCCTTCGGTTTCTCAGACTGCTGAAAAAATTCTTGCTTGTAACTAAGTGGTTTAGTTTTTTTTTTCTTTAGTTTACCATACAGCAGAAATGGATTAGCATGTGTAAAAAGTGATGAGTTGTCCTTTCAGTTGAGCAAAGTCTTTACTGTATTAGAATTGAAACTAGTGTTCCATTTTATTGCTGAAACTATATAAAGCTGATGAAAGCTTGCCTTGTGGTAAAGGCGAGTCATTTGACGTCTTCAATATTTTGAGTGGAAGTTTTCCGGCCAATGAGAAACGGTAACTGCTGCAAGATCAATTTCAGTTCTTGAAGCTTTGCATGTACAAAGCTTCTCCTCCACAGGTGTTTGATCTTTATTTGGTATACCGAATGGCTGATAAAAGCTCGGTTTGTTTTTCAAAAACCTTTTAGTTATTTCGATCTTAATTCATCTCAACAGACAAAGGAAAAAAGCGTTAGCCTATACCAAATTTTTTAGGCAGCTAAACTAGACTGTTCAGAGTCACAAGGCAGTCACTTGTTTTGATCTTGTCTGATGATGAAAGCCTGATTGCACAGATGGCAACAATTGTTTTCACCGTTCTTTAGTTTGTCGGAGAGATGGGGTAAGCTGACGTGTATCAAAAGATAATCAGTTCGAGGATCTACCATTAGTTCATGACACAATGGTAAAAAGTAGTTTTTTATATTTAGTTTTGTTGCTCCCTAAAGCAGTGATTTCTTTTTTGTTGGGATTTCTTTTTGTTTGTCTTTCTTGTTGTGATTTCTTTTTTGATCGAAGGAAATTCCTTTATCTTCTGATATCTAAACCGAGTAAGAAAACCTATTTTTCTTCTCAAAAGATGTTCTTTTATTTCCTTGGACAGATGATGAAAATTGACTTTTCGAAAGAAGACGGTCATCAGTATTCATCTTTAAGTAGACAACTGAAAAAGCCTTTGCTTTTATCACAAGGTGGCTAATAAATCATTTTTGCCATTCTCAAGCAAAGATGGAAGAAAAATAAAATTGTCTTGTATTAAGTGCAATCTCTTGTTTGATTTTCTCTGAATGCAGCATGGCAGTTAAAGAGGCTTGTATTGTGACAAAAGACTGTCAGTAGATCCCATCTTACTTGCACTCATAGGAATGCGGAAGTCAGTTTGCAGTGCAAGAAGTTGATCCTTTTTTAGTATTCCTTAAATTCAGCAGACCATTGACAGAAATTTAAGGTAAGACGTCCACATGTTTCGATATCCCCTGATTTCACCTGGCAGGGGAAGTGAGTTCGTCTGCGCCAAAAGGCGATCAGTAGTCTGATCTTCCTTGAGTTCAGCAGGAAGGTGATAAAGGTTTGTCCCGTGCCAGAAGACGATCAGATATTTCGATTTTTTTTCAGCTCAGGGGACAAGAGAGGATTTTAGTGGCCGTTAATTCAGTAAAACTGAAAAAAAAAAATGAAAAAAAAATAATTTAATCCACAGTTAAAAAGTATTATTAATATCAGAAGCTCATGCAATTTATTTCGCTCTATTCAATTTATATATGACATGCAAAAATTCTTTCTGTTTATAACAAATAAGTATATTGAAAAAAAAATTTCGCATACAATTTTTATAGTGATCCCTCTTAAAACGTTGATTTGAATGTTAATAATCGCTTTTACGACTTATTATCATTTCAGAACGTGATGTTGTTTTGGGGATTAGATTTTATGGCGACAACAAAAATCCGTAAGTAAAAAATAGAAATTTTATTATATCCGTAAGCGAAAAATAAAAATTTTATTAGCTGCATGGGCATCTCAAAATATTAGCTTTTAATGTTGTGTAGCTGTTGCCTTTACAAAAGCTCTGATTTTAAAAAAAATTAATGTCTTCAGCCAATAAAACCTGCAAAAATGTAATTTTGAGCACCTGATTATATGAAATGAAATAAATAGGAAATGTGATATCTTTTTAACAATAATTGCAATCCAAGTTTTTTTATCATTTGTAATGCTAAAGTGACTCATTCAATGAAACCATTAAAAAGAATAAAAATATAATTCAACTTGAGCAAGCACTTTGTAAATAAAGCCTCTGTATATAATACGCTACCATTTCATTTGACCCGCCCGTGGTCAAGTCTTTACAGCTTAAATAATTGTTGGCAGCGGATAAGGATCTGAACTTTGCGTAGTTATTGATCATTAGATAACTGGACTTGCGTCTCAGACTCAGAAGGTTTCTAGTCTGAGAGAAACTGTTAGAACATCTAGGTCGAAAAAAAAGTTGCGCAGTAACTGCCATCTACAATAACGGCGAGTAGACTACGCTGGAAAATTCTTCATCTGCAGAAACGACGAGTAGACTCTACACTGGGAAATTCCACATCTGCAGGAATGACGAGTAGACTCTACGCTGGAAAATTCCTCATCTGCAGAAACGACGAGTGGATTCAACATTTGGGAAAAGTCTCCATCTACAAGCGTGGACTCAACGCTATTGAGAAATCTTCTACTACCGGAAACAGCCTTCGGATTTTGCTTCCTATCTACATGCAACTTGGTGTCAACAAGCCGACGACGGAAAATAAAATAAAAGGGGCCCTTGTTTCCTGCAAATGGGTGAGTGTTTTCTGACTTTCCTTTTCTTTAGAGGCAGACATTTTGTGTAGTTATATGTCAAATTGTTCTTGTTGGTTGTAAGAATGGTAGTTAAATTTTTGTGATAAGAAATCATTCTTGATTACTGAAATAAAAGTGAAATTTCCGTGTAGCACTTTAGAATTGGCTATTAAAGCAATTCAGTAGAAATTTTTTTGAATTATTTAATACTAACTGTAAAAGATTTAAAATATTTTTGTGTATTTTTTCTATAAATGAGATATAATTAAATTTTTCTTGTAAATGATAAACGTAAGCACAGGTTTCAGTGGCTTAACCAAATGCATTTGATGAATGGTTGTTTTGAAATTTTATTAAGGAAGTACTAGTTGAGAAAAATTGTGTGATAATTTTGGCAGTATTTAGTTAAATGGAAATCTGCGTATATTAATAAATCATTTAGAATTGGTAGAATATTTAGTAGTATCATTGTGTATTTTATGTGTATTGCTGTTACGAAAGGAGTTCCTTATTTTTAAATTGGTTGAGATTTTTTTCTTTTGGCGGAAATTTTACAATTTTTTTAGAGTAAAACAATTTATAAGTGAGAATAAATAGAGAAATGGCTTTCTTAAGCAGAGCGCTAAAAATAGATTTATTTTCCCTGGCGGAAGAATTAGAGATAGAGACCGACCCCTCAAATAAGGTAATAGAGCTGATTAGGAAAATTAAAGACTTCCCGGATATTGATCTAGATTTCATAAAGAATAGGTATGAGGTGATAGTTGAAGAGCGGAAACAAAGAGAGCGGATAGAGGCCGAATCAAAGGCAGAACGCGCCCGCAAAAGTGAATTCGCTGAAAAAGAACGGGAACGGGACTAATTCGTCTGTGGACCACCCCACTGGGTCCGATAATGAACAGATGCGGTTTACGACCATTGAAGAAATTAGTGTTTCCTGGAACCCATTAAAGAAAGAATCCAGGTGCAATCTAAAGAGCAGATGTCTCAGAAATCTTCCCACGATGGTGGCGCGAGTGGAAGTAGAATGATTGGACAACCGGCATCTCCAGCGAGCCAATATCAGCCTGAGAGGTGGAGCTTCGCGACGATTAAAAAGGGGTTCAAGAAGCCGATGGAGGAAAGAGGAAAGAGAGAAAGAGAGAGGAGGAGAAGGAAAGAGAAGGAAGCTGATCTGGAGGACGAAACGAGCTGTGAGGAGTGCTGATGTGAAGAGATACCAGGTGATCTCAAGTTTGTTACAAGATCTACCGGAAGAAATCCGTAGATCTCTGGAGCTACAGGCAGTAGCTGAATACGCAGACAGTTTGTGAGTCCCGGTCTAGTTGACAAACAGACAATCCTTTGTAAATATTCCTGTATATAATCTAGATGACGCGTTTTTTGTGTGTTAAGCTGTAAATAAAGCCTCTGTATATAATACGCTACCATTTCATTTGACCCGCCCGTGGTCAAGTCTTTACAACTTGGTGCTTCAACGGGATGAGGTTTCCGGAAATAACAAAAATACGTGGGCAAGGAATTGAAATTTAAAATTTCAACTTTCTCAAAAATAGGCCATTCAAAACTCAAAAATATTGATAAAAGGTTGAAATTTCGAAATAAAGAAGTCTTTAATCTCTAATTTACCACTTTTTGTTCAGATAATTTTTTCAGTTTTTTTTTTTTTTTAATTTAATGAAAGCTTTTATCAAACTTTTATTCAAAGTCTTTATAAAAAATAATTTAAATAGTTTGATTATTCCATACATTTACAAAATCTACCACTTTTCTATTGAGGTGCTTTCTTCAAACATTAATAAAAGTCTTTTTAAAATTAGATTAGATTGTTTAAGTAAAGTGTTTTCAATAATTGGCCGTTCACGAAGATATGTTCTGACATGATACATTGAAATATGCATAGCAGATTTCATTTCAATCTTTATTTAATTTATTTTGATGATTAAAATTTAAAAAAAGTATTTGAAACAGACTTATGATGTATATATATATAAATTTTCTTGCTTGTTCTTTTGCTAATATTGGTCTGTTTTTTATTGTATTTAGTAATTTTTTATTTGTTTTCTTCTTTCTAGAATTTTAATTTGTGAGGTTTGTCTTTTATTGTCCTTTTTACCTAATTGTCATTTGTTTTTACATGCTAAAAATTGATAAAACTGAAAAATTGAAATTTCACTTTTTATTGGAATCCTTGCCTTTATATATATAAATATGCTATTCTCTTATTTTGCAATATACACCTCTGCCGAGCTTTTTTTAATCATATGAATCCCTGATTATTTGTAATATTGCTAATAACAAACGTCTTTTCGAAATAAAGAAAAATTATTTTTATTTAAAACTTATAAGAAATCTGAAGTGGACATTTGCAAGTTATTAAAATATTATTCAGTTGAAATAAATAGGATACTACAAATGACAAATATACCTTTTTGATGATTTCTGATTGTCCCCCCCCCGTCTACTTAAGTCGTGATTGCGAAAGGAATAAGAAGGAAAATCATAAAAACAATGCAATTTTGTTAATTACCATTTTTTTGATTCTATCATCCGTGTGTAGCAGTTTTTTCTGAAATCGGCCAATGTCTGATTTCATGGTTTGGGTTTGGCTGGTGTTGGTCTGTTGGAGCAGTCGAGAAAGCAACTGCATGTCCAAGAAGATTTGGTTTAGTTCTGACTCGACGACGTCCAACTCAGAATAAGACATCTGAAAAGAGACAAAAGGGATCGAATGAATCACAAATACTTCTTTTCGAATACAAATTCATTTTGAATTTGCTTACATGAGATACTTATTGGGCTTTACTTTAAAGTTATTCAGTAGATATATTCTTCTAATTTATAGTTTTGCAACATTTATGTATATAACCGCTAATTCCCTCAAAAAAGTTACCTAAAAAATTAATTCAAGGTTCCTCTTGCTTGTAATTTTTTTCTCGAATGATTGGATATTTTTAAAATCCCTTCACAATTTCTAAATATATCCGAAGTGCGACGCTCTTTTACTGTCCATATATCATTGGTGTCATTTTTTTTATTTTGCATATTTCAACTGTATCAGCATAACGTTTGATTAAAAATTATTTTTCATTGTATGACTGTATAAGTAAGCTCTTAATTGTTTAGTGAATCCATAAACCTGTACAGGGGTTTTAGCAAGCTTCAGATGTCTTATCAGGACTATCAAGAAAAAAATTAGGTCTTTCAAATTATCTTAGGTTTAAATCCAGATATAATGTGAAATATAAAATTGCATCGCTCAGGCAACTCTGAGAGTCAAGCTGTGCATGGGAAATTAAGGTGAAATTTTAAAATTAGTAATCTATGATAATATTGTGGCGACTTTGATTTATAATATTGTGTCAGATGTCGCTTCCCTATGCGGCTACACTCTTAGTAAAGAAGAGAGACAAGAATAAAGGCTCCTGAAAATGGAAAATCATTGGTGATATAGTAGTTAGAAAAGATTTAAATTCTTCATGAGCTTTGGGTTTTTTTGAAAGAAAACCATAAAATCGCGAGATAAAATTAAAGCTTACCGGTTCTGTGAATTCTCTGTTTGGTAAGCGTAAGTAGCTATATTTGTGAGCTTTTAGCGTTTGCGTTCAATCATGTCTTGCTGTCTATTTGTTGTTTATTTCTACTTCTGCTTAGTTTTCAACTATACTTAATGGTTATGTTTTTTTTTGGGGGGGGGATTTTTGGGAAAGAAAGCATCATTGAGCGTCTGCTGAATTCCGGTTTCTAAAACACTATTAAAGTCAAATGTCTGTCTGTTGTGATGTCCGATTCTGGTGTCGTAGTCATCATCTAACTGGATTTCAAAACGTCCATCCCAAAGTATCCTTTGCTTTGCTTACAAAAAGAGGACATTAATACTGCTAAACTAAACTGTGAGGCCTTTCGTGCGTGTAATGATTATTCGTACGTTGGCAAAAAAACAAAGGAGAGTCGAATTTAAAGATACTTATCTTTAAATAATGTATGTAATAACTAGTAATCAGTGGATGAACTTTATAATTTTCTCCACTAGTGTTATATATGAGAAATGGAATGATTCATGTCATTAATCTTTTTATTTTACACATATTTTATATATATAT
>JAOUZG010014361.1:1387507-1412545 GCA_026289955.1 Argiope argentata | reverse complement strand
TTTTTATTATAATATTTTGCTATAATTTAAAAATGGTTAACATGCTGTTATATAAGTTTAATTTCGCGTTATTTTCTTTTGAAAGTCATGCTCAAATAGGTATCATTATCTGTTAATTAGCAATTCCCATTCGCACAAGAAACTGAACTTGTATAAAGTTCTAAGGTACTTATTATTAAGCTGTTGATTTTAATCGCCAAATTTGAAGGCGTCGCCAATGAATTGCTAAACCATCAATATTTTAAAAATTGTGAAAACCTTAACTATCGTCCGTCATTTTGTTGGTTTCCTATTTTGGTTCCGTTGGTTTCGTATTTTCCCAAATTAGGGAATTATTCCATCTAAAAATACGTGTTTGAATGGACATGAGATGAGTTTATACGTGAAAATGGACAAACAATGGCGGTGTAATGTATCAAAGAGTTCTGGCCACACAAGCGAATTGGCTCCAGGTGGTTGGCGACCGTTGGCACATCGACGGTCTAATACGTAAATACCATTCTAAGATATAGAACGCATTCTGAAACCTCAATTAATTTGTTATATTAATTTAAGAAAATGAGAACAGGAAAACCGATTTATTTGATTCGAAGCGTTGTGAAGAATTTTAGAAAGCATCCCGCTCACCAAAACTAGCTAGTGGGATAGAATTTCTTTCCATTCCTCTCTGCTTTAAAATGAGAGCCTCATTTCATGATTGAGACCTTTAGAGGTAATATGAATTGATTGTTTTATCGCGATTATATAATGAGATAAATCTTTACAAGATGTTACTGAATTATTTACTGAGGTTAACAAGCATTAGCAAAGTACTTGAATCGGAGTTTCCCCAGCAAGTATAATTACCCATTTTATCAGATTTAATTAAGAATTGTTTATTATGTTAAAATCAGTCAGCGAAAAGACGAGCTAATAGTTTAAAAGTTCAATTTTTTTAAATGAACAACTTACTCATAAATAATTATGTACAAATTTTATTTGCTATAGGATTTAAAGCAAGTAACATAAAAAATGGTTTAAGTCTCCCACTTAATAATTGCATTATAATAAGAGTCATCCATTACAGGTTTGAAAAATGCATTTGAACTCATATGGATGAATTAAAAGTTTTTTATTATCGTTTGAAAATTTCACCAAGAAATAGATATATAGGGAGAGACTGAACTAAAATTAAGAATTGGAAAAAAAAACAGTTATTGTGCAGCATTTTTGTGGCGCCATATGTTGGATTGAAACGGAACTGTTCACAAATAAAATATTAGGAAATTCCTTCATTTTTTCATTAACTTCCTTCAATTGAAATTTCCAGGAATATATAGGAAGGGTTTGAACTAATATGGAGACATGAAAAAGATATATTGCCCTATATGCGATATATTGAAAGCAGGAATAGAGGTATATCTTATATTATCTATCTAAATATGGAGAACGACAAAGTTTGATTCTTGACATACACGATGAAAACTCTTAAAAGCAACCAAGAACCAAACTGTTTTGAGAATGCTTGTTGACCTGTTTAGGCAAGTAATATATATATATCACGATTTATACAATTTTATCCTGGGTAATTTTATGTTTTTGGATGACAAAGATTAACATTCAGAGCATTATAGATCAAAGGCTCTACTTGATAATTTTTAACTAAAATTATGTAATTTTGATAATTTGCAATACTTATTTATGCAATTATTGTCCAAAACGCCGATTTTTTCGTGTGCGTTTTTGAGTATTTTTTTTCTATAATTTTAGTTGTTGAACAATTTGGAGTAAAGAAAAATTTTAAGAAATTGCAATGCTGGATATGGTTTCGTTTTATTTAGTTTCAATAACTGTTTATTCCTTCTAAATTTCTCTGCCAATTATAATTTCTTTATGAAGATGACTTCGAAATAAAAAGGGACTTTAAACTAAATATTATTCATTCAGAAAAATTAATACAAAACGATTCGTTCAACTTTTAGTTATATCGAAATTTTATCGCATTGTAATCAAAATCTGGTATTTGCTGATTATTAGAAACCTCAATCAATCACCGATGTTACACGGTATTATTGAGTTGGAAATCGCTCTGTACAAATTATTTGGAGTCGAAACGATTCTTTTCCATAAGATTTTGATAATAAAAATATGAAGTTTGTTTTTAAGTTTTATTTATTTATCTTTTACAATTTTTTACTCTTTATGAATTTAAAATAATTGCACTTACTTTTCAAACGATGGATCGTCTGCCTTGTAGAGCGTGATCAATTGGTAATCACCTCTTTGGAGCTCCTTTCGTCGAGGTGGTCCCTGAAAAAACAAGTATAAATTTCATCGAAGGAATTAAATACATTGATAGAGATTTCTTAATTATGAAATACTTGTTTTTAAAGGGCCCTCTTTTTTCTGGAATATCTAATTAAAATGTGAAATATTACAACTATTTTTAGCATGTATTTATTTCATATAAGGTACGTCGTGATTAAGATGGGAGGTTGATAAATAATTTGCATAGTACCAAACGATTGTGATAATCAAACGTCAAATAGGTTTTTAAAAAAAGCAATCATATTTATGACAAACCAATAGTATCTCATTGGACAAATGAACATATGAATTTGTCTCCAATTCATATGTTTTTTTTTTAATTTTTTTTATTGAATTTGGAAGAAAAACTTTTTTTTCGTAAATGAAGTAAACAAAATAAATTCTGCGAGATCTAACAGGTTACTTGAAATATAATAATTGTGGAGATAAATGCAAATAGACTGCATTCAGCGGTCAAATATGATGATGGTTACATTCTTCCTTTCGATATTTGGCAACATAAAGAGTACAAAAAAAAGAATGACGTCTTCTATTAATTACATAATTAATAATGCAGTACTAATTTATATTTCTTTTAATATTTAAATCATTCTTACAAATCATCACTATTCTTTCATTTTATTAATTAATGTGGTATTTATTAGCCCTAGGGTTTTAAGTAAACGAAAATATAATAAAGTACCAGTAAGGTAAGAGAAATTTTTGATACTGTATTCGTACAAATCTTTTTCGGTTTTTTTTTCTAAAGAATTTGTTGCATATTATATCGACATTTTTATGTACAAATTTTTAGTTGTTTTCTTTAGACTTTTGTCACAGGGGATTGAAACGGATCATAATTTAACCCAGTATTTAGTTTAATGAATAATGTGATGCCCGTTTGGTTTTTTTAGTTCTAAAATTTGAATGAATAGTGTTATGAAGAACTGGAAATTTCATCTATTTTTTTATTGTTTTTTTTGGATTAGGGGTTATATTTCATTTCATTTCAATCATTCAAATGTCATTTTATGCCCATGATATCACAAAATTGCCAGAAATTAAAACCAGGCTATTTTTATCTATGTTTTGTTATCTATCTATGTTTTATCTATGTTTTGTCAATTCTGCATATTAGTTTTCTTAAAAGAAACTAGTCTCAGAACATCCCAATGTTGTTTAAAACGCAGTTGTCTCCTTCGTTAATCCTTTAAGTTCCGTATGCTCAAAGTTTTGTAGCCGTTGGTCAATTGGTCTGCTCTGCAGAACATAGACACAGCTACCTTCATTAGTTGCAGCAATAAGATGTATGAATTCTAAATATAGATGCACAGTATTTTAATTACTGCGCATTTTTCATTTAAAAAATAAATGAAAACCTTTTACAAGCAAAAATTTACCTCAGGGGATTCAGTGGTGTCCATTGGTTCAATGCCATAAGCAGGATCATTGAGATCCTCATCCGAAACTTTAATACAATACAGATTGCGGCTAGAAAAATATAAGAAGCTTGTAGTATTCGTATTTTCATCATCGGAATGTTAAACAGATTAAATTTTGATAGCATTAAAAGCATACTGATTAAATACAATGTATTCATAAATTGAAATAATGCGCTTTCTAATTTAATTGAAATGGTCTTCTGACAAATCACTTCTGGATTTCATTGAGGATCTGTATTTTGTTAAGCGATTGCATTTGCATAAATGTCATTGTATATAAAATTATATACATAACTTTGAATTTCCGCGCTATGGTTTAAATGATATAAATCCCTGTTATTTATCTTAATCTATAACGGAAACTACACCGGTCTTGAATATTATTGCAAAACACCTTATATATATATATATATATATATATATATATATATATATATATATATATATATATATATATATATATATATATTTTGTCATTCTCTACCTTCGAAGATACAAACTGGATGATTGACAATATGAGCACGTTGTTTCTCCACTGGACAGATTGCTGAAAGTGTAACATCCACATTCGAAACATACATATCTTGGAGATATTTTAAAAATCCTCCAGTTACAATCTTAATTAATTAAAAGTTCTCACTTTTAGTTAAATAGGAATTTTACATTACTTAAATTATGTAGTTACCTATTACTGAAATTCTGCTGTATAGGCAGCGCCGATTAGGAACTGCTTAGTAATGCACAGTCGCTTTAAATTACACTGCATGTCTTTTATTATAGATGCCAAAAAACATTAATGATGCTAATGGAAAAATGTCTTTAAAGATAAATTGTTGGATGAATGAAGGGAATAGAGCAATTTCCCTTTATTCATCCCCGGGTAATAAAATGAGTCAGGTTTATTCCAGTAATCCAGAACGAGAGGGCTTTTTCGAAAAGAGAGTTCACTTTACAACGAGATGATGGCAAACCCCGAATTTCTCCGATAGTTTTTATTTTCATTTACAAAAGCTTTTTTTTTTTAATTCTCGGGCATGAAATGAAAAGAAAGAATTCTAATCGCCAAAAATGCGATTGATATTTTGAGAAATCTCCACACCATACAAAATATTTATCATTGGGTATTCTCCGTCTGTCTATCTATGGCCATAGTAACTAAAAAACGATTCTATCTAGGCTGTCAAAATTTGGTACACGATCTTTACATCGGATCTGCCATCTACTGTGAATTTTTAAGCAAATTATTCAAAAAGGCTGTCTGTCCTGCTGTTTGAGTATAAATAGACACGATAATTACAAAAAGAAAAGAGCCAGATAGATAAAATTTGGTATATAAATATTAATATTTTTTTCTGCAGACACCAATCAAATTTGGCGCCAAAGTAGTGAGAGTTTATCCGTCAGTTCGCCATAAGTTTCTGATGCATATCATTTGCAGTAATATAACTTTAAAATGCAATGAGTTAAATACAATAAACTTCTTTATTAATTAATTTTTGTCACTACAAGTTTAGTTATATTTCAAGTTTATCTTTCGGTTCATTGGGATGAACTGCTTCTAAAATACAAATTTTACTGTCGGATACCATTAAACTGATGTCAGGAATTCTTCGCCAAAACGCTTTCCAAAGAAGAGACCATAGATTCTGTAAAAATACTAATTATTACTTTAATAGTTAATGTTTCGTAAATATTGCAAGCCAGCCTCTTTTGCAATATGCTCTTTGGGATAGCATCTTCTTTACAGAACATGGGATAAAGAAATCAAGAGCAGACCACACCCGATTGTTACTTTCTCGTAGACTGAGACAAAGGATGAAAGATTATTGCTATCGCTGAATATCTTAACCTTTTTATTGCGATTCATTTCTGCTTTTTGATTCCGAAAGACTAATTTTAGGGATTTGGTCTCTTCGTTAGCTTATGAATAAGAAAACTCAACCAGTGAAAGTAGTCCCTCCAGCACACTCTCGCATACTACCTGATAAAGGTGTTATGTTAGAAGAAAGCCTTATAATAGCATCGAAACATTAATCTTTGACTTGCATTTAGCATTTTAGCCCAATCTATCTTATGATCCTTGACGCGTGTTTTATCAGTTACTCCCTGGTGTGTGGTTAACAGTATTCGAAAATCGAAATTGAGCTTTAGAGGAATTTTCTAAACCGACTGAAGCCCAAATTTGACACGAAACTTCGATTATAGTCGTAAAATCTCATTCCAAATTTAACCTATTTTATTAACTGCACTTTTACGCTTTCGAGTTTACAAACTTCTGAAAGAACAGTTAGAGAGTTGCTCGGTCTTCAGATGGATTTGGATCCATATTTGGTTGGGGATACACACTCTAGAGGTTAAATGTATGTAACAAATTTTATCAATCTTGCTGTCGTCCTTTTGTAGTTATCGCGTTGATTTATATTCGAACTACTGGATAAGTAGATTTCCTATGAATAGATGGTAGCTGTTGTTGTTGTTACTAATGGCACTTGCCTGTAACATCTGCTCATATTACTATCATCTTATAATCTCTACCAAAGAATGGAGATGACACTCTGGGCAATTCCAAATTCATCGGATACTTCCGGCTGGGTACGCCCACATTCCTGACGGCCGATGATTCTACTACGAAAAAAGTCATCGAAATGCGTCCTTTGTGTCATAACTATACCGGTATTGCATTGAAAGGCTTATAAAGAGTTTCCTAACAATTTTACTTCTGTGCCTGTATTCTTTATACATCACTCGCTTACACTCTCGTCATAGTGTCGCACTATCGGGTGCGTCTGGTGTCTTCCTGCAATTTGCATATGATTTTTGAAGGTGAGAGTAGTCATTTTATGGGGTGATATATGTATTTTGAAGTTCGATTTCCACGTGACTCTGAATTATCCTTAATTTATGGATGAGCGAAAATAAACGAGATTTAATATTGGATTGATGTTGTTGTTTTAAAATTTGTGGGAAAAAAATTGTATTTGATTGGAAAATAGTCAATAACTTTATGAAATGTTTATTTAAAAAGTTAACATCAAACATTTTCCACCAGATTGACATATTTTTCCTGTAATAATATTTAAAACATACAGTGCATAACAAACATTAATAAAGTATTGGCTAAAAGCTCAGAAATGTGAAGAATTACTTAAGAACACACTAGTCCTCTTTGGCGATCAACTGGTTTGCATGAGATATTAGTTATATTCAATTTCAGTTAATTCCTTTTAAGCCAATGATTTCAACACATTTTTTGGAATTGCTGCAGAGTTATTTTTATTCCTTACATATGTTGTCTTCAGTGAGTACATTAACCTCTCTAATGATGATCATTCCCGAGATATCATAGCGCTATTTAAGATGTAAATGTGTGGTTCTTCTATCTTCTAAACTGTAATATTGTAATTGTAATTTTTTATTTACGTTGTGAACTACACAGCTGTAAAACAGAGGTTTTTTTCTTTAACTTACTAATTGGAAGGAAATTACACCATAAAACATTTTATGAAACACTGAAAATGTTTTTACTTCAGAGTAATAATATAACCTCCTGTTGAAAATTAGATAAAAGGATATTTTTGAAAAAATGCCAAAATTCATGAAAAGTTTACACTTATTAAATGTGTTTTACCACAAAAGCATTTTTAAAAAAAGCTTAAAATTTATATTTGTGCGATAATATTTCTGGAACTTATTCCAGAAAATGTCAAAATTCAGTTTAAACTTTAGTTAACAAATATCCTAATTAAAATTTGGAAAAGATCTCTGCAAAGGGAACATTCTCTCTCTTCAATGACTCTACCGGATTTGATAGCTGTAAATAAAACGGAACGGCCTATGCAGCGACAGCGCGCGCACCTATATCCAGCTTCATTAGTAGTAGAAACAGAGATTGATATAAAAAGCTGGTATAGAAAAATACATTAAGATCTTCTTTTAAAAAATTTATGTTACTGTGCCTTCTTATCTTTCTTTTGAGGGCTGTGGTGTCCTGAGGGTAAAATCTCGGTTTTAGAACTAGAGGACTTCAGGTTCAAAACCGGATTTCACCAAAGAAGCTTCATGCAAGTGAGTCTGGCGCAACCTGAATTCGCCAGGGCTAAAGGTCCTCCCACTGATGTGGTGTGATGTGATGATTAGAGTATCTGCTCAGATATCGTTCTCGTCATCTGACAGAGGCTCAAAATTATGGGGTTCGTCCCATAGTAATTCTAGTGTAACTTTACAACTAAATTAATGGCCTCTTTTCTTTTCCAATAAAAACATCAAAGAACAATTGCAAGGAATATACCTAGGATGAGCAGAAGATATTTCAATTTTTTCTGAATTTTCATCTAAAAATAATTAATAATATTCTGTTTCCAGTAAATGATATTAGTTTACATTAATGCTCCGTTCCAAAACAGCATGAGAGTTATTTTGAAGCTCATTTCCCTTCCATAAATCTCTATTTCTTATCACCAGGAAGACATTTGACCTTAGACTTCAGGTTTCACAAGCTCATCCATGCGACATATCTTTGATTGAACCTGGTTTCGAACCTGTATTCTTCCAAAACTGGTGTTTAATTTTAATTCTCTTCCTTACTACCATGTGTTTGGCTCAGTATAACCATATCGGCATTCACATCGTCATCACACTGTCAACCAATTCAACTCTTCCATTGGATTAATGAATCAAGATGATGGTAAAGGGGCATGGTGGCCTTGTGGTAAGGTTTCGGTTAGTGAACCCTAGAGTTTTAGGTTCGAGACCCGATTCCGCTGAAGAACCGTCGCGTAAGGGGGTCTGTTGTTATTTGAATCCGTCAGAGCCAAACGTCCTCCCTGGTGTGGAGAGGGGGTGCCAACTCAGGTGTCTCCCTCAACATCTGACCGCAGTTCAAAATTTCTAAATCCATCCCAAAATAGCCCTAGTGTTGCCCTACAATGGGACGCTAATATAACTAAACTAAGCTCAAGCTGATGGTAAGATAAAATTAGAACTAACTTTCATAAGCTCTCAGCAACATCTCAACTTATATAACCAGTGGAACGAAGTGAAATAAACTCAGTTTCATAGCATAAAATTAAGTAAAATTATGCTCCAGTGGAGGACAACGCATACAGTGGACTTTTCTATCGCTTCATTTGAACTAAGGCACAGGGAAGCGCAAACAGGAAACATGGACGACAAAGCCGAAGCTTTCGCCGAGTGTCTGTTAGGCGACATATTCGGATGTTTCATTGAAGCTATGAAGTTGAAAATCGAATTTTCAACACAGCAGGACGAAAAAAGATTTGTTCCGGAACAATTTTACTGCGAAATGATATCATTCAGCAAGATATTCGTCGACGAACTGATGCCCGAGATTTCGCGCATGCCGGTCCTGCTCTGCTATTCCGAAGACTTCTTCAGGCGTTTCACCAATTCCGTGTGTCTGAAACTCATCGAAAACGACGATCCGGAAGTTGGCTTCCTGAAAGTGATGTCTTTCCTGCTGCTCATCACGTCGATGTCTTTCGTGCATCAGTGCTATCGTTCTCTAGACGATCTCCCCAACATCCTGCACAAACTGCTGAAGGAACACGTGAAGACGAAATTCTACGAAGAAGACAGATTCGATGCCATCCTATTGCAGTGCGATGAACTGAGGCAAGAGGAGAAATGGTTCGAATCGACCATCGAGGAGATGCGGTGCTACATGAAGGACTCGCTCAAGGCAGAGTTGGAAGCGACTAACATCTCCCACAATCCTTTCCAGCCGGACAGGTCCAAAATCACGATGCTGGACGTGAGGACTCGAATGAGACGTTCAAAAAGAGAAAGCAAGTTTTGCCCCTATTGTGAAACGGAATGCCTTTATTTCCTGAAAGTGTTCTGGAAACCGAAGATTGTGTACAAGCCTGAATGCCAGCAAATGTAATAAGACCGGGGGGAGAATGCGTCGGTTTCGTATTTAGTAAGTTTCTTTGAAATATCACTGTTTTAAATTTTCCATTTGACGATTTTGTGCAAAGGATTTTGTTAAGCAAGCTTTTAACCTATTTAGAAAATATGTAGTTATATATACACTTGTGTCGTATTGTTTAAAATTGTTCATTCAATATCTTTCAACACTGAGTGAAAGTTTGAAAATTTTTAATAAAACTGTTTTTGGAGTTACCAGGCTTTGTTTCTCACTTAACTTGTAGTCACTCTTTTACAAAAACCCTAAAAAAATAAAATATAACGTGCGTGGCTTAAGGTATAAGTAATAGATTAATAAAAATTATCCCACCCTCACTAGAAATGAAATCTCCATTTCGATACTGTTTTTAGTAAAAAATTTCATTATTTTAACGAAAATTCTTGTATTTTTATAAGCTTTTTAAACGCGAAATTTGGCATACATTTCCCGAATTTCAAGTAATTAATACTGCATCTCTCAAAGATCTTTCTTTTAAAGAATAAAAGGGCGGGGGAACTTTTAAAAGCACGATCTTAAAAGCTTCTGCTCTTGTCCCATAACGTGAATTCACACAATATAAGATGTGGTGTAGCCTCTTTTGTATTATAAATTCTTGTTAAAGGACATAGGGAGGGGATGATCTTCGATATGGTATAGTAAGAAACTTATCGTTCATTTCTATTTAGCCCTTTGACTCATCTGGAACTTACAATCTGAACGTGATTGCGCTTTAGAAGTGCCAAAAATAGAATTAAGTCTTTCGTCCTGTTGTGGATTTGAACTTGACCGCGATGAATTAGGAATATTAAGAGTTCAAGCTGTAATTCGTGATAAGCAATGTATATTTTCTCGATGATTCGATTTATGACTATTTTAAGAAAATGTGAGCCTGCCATAAAATAGTTATACAGATGTTGGTACTTTTTGTGATTTTCTGTTATTTCAATGTTTGTAGCCTAGGAAATTTATTTTAAAATCCTCTTAAAATAAAACAAAGATCCAAGGATTGAATCTCCTTAACGTTAGACTAAATGATTTAACGAAACGTTTATATGAGAAATCATGGATCATGAACTTAGTTTCTGTATTTTTCATTCTCAAAAATTAACCTTTTATAGTCTTTGCCCTCGGGAATAATTCGCCGCATAATTATTAACTTATTACTAGATCTTGTTTATTGTTCCAAAACTATACAGATCATTAAGTCGAATTTCCACTAAAAATATCAAACTAAATCTTTTTACCAATCTGTAGGTGGTTTTAATAAATGAAAGGGAATGTGAAAGCGCCAAAATAATGCACCGTCTACAATGGTGAGAGTCGCCATTTGAGGGTTAATCAAAACATTTGAGAAATACGATATAAATTTAAAATAATACCGGCTACGGCTATTCCCCTCAATCTTGTGGATTTTATTTTGTGTTAATGTGAATTCGCCTTATTATATTGAAATGTTTTTTTTTTTATTTAGTACCATCTTTCATGGATGAGAACCGACTTAAACTGCAATGATTTTTTTTCATCTAAAACGTAAGTTATGTATGGAAACGAGATCATTGTGCGTAAAAATAAAAACTCTCGTTTGCAATAGATGCCTCCTATGAGAACTATCCCATTCTAAAGCAGGGTTCAAACAAGTCCAATTATTGTGTGCAATGAAAGGTCACGCCTACCTTAGAATCGTCATTTGACTACAACGGGACAATGAGAAGTGGTTCTCATAGGGGCAGTTATTTGCCATTTTTTCATTGCAGTCGCATGTTCTTCCTAAAGTAGGCGTGACCATCTATTGTACTCAACAGTTGGCCGCATGTGAACCCAGCTTTAGGACAGCTTTACTATCTATAATTAAGGACTGGACTTATATTAGTGATACTCATGTCATCATTAAGTCACTGGTAAATACAAAGCAAATTGGGATAAGTTTAATTTTTCATAAATTCGTCCATTCATACCTAAAGGAACGCACATATGTAAGCAATTATTGCCCTCAATAGATCGCATGAGCATACAATGGCAAACGGTTTCTAAACGGGCAAAGTACTTGCCATTCCCATTGTGGTCACGTGGTTTTTTATTGCACACAATAGTTGTATGCAAGCCGCTTAAGAAAGATTTCATTTACATTTTCCAATAAAGGGAGATTGTGCATGATTATCCAAATTGATTTAACCCTATCATCATATTCGATACTTTTTCATTTTTTTTCTCTTCGTATGCTGCTAGAAGGGGTCGTTTAAGTGAGTTGTCTCATTCTTTAGCGAATAATAGAACTGGACAATTCGCATCGTCATTATTGGAATAGATATTGTGGCATAAATTGGAGCAGGAAGATTTAATAACTCCACAATTAAAACTTGAGAAGTTGCGCGCTCACACAACACGAGTGTGAGGCTAACGTCGAAGACTATTGGTCTGTGCCCCACTCTCCGAGCTGACTGTTTAAACACGGAACGGATATGAATAAATTAATTCTGCAAAAATACCGCTGACGGTGTTTGACTGCTTGGGCATGCGGCCATTAATTTGTTAATCAACAAAATAAATTAGGAGACTTTCCTTAAAATGGAAGAGTAAATGTGAACGCAAACGTTAAGACACTCTGTACAGAAAAGTTCTAGTATGAAATTGTAAAATGCCTCCTGGAAAGATAGATACTTTTTGTGAATAAGTGGCTACGGATGTGAAAATGGATTCATAGGCAGTGAGGTGAAAGGTTATTAAAGTTGGGCAATGTGAAAAAAAATCCAAAACAGTTAAAATATGCAGGGAAATAGTCCTGGAATGTGCAAGAACCGAATAAGGCTGTGTTTATTGTGGAATTCGTTTCTTTTTAAGATTTGTCAGACGAAATTCTGCAGAACCCATCAAGAAACAACCTCGTAAGCAAGCACTATCAAAAGTAGAACCTTTGAGGTTATTTTGTATCTAGAGGATCTGACAGTTTGATATGTGAGGAAATGAACTTCGAAAAATATATTTCAATTCTAAAAGACAAAATTGTGCCTCGCTGGTGGTGTTGCTATGCTTCAAGATCTTGTTCAAGACAATAATTCTAAGCTGGTAAAAAAAAATAATGTATTGACTTGGTAGTTCTCCACATGAAAGTTCAATCGAAAATTTTATGAAGAAACGCAAGTGTTTGATGAACTGCTAAACCGTAAAAAGAAGTTTGAATAAAAATCTGAATCATTGATGATTAAGTCAAAACTTTGTGTCTAATTTAGTGGAACTCATGTTGAAACATGTACAGGATTTATGCTAAAGGAGCCATATTTTCTTATTTTCTTTCTGTAAGTGAACAACTAATTAAGCAACAAACGTGTGTTTTATCAGATTAATTTATGTGGAAATGCGTTACTGCTAATTTCTTTATACGGCTGAATTTCCTTGCGATAACAGATGAACTAATTTCTGAAATAAGGACTGCTTTTCTAAAAAATAAATTTTTAATTAAAATTATTCATAAAATATTCTTTGTACTGCAATACATTTTTAGGGTATAAGTATACTGCCTACTGTCAATGAAATATGTTTAGATAGTATCAAATATGAATTTAATCTTTTTAGGATGCTACTTGATAAAGAATAATGTTTACTATTATCCGTTATTGGTGACCAATTCGTTTGCTAGCAATATTGGTTAATTTTACTTAAATATATGATGCATAATTTGATCATAGTTTTCTAAGTGTTAAGTGTTTAAATATCAAATTGTGATAAACATTTAAACCTGTTATTTTGCCAGACTTACACTTGAACCATTTATCTTGTAAATGAACTTCATTAATGGAATCACGTTAGCAGGCAAATGTAATCTGCATCTTTTTGCACTTAAGTAGAATTATCGAACGTTATAGTCTCAATTTCTTACTTGCCGCCTTTGTCGGTTAGATGGTTCACCTGGAATAATTGGGGTAAAAATTTAAAATTGAATATTTTATGTAACGGTATTTAAGGATCCCTAGTAAAATGTTCTTAAGTTTCAAATTTTATAGTCGTATAGCTCGACTGAACATGGCCATACTAAATCATGTTTAAATTAAATAGCGCTGGACTATTGAATTAAAATGCAGATATTTTAAATTCATGGAAATCTTAATCTAACAAATATATTTTTTTATATAAAATATAGTTTCTTATTTATTTTATTTCCTGCAGACAAAGGCTAAAATTCAAGCTTTCCGAGAAGAATTAACTTCCTAATCTTTCGATTATGACAAAACTGTTCTCGTCATTATGGTGACTCATTGATAAACAAAAAGTAGTTTTTTTACCCAAGCATAACATGCTCGTGCACCTTAGATTTAATTTTTATTTTGTATTAGTCATATTGTTAGGAATTCCGCTTGAAATATTTTAACAAACTAATTAACAGTAAAAAAAAACAAATTATGGTACATGATTATAGATATCATTGAAAAGATCATTTTTTTTAATTTTAAGAGGATTCAAAAGTAGGTTTTAAATTGTAATATTTTTGGTAATTATCACGGAAAGTGTCAAAAAAATTTGATTTTTAATTTAAGTATTTAAAAAATTTCTCCGAGGTTCACATTTCCACTCACCAAAGTATTTATGCACTAAGTTCGGCAGTTTGTGTACAGCCGACCACTTCGCAGTATCGACCATCCCTAAACGAAGCAGTTTGACAGTAGTTCTAGACCAAACAGTCCAGTCTGTAAAGCTCCAACACACACGAAACACATACGCGAGCGCTCATAAACACAAATATAAACATTCACCTTTATTATAAGTAAAAATGTAAAATATAGAGATTATTATTATATAAAAATGGTGTATTCCTTTTGTGTTGTACAGTACATCTAACATCATATTAGATATATGAAAACATACTAATAAAAGTGACAAGAATTGTATTTTAGTGAATCAGAAACATCACTTAATCATAAGACTATATTAATAGATTAAGCATAAATTTTGATGTAAAAAGTTATAAAAATATAACCCTGGAATATTTTTTTTAAAAATAAACGTTATTAATTTTCGCCACTTTCAGCTGCGGAATAAAAATATATGACTAAGTAATTGTATAAACAAGGAAAACAGTTTAAATTTCACTGTACCAATAAAATACAATTTTGCAAATATTAGAAAAAGAACTTTAAAAAAATTATCAATATCAAAAATAATAAGATAGCACAACTTAATTTTTATCGATAAAAAAAATGTTTTAAATTTTAATGTTTTAATATATGAAAATCATAGTTGTGCGATTTTCCGGAATTTCTCACCTAAAGATGTCATTTTTGAAATTTTTCGTTAAAAATAAAACCTACGAATATATTATCACTCTTCAAGAATTTTTTATATTCTCTGCAAAATTTATTCGTTTTCGGGCCAGATGTCTGTCTTGCACAGCCCCAGCATTTGTATGAACAGAAATAAAGTTGCTGTTGTTTCTTATGGCACATGCCAAGGACAAGCTCTCTGACACAGTCAGCTATTTTAAGCCGAGGGTGCGTCTCTTGTTTCAAGCAGCTCCAACTAGGGGAGATAGAGGCCAAGAGTAGCTATTCATACGCCACATTCGCTCACAGATAGAAATAAGACATTTGTTATAACTAGAAATTTAATTACACTTGTTATTGATAGAAATAAAGATTATATTTAAACTCATTTTTAACACGATAAGAACCATTTCGGTCGATGACTGACATTCTCATTTATAAATCACATCAGTCATTGATGGCTAACAATATAGTTTTCTTTCTGGTTGCGTTAGTCATTGTTGACTGATTATATATATATTTAAAAAATATTCAATTAATTAATTTTAATCGGGTGAATACAAAATAAAACTATTAAATGTATATAATCTTATCGAAAGTTTACATATAATTCTGGTTTTCAGCTTAAACAAGTAATATAAAAAAATGTAAATCAATTCCTACAACAAGAAACAAGTCAACAAAGAAAATTTTATTTTACATTCTTTTTATTAAGTAATTACAATTAGTATAAATAATTTATCAAAAAATTATTGATTTTCATGAGAATCAAATTCGCATTCTTCCCCTCCGCCTGAAAAATACCGAAGGATTCTCAATTTATCGATTGAGCCGCTTCCTGTCGATTTCAATTTTCGTTACAAACTGCTGAAACTCTACTGAAAGTACTAAAAATTAACTGAATTTAATGAATGAATTAATATTTAGAAAACTGTATTACATCCAGTGCCATCCAATAAACGTGCAAAAAAATTGTATTTGAACTTGAGTGAATGAATAAAAAGTATTTTATTAACGATTGAAAAATTGAACTAGATTAGTGTTTCCCAACTTTTATTGTGGCATGCCCCACTTTAGCCTTTCTAAAGTTTTCACGCCCCCTATGAAACATACATAATATTTAACATTAAAAAATTGATTTGTTTACTTAAGAAGCATAAATGATGGATTCAGGAATAAATCACTATGAAATTCTTAACAAAACACAGTAAGTAAAATTTCAAAACATGTAATGAAAAACTGAAATTCAAATTCCAAATAATTTTAATACTGATTTTTTGACATTAACTTGTGTTTTTAATTTAATGAGATACTTATGCTTGATGCATAGAGATTTTATGTTAGACTCACATTTGGTTAGTTTTAGTCTCAAAATTAGGGTTAAAGTTGTATCAAGTCCCTTTTCAAATTGCCCCCCTATGGGGCGTGGCCCCCGTTGGGACACACTAAACTAGATATATATAGGGAGAGTGTGAAATAATAGTAGGAATTGGAAAAGAAATCGAATGTTGCAGACTCGGTAAAAATGATGCGAAAATAAGGCTGGCGCTTAGAAGGTTCAATTAAAAGGGCACTTCAGAACGGCTAATGAATTATCATTCGTCTGCATGCCATTTTTATTAAATAATAAGTAATATTCTTGCCATAACATGACATCTCACAATACCTTTTTTTTCTCTCTACAGATCAGAGCTGACAAAATTTCCTTCGGTCTTATTGGAAGCGAAAAAAATAGTTGAACAACTTTATCTGCCTAACGCATCTTTACATCCAAGGTAAGTGAACAAAAAATATATTTGAGCTTAATCCAATTTGAATTAACATTTATAGAAGCTAAATCGCAATCGTTTTGTAACATAATTTAATATTTTAGTCAATACAGCATGCCCTTCAGATTCTGTTGATAATTCATTTGATCATAGAAAGGAAACAACCCCCACTGACAAAGCGAGGGCGCGCTTCATTTGTGACGTCGCGAAAGAGAAGAAAATTCCGTTCCCTCACTCTCTTCTCTAATTTCTTAATTTTTTTTCATAATGAAAACTAAAATCGAGAGGAGACAAGAAATAGCAACTGAACTTCTTAACATCAGCAGAAAATATGGAAAACTTTGTTTAAATATTGTTATTCTGAAATTAGGTTTTTCTAGATTTCAATTATCTTTTCCATCTTTAATAACTAAAATTTTAAGATATGTAACAGAATTCTGAATGAAAAACTACCTAAAATATTTATGTTTTTGAACTTTTTCATAAAAAAATATTTAAAAAGATATCTATGAAACCAAAATATATCAAATCAAATGAAAAAGGATTTTTTTAAATAAAATTAGAAAAAATTGCTTTTTTGATTTAAAAAAGTGATATAAAGGAAGATTCTTTCACTATAGAGGTTTCTCAAAATATTTGATTAAAATTTAGCATAAATTTAAGAAATATTTTATCTAGTTCCTGAACTAAAGAAACTGAATTTCTATCTATTCTATAAAGACTGAGTTTCGACTTATAAATAAAATAAAGTTTTCATAATTTTTTTATTATGGAGCCCTAAAACTACTGTAAAGTGCTTTTAAACGAGTAGATTAGTTATTGTCCCTTTCAGGGATGGTAGAACATAATGAGAAATCATTGCACCAAATTTGAACAAAAAATATGCATTAGATTTTAGTTTATGTGAGGATTGTAATTAATTCTATTAAAGATTATAATTTAAGATAATACCACGTAAGGACATAAAATATTAAAACAAATATAAATTCAGACATAAAAATCTACGTTTCTTCTCAAAAAACTAACTCGGAAACAAAATTCAAATATTTTATTTAAAAAAAGTCCAGCCATTAAGAATTTTAATTAACAATATTGTCGAAAGAAAGTCAATTTTTCCTCGTGGTCAAGAAATGAAAATCATATCCCGTCTTCATATCCTATTTCCAACCCTGTCGGATGGATGTTCCATCTGTGAGATGCAGTGGAGATTTTTACTCCCCCTGCCCCAAATGCCCAGGTATCCAGGCGAAACTATTTGCAAAATCATCGATCTCACCGAAATGCATTCTCCGCAATGAAGACGTTCCATCGGTGTCATTGGAGACGAGACATCTCCGGTCATCGGCCGGCCCGCTGGAAACATGGTTCGAACCTCATTTCTCGAGCATAACTTTGATGTTTACAATTTCCACAGAAAACGTTTTAAAATATCAAACAACAGACCCTGAGTCACGTTTAATGCTTAAATGAATCTTCCCAATCAAGGCCCATGAGAATCGCAGTGCCATTAAAAACGCAACTGTCGAAGTACCGGATGCTCAAAAAGTTCCCGCACTGATGATTTGTAAATTTATTTTACAAAAACAACAGGCTTAAAAATAATTATTGTTATGTTAATGATAAAAAGTACTTTTAACATAACTAAGGAAAAAATACTGAACTTACATTTATAATAAATGTTCAAAATGTCCACCCCTTTCTTGGAGACGAAGCTGAACTCGTTTGCGCATGTTTTTCGAAACGCGTTTTAACATGCTAAGAGTGATTTCTTGTATCCTTTGGGTAATTGCGATTTTAAATCATCTATTGTTTGAGGATCACCTTCATAAATTTTGTCCTTTAAATATCCCCACAGAAAAAAGTCCCGGATGGTGAGATCAGGGGATCGAGGTGGCCAAAGATTTTTTGAGATAAGTCGATCGCCGAAAAAAAGCTTCAAGCATGTCCATGGTTTCATTACTCGTATGGAAAAATTTAATATACTTGAAAAAAATCATGGACAATGATTTTTTAAATTTGGAGTACGGGAACTTTTTGGACACCCGGTAATATATTTTGTAATTGCACACTTGGTATTTCATTTTTTATTTGGAAAATTCTTAAGATTTGAATAAATTATTTTAATAACGAATTATTGACTCAAATGACTGATAGTTGATTATGAAAGAATGGATTATTGAATTGATTGATTGATTACTTAAATTCTTAAGATTTAATATTTAACTATTTGAAGGATTTCTTATTTCTTTATTGGGATTTTATTTTTCATGTACACTGTAAAGATAATAAATCGAGACATTCTTTAGATTCCAACATCGGATGAAAAATCACATGATTAGATGTTTAATGATAGAATGTGTAAGTGGACTGAATTTCATAACAGCGATGATCTGTGTTGTTTAAAATGATATATATATATATATATATATATATATATATGATTAGAATTTAGAAAAGAAACTATTAATATTTTAATTTTTATTTTGTTTAAATAAATTATATTATTTTTAAAAAATTGTGTTTTAACACAGTCTAAAAATCGCTTATGAGCAATTTTATTTTTGAAACTTATTGTGTAAAAACCACTAAAATCAAGCTTAATTGTTGCTTTTCAAAAATATAACTCTCATGAACATATTACTTTCCTTCAAAGTACATTTGTACAAAATTTAGCAGTTCTGAATCAAACTATTTTATTCATTGAGAGCCAATACACAGACACAGGTATATCCTTTTTTATTTTTAGGATACACAATAATAGTAAGTACGAATTTTAAATGGCTATTTTTTAATTTTGATGAGCTTTTAAGCCAATTTTGGATACTTACCAACTCTTATTCATGCTGTTCGTTTTTATTTTACCTGTAACACACGAAACTTTTCAATGAGGGTGGTTTTGATTTTTTAAGCCTATGAGTGGGAAAAAGTCAGTGGAAATGCTTACGAAATCGTGTCATGAAAACGGTTGTAATGGATCATATATCTCTAAGGAATTTCACTAATACCATCTAATGTTAAAAAAGTAAAACTTTATACTTGTTTTTTAAAGATTACATAAATATTTGACTAATCTGGCTCTCATTGACACGCATTGTTGATTCATTGAGTTTTTGGCGCTATATGACAAAAGCTAGCCAATATTTTCGCCAAGATGGCTAAAGAGTTTAAATTTCTTTTTACTAACGTTCTTATGATTTTCTGCAATTTGGCTGTCTTAAACCTTTGGTACCGAACCCTCTGGCTGCGTAATTCTTTAAATAGGACGGTCAATGGTGTTTTTAGATATGATGATTCAAATTACAGATATTATGTTTTCAAATGAGTACAGATATGATGTTTTCAAATAAGTACAGATATGATGTTTTCAAATGAGTACATATATTTTATTTAGACATGATGTTTTCAAATGAGTACATTTTTAAAGAAAGGGAACTGATACTATAGGTTGCACTGTAATAACATAATTTAATAAAAATCTGTAATAAAAATAAACACTCTAAACTACAAAAAAACGAGGGAAACGCAGCTGGAGGGTTAACTGTGTACCGAATTATGTATTTAAAATTTAAAAGCTAAAAACTCAAACATGCGTAGATAATCTATTGGACGCAAAAATTATGTAGAATCCATAAATGTCTAAATTGGACGCATGTGTGTATTAAAGGAACCACTTCAAGACAACATTTTGGGATAAACAATTTTAAAAAAATGTAAAACTTCATTTCCTCCGAATGTCTCATTGCTTAGCCAATATTTTCAAAAGGCTGTTTCAAACCTGTTGAAGTACTGGCCTGAAGAGCTTAAGAATATTTTTCTTGAACTCCACGCCCATGATTAAACCTAAAAGTCAAGCTTGAAATATTTTTCCCAGAGCAAAAATTCTCGTTCCTGAATGCCGTTTGATTGTTTGGATTAATAGGAAAACAAAGGGTTTAATTTTTCCAAACAAACAGATCCAGGTGTCTCACTGAAATGCAAATAACTCTTAAAGAAATCTAATTAATGTTTAATTGTCCCGATGTCGTTCTAGCTGCACTTCAACTATTGGTTCACCTCTCTCAGAGGCAACCTTATTCCTAGAAAGGCACTTTTGAGCGCTTTCTTAAATAAATTATCTATCGTGTATTTCGAGGACCTGCTTGTGCGGCAAAAGAGAGAGAATGTAAACTTTCGACAGCGAAATTGCTCCTTGTTTAATGAAGACAATCGAAATTTTATTTTAGAAAATGGTAGCAAAACCGGATGAGGAAACGGCACGTGAATTAATTGGGTTAATTTCTAATTGAATTGATGACGAGTCTGAAGTTTTCTAGCAGTGTGTTGATTCGTCTCTATTGAAGAGACTGAATTAATCATAAGGGACGTGATCTTATTGCATATTACTTAACTTATTATCCATTAGGAATTATAAGTTAATCCTTCATTTTGAAAATTGCCCTTCATCTATTGCGAATTGTTTATTAATTTATTTTTTTACTAAACCGTTAATCAAAATTGGAATGCGAAATTTTTTTTATTTGTTTTCGATTTAACTAGTGTCGAAAGATTTATATATAAAATTATATCAGCAAAATCATTCAGCTTATAAAAATATTATTCGAAAATATTTTTACAGATTTTCTTCAAGTATTGGAAACTGTTTAAATGTCGATGAGTAATATTGATTATATTATATACCAGCCACATTCGGTGATCACTTGATTCACCAGAAGTAATGCTCTTTAAAACTTGCAATTAAATATTAATGTACCTTTATTTCTTAACAGCTCCTTCAGCAAAATATATTTAAGCTTCAAACTTTGATAGTCAAACAATCATACTTAGATGCCTTACAATTTATTTTGCTCTTTGATGCGCAATTGAAGTCTATGATCTTAGTGAGGAAAAGTATGAAAGGTTCTTAGTGAGTTTGATCGTGGCAGTATAAAGAGATGCCACTTTTGAGGGAAATCAGTTTGCGGGATTGCTGATATTCTACAGAAGCCTCAATTCCCTTTTAATAATGTAATTGTGAAGTGGAAACATTCGCAGCAGTGAAGTTACAGAAAAACGAACTGATAGGTATCTTGGTAAACTTTATAGGTAACTTGGTAAACTGGTAAAAACTTGGTAAACGCAGCCGAAGAACTTTGAAAAGGGTAGTGAAATAAAATCGTAAATCCTCGTTGATGGAAATTTCTCAAGCTTTAGTGTTAGCAGCAAAACTATTCATCGAGAATTTAAAAAACTTATTTCATGGTCGTGCAACTGCTACAAACCGAACATCGCTCCACAGAATGCGAAGCATCGATGGCAATAGATCAGAGCTCAGTGTCATTGGACTGTGGCCACGTGGAAATCTGTTCTTTGGAGTGATGAATCTCGCTCTACAGTCTGTCAGACTGAAAGGGTGGCAGATGGACGCGACTGGGTCTTATGGATGCCCAGCAAAATGTCTTTAGTGACTGCACTGTGCCAACTGATTTGGTGGTGGAAGCCATAATGAAGTGGAGGCGTTTCTCGTGGCTTGGCCTGGGTCCGTTAGTTCCTGTGGTTAGATACATTAACTCTGAGAAGTATGGGAACATTCTGAACAATGCTCCATTCCCAACTCTATGGCAATATTTTGGGGAATGCTCATTTCTCTTCCAGCAGGATAACTACAACATTCACACGTCAAGGCTTGCACAGACGTGGTATGAAATAAGGGGTATTCAAAAACTGGACTGGCCTTCTCAAAGCCCATATCTAAATCCCATAGAATCCCTTCGGTATAATTAAGAGAGCAGAGTACGTAACCAGCCCCATCGACCTTCCTCACTGCTAACACTCAGTTCAGCTCTGAAGGACTCCTGGAAGTCAATTTCTTTAGCCACCTATCAAAAACTAGGGGGATGTCTTCCCAGACGTATACAGGCTACCAACGATACAAAAGGAAGACGAGCATTATAGTGATATGTGCCTAAATACGCTCTAAATCCGTACCATTGAGTATCCGGTTACTTTTGGCGAGACAGGGTAGATATAATTTGTTGTCATCTCTCGTAAGATGTTAGTTAGAAATTGAAATGGAAGGGAGATAACTGCAATAAATACAAAATTTTTTTTGCTCTAACTGATCATAACTTTTAAAAAATATAGATACAAAAAATAGAATTTTTTGGAATTGTAATCTTATATACACCACAGAATATTTTTTTAATAATTTAAGTAATATTAAAATAATAATTTAATAAAAATTTCTACAATTCATCATAAAATTCAATTTTACCTGCAAAAATATTTTAACATGATAAATAATATTTTATTTCAGTCCATAAATATACCTCTGTAAAAATTCAATTTTGTATAGTGTGTGAATCATATTCAATAAAACTATCTTGGTTGCCTAAAGTTTTAATCTTCTGAAATCAATTCTGGTAGAGTAGTAAAGTTTTGTTTATCCTTATTTTAGGAAGATCAACAATTACGTTAATTTAAACAGTCGGACATGGAGAAAATCAAAGCGCTGATTGGCATATTTTCTTACAAACGCTGGATGGAGAAACCTAAAATTGCATGTTTTTATGAAATAGAGACACTGAAAATTTCACTGCTCGATCAGCTTTAATTACAAACGAGTGGAACTTTTTTAATTAACATGTTAGTATCTCAAGAATATTTCATTAAATATGATTCACGGAACGCGGTATTCGTATAACAAAAATTAAAATTCGTAATTTATCCGAGCATTTATTGAAAGAAACTGCACTAAATAAATTGCTTATTTCATTTAGACCATTTTTATACATTCCTTAGTAAAATTGTTGAAATTAACCGCCGAACGCTAATTGCAGATTAGATATACCTTATATACTAAACCATGTACATACTTAAATAAAATTAATTGAATCATTCATATAACTGTTTTAAGACATCGCAGAAAACTTTTCCTGGCATTCATTGTTTTTAGAAAATAACTCATTTCATATTTTTATTATATTTCGTAGAAACAATTGCACTTTCTTGTGTTTAGTTTGCAGAAAGAGTTAAATTAACCTTTCAATTTCCTACAACAGTTTGATAAACAACATGCTCATAAATGCTAATTTTTGCCAAGCAGTCATAACATTCTTGAGTAGTTTTCATTTTTTACGAAATAAGTTATAAAAAGTACAATTTTTTTAGAAAAAATTATTAAAAATAGAAATTTAATTCATAAGTTGTGAAAATAAGTTTTGTGTGTTTTATTTTTGAAATTATCGCAGAAAAACACCCAAACTTCGTTTTTATTTTTAATAAAAAACTCCAAAAAATCGAATTGGGTTGCCCATTTTTGTCCTTCTAAGTATATACGTTTCAATTTTGATAGCTCTAAGCCAAGAGTGCGTGCGTGCGTGTGAGTGTGTGCGCGCGCGTGTGCGTGTTTTCTCTATGACTTCCGAACATTTAACAGCACGATTATTTTTACCTCATATTGAACACCAAAAAAATATCATCTTAGTTATACCAATACTTTTGCCTACAAATTAAACTTCTACTTTTAATACATTTTTTTAATAAATATTTTAACCTTTTTCTTTATTTCAACATTTATTTCTCTAAAATAAAAATGACATTTACTTGCTCGGTTATATTACGTGTGAATGGAAAAAAATAGCTTTTATCAACAGTTTGCCACCATATTGACAAAAGCTCAAATAAAAAAAGAATAAAATAAAATCAGCTATGTATATTTCAATATATCATATGAGAACATAATTTCTTGAAAAACCAAACACCACGAGCTCGAGCTAGTTAAATTATATTTTTATTCATTTTAATTGTTTCATTGAATTAGTCACTTTAGTAAATAAAACTTTGTCTCGCATTTATTGTTTAAAAAAATATTAAGTTTCTGTATTTATTTCATTACATATAATCGCGAGCTCAAAATGACATCTTTCTAGATTTTATTTACTTTGGTCATTAACTTATTTTTTTCAATCGGAGCTTTTGTATGGCAACGTGTTATTAAAAGCTGATTTTTTGCGATTCTCGTGCAGATAATAAAATGTTCATTTTTCACCTATGGATTTTTGTTGATACCACAAACCTCATCCCTTAAACAACATCATGCTCTGACATGATAAAAATAAATCAATTATTTCCGCGAATTAAACTAATAAAAATATAATTTTCAGCACGTGTCTGTAATAAATATAAAATAAAAATAAAAATTGAAAGCTGCTATCGTTAGTTTCATATAATCATGTGAGATCATTATTATTTTTAAGTCATTATTCGTCTTCATTAATTTAAAGCCTTAATCAGTTTTAACCGGTTTGAAGCAATCACGTGGCCATATATGTGCGTGGGCTGATTATATATATATATATATATATATATATATATATATATATATA
>JAOUZG010014361.1:1295757-1373189 GCA_026289955.1 Argiope argentata | reverse complement strand
TTCATTCTAAAATAGCCTCTTATTTCCTGATCCAATTCCACTTTTTTTAGTTAAATAATTCGCAACACACTCTGCAAAACTATTGAATTCGGCATGTTTTCCTGCACCGAGTGAAGGGACAAAATCCTTAATGTTTGCTACCTTCTTTTAAAGATGACCAAACTTCACTGTCCTGAGACAACACGCGTAAAAGAAATCACCATCAAAGCATTGCATATTAAAACCGGTATGGGGAGGAAAAATTCGATCTCTTCAGCTCTTGTATAACGATTTTGAATGGCGTATCTCGACACCTCTTCCTTCTGCATGCGTCCTGTGATAATATGCGTCCTGTGATAAAATGTATAGAATTTAACATTTCAGAAGTTTCTTCTACGCAACTGCCAAAATATTGTTACGTTTTTAGGATTCGGAATGAATGGACTTTACTCGAGGACAGCAAAAACAAATTTATTTACAGGATGACTTGAGAAAGGAAAATTTCAGATAAAAACAAACCAACCGTCAGCAATCACTTACAGCTTAAATACAAGCCTTACGCACAATAAAAACAGACAGCATAAAGCTATCGTATAGCACAGTAAACAGTAAATCGCCGCGAGCTCAATTATACAACATTAACAGCAAACGTAAACACATCTCTCTAATAACAAGCGAGAGAAGTAATCCGCTCTCTACAACGAGTTGCTACTTTTCCGAGGGGAACTAACTGCCAGATTGAGGCAAACCCGACCCTTATATAGCCGATTCGTGGCGCACCGTGAATGGTCTGGGGGCTACCAGAATATTTCCCTCCCCAAATCAACACGACTGGCACGAAGCTCCTTGTGAAGTATCGCCAACCTTTTCTCCAGCGCGCGGTCGCCCACTTGTAACATTATGTTTACATACATACACATCAAGCAGATATCATTCAGTCACACTGAAGCTCAGAAAACCGAAGTACCTAGTTGCATCGCAAATAGCAAAAAATAACAAAGGAACTGAAAGTGATTTCGGAACACGTTGTAAATATCAATAACTCTGTATAGTTATTTTCTGATTCTAGAATGAGGAATTATTAAAGGAAATCTGGATGGATTTACATGTATACGAATTAAATACTTGCCATCGAAGTCTTAGCAAAAGGTATTTGTAGTAGTTGAATTACTCTGTCTTCTCTCTCGGATAAAAGATGGCGATACCTAATTAGGTATGTATCCCATGGTGCACCGCGATTGTAATTATAAGGAGATGAGATGCTGTTGTATAGAGATGCTCGCTTTAACGTCTTGTCTTTTGTGTTCGTGTGAAATGTGATCATTGAAGAACATACGCCCTCTTGCTTCCACTGCAAGGATCACAATGATCTTTATTCCAGTTCATATTTAAGTATTATAAATACCATTGAGTTACCGGATATTTGTTACATGTCTCTTCATAAATATATTTAAAGGATAATCCAAAACGTTCTTGTAAAAGAGCTGAAAATATCGTCTTCTTTGCTGCATACGTATGTTTACATAGGATTGTCTTTAACTTTAATATTCAATTGTTATAGATATTGGTTTGTTAAAGGGATATAAAGGTTTGTTAAAGAGCTATAAGTGATGGTAATCAGAATATGCATTCTTCTTAGCGTGAAAATATAATGAGAAGATAACGATTTGTTATTTTTTTCGATTAAAATTCTACTAAGGATTGACATTTATATTAATTCTTTAAATATTTTTACCTTATTTTTTGCTATAAACCAATTGTTATTATTCATTGCTACTAACTAAATCAAATGATTTAACAATTATCAAATAATGTATACAATAATTAGCAAATGTATTTTCTTCTTTCAAGTAATAAAAAAATGCTGGCGGAAAAAAAATTAGCTTCAAATATTGTTACAACTGCCCCTGGAAATGGGTCAAGTTGTGGCAGTTTATTTGTTTTCAAAAATTACTTACTGTGTTACAATCATTAAAATTACCGAGTGTTTCTTTTTTTTGAATATGATGAACAAATAATCATATTCTAAATAAAGATTAAAATGAAATCTGCTATGCTTATTTCAATGTATCATGTCAGAACATCATTTCTTGAACGGCCAAGCACCACGTGCTCGTGCAAGTTAAATTATACTTTTATTCATTTTAATGGTTTCGTTGAATTAGTCACTTTAGTACTGCAAATAACTTTGTCTCTCATTTATTGTTTTTAAAAAAATCGCATTTCCTGTTTATATCATTTCACATAATCACGTGCTCAAAGTAACATTTTTCTAGGTTTTATTGGCTGTAGTCATTAACTTTTTTTTTAATCAGAGCTTTGTAAATGCGATTGTAACGCATTATTAAAAGCTGATTTTTCGACGTACTCGTGCAGATAATAAAATTTCAATTTTTTGCCTACGGTTTATTTTTAATCTTTGCCTACGGATTTTTGTATACCTCATTCCCAAAAAAATATCATGTTTCTGACATGATAATAAAAATAGTCATAAGTGAGAAATTAATATTTTTAAAAATAGAAATCTTTTTCCAAATAATATTACGACTATGTTCTAGCTCCTCTTCTATGGAGCAAAAAAATCGTATTAGTATTCGAGAAGGTTGAGGGTGAATCGTTTCGCAGGTTATACTATAGACTGCTTTAACTGAATTTACTATTACCTGCGATCGAATATGGAAATACAAAGAATATTGGACTAAGCCTTCGAATTCAATAGCTCTCCTATCGCACGTGAAAAGCTTTTAATATTAAAAGAATCCGAAAGCCTTTTCGATTATTTGGAGTATATGAAATAAGGAAAGTTCAAAAATAAAAATAATTCGCTAACACCGTTAAGGCTTTGTGTTTGCAGCTCTCCAGATAAATGGCGTTTTTGGGCCATGAAAAAAGTATTTTCTTAAGTCACAAACGGAGTGAGTGGATTTAGAAAAGGGGGGGACTTCATCCCGTAAAATCCCGTTTCTTCGGAAGTTCTCTGTTATGAATCTGGGAGAAGAAGTATCTCAAAACAACCGGCTTTAAAGCAAACAGAACTTGATTCGGTGAAAGTCATTTGTCAAATGCTCCTCTTTAGAAAATGCCCGTTTAAGAAATTAATCATTCTTATATTTGGTGATCATTAATCTAAACTAAAGCAATCGTGTCCTTCAAAAAGAATCCTAAAATTTACTAAATGAAAAGAAAAGAACTTTTTAATTGACAATAATAATATTCCAGATCTTAGTTGTAATTTTTAAAACTGCATCTCTGCAGAAACAAAAATCGAATGTTACGACGTTGGTCAGAAGTAGCCCCTTCGCTGAAATAAATAAGACCGTTATGTAGATGGAGTCGGCATATTCTATTGTTTGTCAACGTATTCTGGTGACAAGAAGATTTAAACATCTGAAGTGGTCTCGGCAAAACTTTCTCTCATTCTCTCTAACCAAGATGTTATTCCAAAGAGCCTCTGGCGTACAATAGTTAAGAAATATTGTTACAAGCGGGCGAGCACTGACGGAGAAGGCATTGACAACGGTTAATGAACTTCGCGCCAGCCGAGTTGGTTTGGCGAAAAGAATAGTCTCGTAGCCCCCGGATCTTTCATGAAGCTCCGCTTGTTTTGGGGCGCTCGCTCGCTCGGCTATATAAGGGACGGGCTGCCGCAGTTTTGGCCGTTTTTTTCCTCCTCTAGAAAGAGTAACGAATCGCTGAACTAGCGGGTTACTTTTCTCGCTTGTCATTAGTGAGCTGCGTTTACGTTTGCTGTTAACGTTGCATAATTGAGCTCACTGTGGTTTACTGTTTAATGTGCTATACGACAGCTGTTTTGCAGTCTGTGTTTATTGCGCGTAATGCTTGCATTTACGCTGTAAGTGACTGTTGCATGCTGGATTGTGTTTATCTGAAATTTTTACTTTATTAATTATCCTGTAAATACTTGTAAATAGCTGTAAATAAATTTGTTTGTGCTGTCCTCAAGTAAAGTCCATTCATTCTGAACCCGCTACGCTAAAAACGTAACAATCTTAACCCTTTGCGTGAATTCAGCAATTTTACTGAATCTATCACGGGATCCTTAGTGAGAGTTTTGGCGATCAATCACTATAATGTGGTTAATGGTATCTTAGAATGGAATTTGCGTTCTAGATATGCCTTTCTCAACCGGATGAAACAAACATTTGCCATGGAATCACACCAGTTGTCGGCATCACGTACCGAATTTGATATGCATTTAACCATTGCGTTTTTTTTAGTTATCAGCTTATGTGTTTTTGGCAGCACAGAATATCGCTTGTTGAATCTATCTCATCTGGCATGGGTCTATACAACAGATGTTAAAACTGTGCATCTAATTTAATCTGTGTAGATATCTTTGCTTTGTAGCTATCGTGTTATTCAAGTTATACTCAAGTACTTATATTCTTAAACTATCTTCCTCTGAAAGGACTTTGCTCAAAATTTGATGGAACTAAATTTTGAGTGAAGAACCATGTACCGAATTTCATCTGTGTTGATCGAGCATTTTTGAGTCATCTCTGCCGTAGATGAGCGGAAATTATACCAAAAAATGCATTTTTCAAACTCTGAGAGTTTAAAGATTCGTGAAAATCACCAGTTAGAATTTGTCTACACTACGTATTCGAGAAAGTAAAAAACAATATCCGAAGATTAAGAGGCCTTCATTCAAAGCATGCGTGTCCCGTCTATTGCTCATATTACTGGCTGCCAATACATTTTGCATAGTGTGTTATGAAATGGGCCACCTCACGAATGTTGATTGCGTGGCCAAAAGATATTACACTGGTAACACTTTTGACGTCAGCGGGCAAAGCTTTAAATTTCCATCTATATTTCTGACATTTTTTTCTCCGTCTTAATTGACAAGAAAGTTATAGCCAATTTCTAATGGATGCAATTATTTGACTCTGGGTTTAGGGAAGTAGCGCATTTAATTGCTTTATTCTTTCTTTCGATGTATACATTCTTATGAATCCCCCCGTCTACTTCTATCTTTTCTTAAAGCCACCCCTACAGAACTGTGAAGCTTTGAATTCTTCTGGCTTTATTTAGAACCATTGTAAGAGAATGTTTTGAGCATCAAACCTGAGCTCTTTCAAATATTTTTCTCTTCTGATGATATTCTATTTATATAAAACATTATCCAAATTTTAAATGGTATACTTATTTAGGTTCTAATATTTAATCACGAATAGTTCTATTAGGCCCATAAATTGTAATTTTTGTTCACATTCTATTTTTGTGGAAATAGCCAGCAAAAATTGAGTTATTATTTATATGTTATATTATGAGTTATTATTTCTACTAACTGAAAACAGAGAAGGTGTTTAAAAAAAGTAAATTTAGAAATGATGTCATATGCAAAGTATGTTGTTGTTGTTGTAACTTATGGCACTTGCCCTTGGACAAGCCTCCCGCTGAAACAGTAGCAGATTTAAGTCGAAAAGAGCATCTCTTGTTTTTGAAGTAGCTCCAACTAGGGCCAAGAGTACGACTTAGCTACTCACTCATCACATTTGCTTGAAACCCCCTTCTTACAGAGGGCCACAATCACACTTCTCACAGATAGCACACAGAAAAGCAATCATGTCCGAACCGGAACTCGAACCAGGGACTCCCAGAACACGAGGAAGACGCGCTACCTCTGTACCAGAAAGCCGGCATATGCAAAGTATGATCTGTAAACCACTTCTCATACAAATTGAACCAGCAGGAGTGGTCTTCTCTGAACTTTCGTGCATACTCTCAATAACAGGTGTTAACAACCTTTTCCACGCCCCTCTAGAGATCGTGGTGATAAGGTCTCGGCTCGTGAGTTTGGTCTCAGGTTCGAGATCGAATTTCTCCGAAGAACCGTCGCGTGAGGGGGTCTGTTGCCTGCTAAACGCTCTCCCGCTGGTATGGTGTAGTGTGGAGGGGGGTTCAGCTAAGGTGTCGTCTTCGTCATCTGACCACGGTTCAAAATTACGAGATCCATCTTAAAACTGCCCTAATTTTGCCTTACAATGGGACGTTAATATAACTAAACTAAACCAAACCGCACCCGTTTAAAATTGTGAACCTGGTGAAGTCGTGAAGGTCACGAGCGCCCAAATTTTTAATTTTAAACTCCCCTTCTTCACACTGTAGTAAAGAAAACCAGTACTTGTGTATTATTAACCTCATTCCATTTTAGAAGAATTTTTACAAAAGTACCAATTAGCGTGCGATTTGGGGGGGATTTATCGCTGAAATGGGAATACTCGATTACTAGAAAACCAAAAATGTATTTCGGACGCATTAACAAGCTAAAATTGTAGCAACAAGCTCACTTATCAAATTTTGTTAAAGCCGTTGTGTTTTTAAAATCTCATTTCCGTGCAAATATACAGAAGGACTGATGTGCATTCTTTAAACAAATTTGGTTTAAAATTAAAAAAATTGGACCTTTAAATATCAAAATTCTCCATCAATTTTCAATTATGTGATTCATTGGTTAAAGTTTTTGAGTGGATATGCATGCGAAATCAGGGCCGGGGAAACAGTCAGTACATTGTTGAATTTAGTTCTAAATTAATTTCATACATATTTACAATTGAAATGCTAAATCTTAATATTAATTCTTCTAGTTTTGTAGTTATTGTATCGAACAGTCAGACATACATATAGACTTCTTCTGTACAGATCAAACTTTTATAAGGATCTACAGATGGGATCACGTACCGAATTTCATATATCTAGCTCAATTTCAGTTATAATGTTTGCAGGCAGGCATAATTCTGGAAGTATATATTTCAGACTCTGAGAAATCTGCGATGTGAAAATACGTCAAAATCTCGAGCTCAAATATTTTGACAACGGCTACAGTTTTTATACTTTGTACATGCGAAAGTAAAAATGCAACGCACTCATCCGAAATCGTAATCTCAATGATTTTTGTTTTTTTAGTCTCTTTGTCTTTTTGAGTTATTACGAATAATGATCTATATCAAAATGTCAACACAAATGGAAAATTTCAGAAATGACTAAAATAAATAAAAATTCGATCGTATGACTCTACAAAATGATCTGGGATCGGAATTTCTATTCCTCATAGGATATTCTTTAATGAAAACTCGGATTATTTTATTATATTTTAGAAGAGATGGCCGTTGAAAGTTTTGACAACGTTGACGACCGTGTGATACTATGCCACTTTCCACAATAAAATGTACGGAATAATGGATATATATATATATTTATATATACACTAACAAATGGAAAAATATAAAGAATTATAAAAGAAAAGTTCAAATTAAATTGAAGGCTATTATATTTATCAATCAATAGGAGTTTTGGAAAAGAATAAAGAATGATTTTAATTATTATGTTTTTTTATTGATAAACATCTACACCATTAACATTATTGGATTTTAAGCATTATATATCCCGTGTCTAAGTGAAAGTGTTTTTCAATTTAGCTATTTTGATTCACCTCTCGTTTTATGAAAGAGTTTTAAAAGTCACCTGCCAAGAAATGAGCTATATTGATTAGGATTCTATTAAAAAATAAATAGCTGTTCTAAGAAATGTGCAATATTCCCTTTCATTAGGTGTATCGATGCTCCAAAAAAGTGAGTTGCATTGAAAGCAGAGCTTATAATCCAACTCTTTAATAGATTAGAATTAGATATTGATTTGTAAGATATAGATTTAGAATAAAACTGTAGTCAGAAAGGAGTCAGAATCGAAGAGAGTTTAATGCTTATTTCAAAGTCAAGAAACGCTATGAAAATATCAGCTCGTAAGAAAATAGAGAGGTCTAGCATGCTATTAGACATTTTGTATGTTTTAGGAGTTCCAGGGATGGCAATACAAAAGAAAAGCAAACTTTCAAAAATGCTCCACATATCGTCAATAAGTCTCATGCACGTTTTCGCAGTTTACAGTTTGGCTTTATATACATCTGATATTATGAAATGCAAAATTTTTATATGTTTAAAATATGTTCTGTCTTTAACCATTTGGGATATTGTGAATCTCGGAACGTGGTATTCCATGTACATCAGAAGAACCAGCATGAAAAACTTGCTAAGAGCTTTTGCCACTTTAGAAATTCAACATAGACCCAAAATATCTGTTTACAAATTTGTAATAAATATCATTTTAGGACTGTTCCTTTTTCTCTGCTTGATTCTTATTGGAGTAATTGGATTTGTCTTATTGACAAAAGAAGTAGAAATTCAAAATTGGTTTTTAAATTTGACATTCATTTCCAACATTTCACCCTCTTTTCCAAGTAAGTTAGCACTAATTATCGTGTACATCACTTGCACAAGGACATTCCGGTCAGTGATGCCTCTGTTGCTGACGCTGTTTTACGTCCAGTGTTGTCTGATTTTGAGACAGATCCTAAAAAAGACGACAGAACAGCTGCTCACATTGAAAAGCAGCGAGGGTAAGCATTTCAAAATCCAGAGTTTCATTCGCCGCTACAGCTTTGCCCATGGGCTCACTTCCCTCACTGAATCCGCGATGTCTTTGCCAGTATTTTGGCTCATGTCTTCTCATTTCAGTGTGACGTTTTCAACCATTTCGAAAATGCTCGGGTTTTACACTCACGATTCAGTTGTTTACAACACAGAGAATTATTTGCTAACTTCCCTTCAAAACATTTCCTTTTTTCTCATCATATATTTTGCTTCTAAAGTCCATTCCGAAGATGAGAAGATGAGAGAAATTGTGAAAAATGTCGCTTTCCAACTCAGTCTAAATAAGGATCATAAGAAATGCAGTGATTTGCAGCTGAGATTTATTCAGTCGAAGCGGGAACTGGTGCTCACAGCTTGGGGAATTTTCAGATTCACCAAAAACTTTCTCTTCACATCTGTCGGAGTTCTGATATCTTACAACTTACTTATTCTACAATTAGAAACATACCATGAGAAAACCGGACCTTAACCTGAAATGCATCTAACTAAAAGTTCTAGAATTTCCTAATGTTTTTTCCCCATCTAAATACATTTTGCCCCCTTTTTGTCTGAGCAAGCCAAGAACATCGCGACCGACTGGTCAGAACTTGTTTCATTCCTTTCAAAAATATATATGAGCACGACTCGAAATTCCAGTGGTTAAAAACTTCCAATTTGGTAGAAATATATTGAGGTGTTTTTTTTTAATAGTTAAATGAATTAAACTTAAGGAGTGCCTACTACAGGGTCAAACAACGAATATATTAAAGCTCTTAAAGGCATGCATGTTTCCAAGTAATAAGATTTGTGAAGTTGGGAATGCTACACCATGCTAATGCTTCATCATTCCTGCTTACAACAAGCTGTCAAATCCCTTGTCTAAATCTAACATTCCAACCCTTCCACAAACGGGCTATTTCCCTAAATTTAACTCCACGCTGCTTTTTTCTTGGATGGACGCTTTGCTTAAATGACAGCAGTTCTCAAATTCTGAAGAAGTGCAACGACCAGTGACGAAATGGTGTGACAAAAGGAAGTTTATAATCCTCATTTTCTAAATTTTTAGATAAGCAACTACAAAAAATACATAGTTACACAAAATAGTTGCATCGAAAGAAGCACTAAATAAAATGTTCCTGTTGATTTTCATTCTTTCAAATAAAATTAAGTTCTGGAACTGTTCGCATCCTCTGCGTCCAAATAAGGCCTTCATATATTTACACTAATCCAGCATTATAATGCATTTTCCTTTCTTTTGTATTAAGATGCTCTTTAAAATACATCGATTGACCATATTAATGCCATTAATGTGGTTCTTGAAGACGATCGACTTTGGTCATATCAATTAATTTTGTTAAACAGTTTAGCACTGAAAAAATGTAATAAAATTACTGTTATAATAGTATACATGAAAACTGCATAGTAATGAGAGAGCATACTGATTGGTAAGCTATACTTAAAAATAGAGAAATAGCCAAGTTGCAGATGAAATTGGTAAAATCTTATCAGTTGTTGAGGCTGAGGGCTTTGTCAAAGTTTTGTTTGCAAACTTTGGAACTGTAGAGGAAGAAAGTATAAGACAAATCCTGTTATGTCAAGAGGTCATGATATTCATATGAAGGGGAAAAAAAAAAAAAACTGGCGATAGTCAGTTTCAGAAAATAATCCAGGCGATCCTTGATGACATATTCAGGGGTTTCACGTATCCAGTTAGTTTTAGCTATAGAACTAGACCTCAATATTTCCCCATAGAGAATGTACGAGGAGGCATTTCTTTTTCGATTGCTCTCGAAAATTGAAGGGGAGGGGAGGGGAGGGCTTAGAGAGCAAAGGTACTTAGAGGACATAAATTTTCATGTAATAAAAAAATTACAATCAAGGCGTAGCAACGAGCGATTGATTTATTATGTTTTTTTAATCATAATTGTTATTGTTGTTTGGAATACATATCTATATTAATGTTATTTAAATTAAATAAAAAACTGAAGTTTCCATTAAGTGATGTAATTTGCTTCAAATTTCTTTTGGAATTTAAAATTGTATCTAATACTCCAAAATACAATGTAACTTCAACCCGATTTTTTCCGCCTTCCTTTTTCATTGCTAAAATATTTAATTTTACAATTTCTTGTATTAAGTTTGATTTTGAATGCAGTCAATGTATCTAATTCTTCTGCTAAATATATGTTTTTTACAGAATGTAACTGATTTTTTTTTAATTCAAACATTTAAAGATTCTTTAATAAATGTAATAGGGATTAAATCCTAATATACCGTACCTCTTTGGCGGCATTTTGAAAAATGTCGCCAACCATCTGAACAACTCAACAGGAACCATAGCTTAGGCAACCAGCCAACGAGCGTCCGTGGCAGAAATGACGTCACGGCTTCTCGGTATAAAGTCGCCAAATCAAGGGGAACCCTATACTAGGATTATACCGTAATAGGAAATAATATGATAAATTTAGAAAATATTTGATATTATCTTATGATTTTTTTTCTGCAATACTTAAATGACAGTGTTGATAACATATGATCACGTCTTATAAAAATTTGAACTTCGTTAGATGTAAAACCGAAACATTGGAATTACTACTAATTTTGAGAGCAGTAACACTTCCACTGACGTCAGTTAAATAATATTAAACGCCATTCATGATCTTCTCGCGCAGAGTTTCGAGTGTCACTTAAGTGTTTGAATGCCAATGCATGATTAAAAGCAAAAAAATATTTTCTCTGTTCATTTATTACTTCCTAGTATATATAGTTCAAAAAATTCAAAATCAAGATTTTGATGAATCTTCACGCTTTAGATCTCCCTGAATCCGAAAAACACTTTCTAGCACTATGTTTATCTGTGAGAAAGATTATTCAGAAACGCTTTTGAGCTAGATGGATGAAATGTATCAAATTTTGTGCAAAATCCATTCGAAGGAAATCTGTCTGCCCGGCTGCTGGAATATAAGTTCTCACGATAACTGCAAAACGATGAGAGATGGGTACATAAAATTTGGGCACTTATCTTTGTAGACACTTATCAAATGTTGAGTCAGATCCGACAATGCATAGGCCGTTCTGTATTTCCAAACATTTAAGCATATATATATATATATATATATATATATATATATATATATAATCAAACTTAAGACGCGCTTTTGTGTGTACAAATGTAGTTCTGTGTCAGAGTTTTGTTTCAACTGCTTGGGAGAAGTGCAACTAAAACGCAAAATCGATTTTCGGGAACTATTAATCGTATTCCAGAGATTAATTGCCAAAGATCGCATGTTAGATTCAGGAAAAATGTCAAATTCGAACGAAAGAATATTTGGTAACCATTGTACACTAGTTCAAGTCGTCCTCTGGGATATGCAAGAGAATATGGGGAGAAGTATATAAAGTGTAAGAAAATGTTTGGTTATATATAAATAGATGCCCCCTCGTTTTTGTACCTGATAAGAGCGGCATTTCATAATGTTGATTTTTCTCACACAAGTCTGATTTTAATTGAACTGAAGTTGTTAATCTTAAATAACCTAAGTAGGATTATTTATAAAATTTTGAAAACTCATTGAAACTTTTGACTTGTAATGAAACTAAGGATCTGGGAAAGATGCATTTGAAGATGGGGTTTAAATGGCAGAATTCATATTTTAGAATGAAGCGATTGAAAACACTGATTTTTGAATTCATTGATGTTATTTAATTAAATAAGGTATTTTAAAATTAACCATAAAATATTTCACCTAGAAATGGTCCTCAGAATGAAATGTTTTGTTTATTGAAAATAACAAAACATTTCATGAAAAAATGAACTGAAATGTTTTAATAATTCATTATGAAATAAATGGGTCCAAGTATTTTTCTCCAAATATATTTTATTCTTGTGCAATTAATCAATTTAGCAACAGAACCTGGCTTATTTTTTAAAGCTACAATTTTTATGAAGTTAAGAATTAAAATATTAAATAAATTTATTTTAAGAAACTCATATAAAACAGTCTTTCTTTCTCCATAATGTAATCCTCAGATGCATTTGAAGCACTCGCTTCAGAGTCAGCATTTTCTGACAAGACCATTCACAGAAAATCATCCATTGCTCACAACAGAAGCACAACCTACCTCACAAAGATCACAACTATAATGGTTGATAGAAAGTTAGGGCAACAGGTTGCATTTGTCTCAACAACATAGTCACAACCATTAATTCTGAAGTAAGCAATTATGTAGAATTTTTTACAATGAATATATATAATTTTTAGTGCTTAAACATTTTCTTTAAAAAAATCCTTTTTGAATTTTGTTTTAAAATCCACTTTTAGAAACTATTTATTTGTAATTATACTATACTATTTTACATCCTTAAAAACTATTTTCTCATGGAATATCTCATAAATAAATGTTTGCATATTTTTTAAACATATCCTACAGTTCTTGGATTATAAAATAAGTAATCTATTCATTTAGAAATATTTTATAGATGTTTTAATGCTTCACAATTGGAAAAAAAATCTAAAATTTCATGTTATTTGTCAGTTGAAACAGAATGTTAAAGAGTTTATTTTCTAGTTCAGGAACTAAATAAAATTTTGCAGATAGTTTAAAAAATATTTTAGCTAATTAGTTGATACACCTCTAAAACATTTTTGCTTTGTAGCCAAAAAAAAAGTCCTTTTTTTTATTTAATGAGTATATTTTGTTTTCAAAGATGTTTTTTACACAATTATTCAAGGCTGACGTTAGTCACATACTTAAGACAACAGGAAAGCCTCCTGATATGAAAAATGTTTATAGGAAAGAGAGGTCATTTGTGATATTTTAAAGTGCAAAATACATATAGTAGAAAGGGTGTATATTAACATGTTTTTATTTAAAATTCATTGAAAACCCAGCATATCGTTAAAGTACCTCACATGTGCCTCAAAATGTCATAGTATTTATTTGCTTTTGCAATATACATACAAGTAACTTATTGACCTTAGTGTAAACATTTTCCAGGCGGCTACTTGCCAACTAAGTGAATCAAGTTTTAACTTAGAAAAAAAAATCATAAGAAATTATTCTGGGGGTGAAATAAATAAAGCAGACTACTTTCTTAGCTTAAAATTATATTTATTCTGTGATTGTTATTTTACAATGAATGATGCAGTGCTAATTATTAACAGCATTGCAAATCAAAATTTCAACTCTGTACAATAATGATTAATAGTACACTGATAAAGCAAATGGAGAAACATTTTCATAATGATTTAGTGGTACTTCGAATATATCACACTATAAAATTGCATAGTTTCGTTATGTAACAAAAACCAGTTGATTATTTTAATGAACCGGATTCAACTCATACGATCTAGAAAAATAGATTGAAATTTCATTTCTTAGAAGTGATAGAAAGGGAAATAAAACAGTTATGTCCTTGAAAAGCAATAGAAATAAGTTTATAAGAACACTTTTTTATAATAAATAAAAGCCTACATTCGTTATCCTTAGCAGCACAAAGGCAGTGTATATGAGGTTTTGACTTAAAAATTTTATATTTTATTAATTCTACATCAAAGTATAATGCATATTAAAGTCTGCATTCCAACAATTCTTTTTTCTAAAACATGAAAGAAATGTTTTACTTAGTCATCAACATTACACTTGAAATAAATTTTCAGGTAAACAATTATTTTATGAATGTAAGCACTTAAATTGGTTAGGGATTGTTAAAGAGAAAATTCATTTTTCTAACTTGAGCAGTCGAGTACATTATAATTTTTTTTTAATCATCTCAAGAACTTTCATCTATCACTCCCTCACTTAAAAATCATACTACTCCCATTTACTTCAATGTTGATTGATGATTTAATTTTAATCTATAATTCACATTAAATATCAACAAAAAATGTACACCATAAAACTTTAAAAGAAAAAAATAACCATCAACAGTGATCTACACTTACAACAGCTAAAATAATAAATTTTTAACTAGGATATTCTAAGGAAAAACAAATTATATATTGAAATAGAAACTAGAATTGTAAGAGTTGTTACAACACATACATCAAAACGATTCATTTGACGCAAGTTCTCTAAAATATAAATTTAAATTATTAAAACCTTACAAGGCTTCTGACACATTTAAGAACCAAGTTTATAAACTGTAAGCATATAAAACAACAAAGCAGCACATACAAATAGGAAAAAAATATACATATTGAAATCTGTGATGCAAATCTAAATTACCTATTGTCCTGAAAAAATACTGAAATATTTTCAATTAAAAATTAAAATAATGAATCATCAGACACTCACACTGCCCTAAAAGACATATAAAAATACAGTTATTATTAATGCTATGATTTTCATTCAACAGAAATACATGAGAAACAGAATAATTGACAATATGATTTATACCCTTATCACTTTTCACAAATACTGAGGTATTTCTAAATTATTTTAAATAAGAAATTGCATAGTTACACTTATTCCACATGAAAGTAGTTCTAAAAATAATAATTAAAAAAAATTGAGATTGTGAAAAGATATAAATCCGATTTTAAAAAATCTTATTTACAAAAACTAATGCTTATAAAACAATAATTTACAAAGATCTATTTCTTATTTAAATAGACCATAGATGTACAAGCCCTGTAACAGTTCTACAAATATAAAATTTTAACAATTTTATTCATTGATCCTATGACAAACACAAAACCACGACAAGACTACTTCCTCCCACTAATGACATAAATGCTTCTCACGAGGGAAAAAATAGCTTAAGTTAACAGAGATGCAAATTTACTCTTAAATGTGAACAAAATGTTAAAAATTTCATAATAAATTACTTCGATTTTCAAATATCTTACAGATACAATGTTCATTTATGATAACGTATTTGTACAAACAAATTTGTATTTTCAAAGTTATAAATAATACATTCTATAATAAATAAAACTTAATTCATCCATTTTCTACAATTAGGAGCTCCACAGAGGCATGGTATTTTATGCTGGTCATCTTCAACTTCAAATTTGTAATCATATGAGAGCTACAAATATCAAAAATAGAAAGTAAGTGTTTCTCAAATACTACATTAATACAAATAAATTCTACAGCAATTACCTCAACCATACAAATTCTATTTAAAATGAAATGAAATGTTAATATTAAAATTAATTATATTCAAAATATATTTTATTAAAAAAACTTTCATCTCAATTAAATGTAGGAAAATTATAAAGAACACAAATTTATATTGTAATTTGCCATAACTATGGTATCAATATTTTAAAATGCCCCTTTTTTTATTTTAAATTGTTATTTATAATTATGGAATTTTTAAAAAAAGCATGCTTCACAACCATATAAAATTGCAATTAAACTAAACTACTTGAGTTAATCAATTGGTGAGGAAAAAGTACTGTAATCATTTAAATTTAGAATATGCTTCGAGTCAATAAAAGGATGCTGATAAAGTGCATATGTTACCTCAATGTTTAACAGATTTTAATTTATTTCATCAAAGGATTTATTAGAATCAAGAAGTAAGATGCACAAAAATTTACTAAACCACGTGTGTTTTTTATTCGTCAATCATCATTAACAACAACTATATCAAAATGAGCAGGTAAGAATTCATCACTTAATAATTTTTCCTTTCATTTTTTAAAATGTTATTTCAATTTTTGTCCACAGAATTTTTTCTTCAAAAAAAAAAAGCTGTCACCTGATAATATGAGTTTTAGGTTCAAAACTCAATTGAAAATAACTCAGCAATTAAGTGAGTTGGGTCAAATGACCTCTCATTGGTACTGTGTGGAATTTTATGGTAGGGATCTAGTTTAGATGTCATCTTCACCATTTATGCTTCAAAAAATTGCATAAGAATTATAAGTCATTAGCTAAAATATTTAATTAATATTTGTTCTTTTATTCCAATTCTGTGGTCTCTTTGGTAAAATATTAATTTTATAAATTGCTAAATTGATAGTAAAGTTCAACCCAGTGGAGTACTCAAAACCAGAACAATTTAAATACAGCCAATTTAGACTTTCTTAAATTCGAAAAAATTTTGCAAAATTTTAATGGTTAACTAAACCAATTTTTAAATTTAAATAATAACTCACCTCTTCACCTCTCGAAATTCTTCTGTTTGTAATAATGAGTATTTTATTGACTCTGTCAATCTGTACCACTTCAGCCACACAGTTGGGATTGCATGAATGATTTATGTACCGCGCAAGGCCGCCACAAAGGGTAGCATCAATGACATGATTCTCATCAAGACGAAACATATACACTCCTCGATTCTAATGAAGAAATTAAAATAAATAATACATATGCTAAATGAGAAGACAACATTTCAATAAACAGTACTGTATTAACATGGATTTAGCTTCCCAATTGTTTGAATTTCATTTACATCATATTTTTCCATATTATTTCGTTTAAGCACAAACTTCTGAATATCTAAATACAGAGGATTTATCAAAACATTATAAAATAACAGTAATCAACCAAAGCTCATTAATAGTTGTAATTGCCTTACTGCATAAAGTGCACTAATAAAAATGCATCAAGTGATACTAGAGAACACAAACATTTATTAAATACTACTAAATAAATAAATATTTCTAGTATAGCATTACTTATCTGGTAATAAGATAAAATAACTAGATTATCTATCAAGTATTTATCTAGAAGTCCTACAGATTCCAAGCACTAGCAAGGGTAAACATTCAAGTCAATTACCAGTTTTATATATTACATTCTAACTTGCTCTATTCAATTCATGATCTATTATCAATAAATAATTTAGGATACACCATAATTTCTTTTAATTTTTCATTGATAATATTATGATGAAATTGTACAGAGATGTCAAATTATGATTACTACTATGAATTTAAAATGAAAATTAAATCAGAATCATAAATCATAGTATTTTACCTGAGCATCATATACAGCTTCATTCCTTTCTGAAATCTCATTCCTGATAAGTTGTCCAATGTATTCTATAACCATAGTATGTTTTTCTAAGTCTCTTGCTGCATATAATCCAAGACCCTGTAAGGAAATGGAATGATGGTATTCGATTTTTAAAAAAAGTGCAATAGATCTGTATAAAATTTGATTCAATGCAAAAACATCACTAGTAGCATATGATTTTCTTAAACTGAACTTAGTGAAACTGATAAGTGGTTACTGGACTTGTGCTTAACCAAATAATAAAAGTCTCAATTCAAAAATTTTCTTTACTCTGAAATTCGTAAAAGATTCTATATGCATCCGCAATGAGTATGATTGAAAAATATACAGTCTACTTTTTTAAATGAGTTAATTATAACTACTTGAAGTTATGAAGTCAAAAAAATAAACAAGGTTAAGTTTTCCTGATACCTGTTTCAATACAAGGCTAAAACCCCTATCTCAATAAACAGTTAATATTTTATACTATGCATATATTGATATGTTAATGCATCCAATATCAACATATTTCTATGTCAATGTTAAAGTTTAATTCAGAAGCTAATTATCAACATTTTAAAATTCAGAAGCATATCCATAAATGATTTAACATGCATCTACAATATAATCCTGTGAAGTGGGCAAATATAAATTTTCTTTATCTTTAAAGATTATTTAATTTTCATATTCAGGGTCTAAGGGAAGACAAAATACCTTAAAAAAATGTGTAGTAGACTACACCACAAAGAGAAGGGATTCACAGGAGTACCACCACACATCTACAACAAATTCTTCTTATGACTAATAAATACTTTTTATTCATTTTGGAACATAATTCTTCATTATTTATGAAAATATTAAAATATGGAATATTTGTGAATAAGAACTATTAATCTTATAATGTGCAAAAAATTATATAAATGAAAAACAAGCAATTTTAATAACAAGTTTTTTACGTGGAATATAGACTTTAAATACAATCAACACTATATACAAGTAATGAATAAATATAATATTTAAATAAGCCATTTAAAAATAAAGAAAATTTTACTATATTAAAACATATTTTTTATATCCATATAATATGGTGCTAGCTAATAGAAGAAGAATCCAACTGAAAAGTGAACATTTCTGCCTTCCCATTAGTATCCTCACACACTAAAATGGCAAAACGCCCATAAATCACCAGACTAAGAGAGTCAGGTGAAGGAAAACAGATTGGTTTTGCTAACGCTTTTCAAGTGGTAGAGAATCTCATGTCAGTAGTTGTGCAGTGGTACGTATCTGAAACCTCCTAAAGGAATCTCAAGTATGATGAACTTTTCTTTTGGGATTTAATTGAAACAAAACATGTGTATGTTTTAGGCAGTTTTCATACAACATATTTATGAAGGCATTTTGAATTTGTTTATTTTTTGCTTGATAGAAAAAAATCAAATTTAAAGCACTAAGAAAAAGTTTTAAAAATGATGCATTTTTTTTTTTTTTGTATAAAAGGGAGATTTTAACTAGCATGCTGACATCTATAGGCAATTATTAATGATAGAACATTATTTTAAAGCCTTTGGTTTCAATCAGAAACCCCCATGCATCAAAGGGTTAATAAGAATAGCATTAACTTATTAATTACTCAATTAATTTAAATATTATTTCATCCTAATATTCTGAATATTAAAAAATAATAATAAAGCTTTAAAGCAATTTTTTAAGGAAAAAAATCAGTGGAAATCAATTTTAGCACAATTTTTTTTTATATAGAAATGCATTGAAAAAATTTATGCAACAAATAGACTATTTTAAAATTGAAAATCTTCCTAAATTGTGATATATCCACTTGAAAATTATTTAAGAGCACACATTGATTTTAAAGCAGAGAAAAAAAAATGCATTCAGTTAGGCCACATTTCAAATGCATGTAAATAAAGTCTAGAAACTTATTAAAAGGATACATAGATATAGTTATAATTCTCTGTGTTAACATTGTTTTGAAATTCATAAAATTTTAGGAATAATTTAAAGAAAACATTATATACATATAAGATACTGTAACTTCAACACTTAATATAGATACCTGAATTCTACTTCTGGCTAGATACACATTATTTCTCCATTCAGTTTTCATTTTACGATACTGAGATGATTTGGAATGAACAAACTGCTTAATGTATGGTGACGACACCTCCATACCAGCAAATGGAGAATGATATGAAATTGCTCGTGAAGTATTGCAAGTATGAAGGGTATGAGGCCTAAAATAACAATGATAATTAAATATTTAAATTATTGTAAAATATCAATTTTTAATATTCTCTGAAATTTTTCAAAATAAACTGGAGTCACTTTATTTTAAAGTAATAAGAATAATTTACCTCTTAAAGTGTGTGCGTAGCTTTGGCTCTGAACGAGCACAACCAGTTGGATTGATAGCCAATGGAAGCTCCAAAAAGGGAGATCGTCCATATCGAAAATTATAATCATTTAAAGTATCAACACCTGGTAACTAGAAAGGAATTGATATTATGAGAATATATAGCTAAATTTTAAATATATATATTTAAAAACGCTTATTTGTTTTTTTATAGCATTTTGGATAAATTCCATTTTTATAAATATAAAAAAATTAATTTTAATTGTTTTTTAATGAAAAAACAGTATAAATAGATTAAAAGGAAGAAAAAAAGTCAAATTTGAAAAAAATCAGCATTAAATTTTTAAATAATTTCAGAAAATACAAAAAAAGTGAACATTGGTTTGCGAACAAAAAATAAGTCTGGTTTAACAAAAAAGAATAAAAATAGCTTACTGATTCTATAATACGAAGTATGGCAGGTTCAGTCAAGCCAAATAAATCATCTCCAGAAATGAAATCAGGAAATATCTTTATAGTTTTTGCCTGCCTTCGCATCTTTTCAATAGGATAAATTACTTTTTGCCAAACAGCTGAAAAAATGAAGCAGATATTAATTTTAAAAAATTACAGCTTAACAAGCAGCACTGCTAATATAATTTTTCTAAATATTATAAGAGGGAAAAAAGTGACTTTTTAAAAATAACTAGTGAATATTTTTTCTTTTTCTGGTTACAGTTAGTAAATAAGAGACTGCATATTCATACCTAATGAAATGTGAGAAAAAGTAGGGGGAGGGTGATGCAATATCAATTACATTTTACCAACATTCTTTAGATTAATATTCATAATCTATAAAAAATGCTTCACAAAATAGTTAATATGAGTTACTTCTAACTTATGAATTAATTATAACTTCTTTGTACATGAAAAAAAAAAGTGACAGATAGACATACCTTTGGCACTTTTGTCTTTCAAGTCAAGTTCTTTCTGATCAACTTCTTTCACGTGAATACAAAATTCTGGTTTGCCACTCACTTCATTTATTGTGCATGTATACTGACTCCTCCTGCCAAGTTTCCTCATGCTCCAATACATGCGAATAACTTTATAACCAACCTGCAGAAGGGTGGGGCAATAATTTAAGTATGATTTTTTTAATTCATTTTAAATTTAACATATACATTTGAAACATAAAAATATTTTGTTTAGATACTATAAATGATAAATTTGCATTATCTTTAGGAAATTTAAGAATAATTTAATTGATTACAGCAGAAGAAGAAATAAATATTTGGCAATTTTAAATAATTCAATCAATACTAATGCTCTCAAAATGAGATTTTAATAATTACAATTATTTTTCATTACATAAGTACTACAAAACTGATACAATTCATTCAATTTAATATAGATAGCAATAAATGAACAAGTTTTGAAAGCAGAAAAGTTATAAAAGATTTATAATACTGATTTCACTTAAATGAGATAAGTTCAGAGAAAGCATATAAAGAAGAATACACTCAAGTAGAGGCAGAACTATGTTTGACCATAGTGGACCAAATAAGGTGGAGAAAAGGAAGTCACACTAACAATTTATAAATTCATATAAAATCAGTGTAACTAAACATACTATGATACATCTGATACACTGGGAGTGTTAATTAAATTTAATTTCTGAATATACCTAATAGTCTTCAGTAAGCTCACTCGTGTCCATATATTAAAGCAAATCCAGAGTCACACAGAAATCGAACTCTAAAATTCATATATCATCTGTAAAATGCAACCAGATGACGCCGATAGTATATCATAATGAAAAGATTGATGTATAACGAATGCATGCTTAGAAGTAAAATTGTTGGCAAGTGTTTACATAAGCTTTTCAATGCAATACCGGTATAGTTATGACACAAAGGACCCATTTGCATTGCTTTTTACTTGGTAGAATTATCGGCGCTGTAGAATGTGAGCGTACCCAGCTGGAAGAATCCAAGGTATTTGGAATCACTCAGAGTGTCATCTTCGAGCTTTGGTAACGATTATAAGATGATGGTAATGTGGGTGGACGTAATAGCACAAATCTGGCCTTTACAATGACAAATGAGTTTCGGTATTTGGCAGTTACTGCCCAAAGAAACAGATAGAGCACAGCATCAGACCTGTTTTCTCAACTCTTTTCAGCCACAAGTTCAATAGTTTCAAAATAGACCATGTTCAGACACTTAGGGGAGATTGGTTTGTATGCTCAAGGGCCAGTCAGATGTTTTCCCATTTACTGCAACTCAATGTAGCCTGTCATTGGCTTAGAGCAGAGCATGCAATGTGGACTTGTGTGATGCTTTCCAAAAGTCCAGGTTTTGCTTGCAGTCTGATTTTTGCAATACATTCATATGGAGAGCACCAGGAACCCGTTATCACCAAGAGAACATCATTAAAGAACACCATAATGGTGCTGCAGGATTGCTCATTTTGTGAGGAATTATTTTGGATTCCAGAAGTGACCTGCAACTATGACAGGCTAAATCTATCTGAACGTCAATCTGAAATAACATGCATGCTTGTTTTAGAGAACCATGGGCCCAGAATTCGTGTTTATGGAAGACAACACCCACCCTCATTGTGCAAGTACTGTAAGTGAATGCCTTTGATCGGATGATATCAACCATTTGGACTAGCCAGCATTCTCACCAAACTTTAATTCAGTACAGAATGTGTGGGTTATGTTTGCCAGACAAGTTGCAATACGTCAACCACCTCCTACATGTCTACCAGAGCTTCGAAGAGCATTGCTTTTTAGTGATGCAATATTTCTCATGATCAGATTGATAATTTGACACTCAATATACTTGGGCATTATAAGGATTGTATTGCATCATCTGGGAGACATACTATCATACCAACCATGTAATATTGGTTTCTGTAAATACATTTTAAAGATAATAGATTCTATTTTTTCTTAATGTGCTCCAGAGAGCAAAAAATTGCAATTTTTGTTATATGTTATATGTTTAATATCAATGGAGATGTAATAGAGATGTTATATGTTTAATATCAAACATATAACATCTCTTTTGCTCTTTATCTTTTGTTTAATAAATAGGCTGTACAAAGAAGTAACATTTGTTTTACTTCTGACTCTTTCTTTTCCTGAACTGGCATTATGTTTAATTAATGGAGATGACTGTAATTTAAAATATTATTAATTTGAAGAAAAATTAAATAATACAATAAAGATTTTGTACAAAGATAAGTAAAATTAACTATAGAATTTTACTATTTTTAATTCAAAATATTACTTTAAAAAATATAAATCAATAATATCAACAAGGAAAAAAAATCCAGCTGAAAAATGGCTATGAGAAACAGTGATAACATGGATGTCAAATCATTTATCATGATCCATATAATTATATTTAAAAAATAATAGATGCACAGAGTTTATAATTATATATTTGAAAAGAATTAAACAAAATATTTAAATAATGACTTACAGGATAAATACAATTTGCATTGTGAAATGCTGGCATTTGAGAAGGTAATAACTGTCCAATATTAAGAAAAATAAGACTTCCAATGCGTAACACATATTTCTCATCTTGAATCATGCTATTTAAAAAAATAAATAAATATATTTTTAAAAATTCATATTTTTAAAAATAAGCATTTTTTTGAGAAACTGCATATTAAAAAAAATCAAGTGATTCAAAATTTTTAACATGTCAAATTAAAACACACATGTTTTAATAGAGGCTGCATCAATTCTTAACATAATGTAACATATTGACAGGAATTCCTCTAACACAAAAGAATCTGAATTTAATTCACAAATGATTTTCTAATTAGAGAGATATATATTAACATAAAGGTCAAAAACAAAAATAAATAAGATTACAAAACTTGTTTTAAAATTAAAATAAGATTTAGGACATTCACACAATGATCCATTTGCTGAGAAATTGTTGCTAAAATTATGAATGGCATTTGATTGTTAATGGAAAATTTATTGCTTTCTAACTGAAATTTTATGGCACAATCTAAAATCAAATTTTACTCATTAGACTCATCTATGCCTAATAAATTATAAAAATTATCTTCAGGAATAGATTGTATAGCAAACCTTTTTAGATAATTAAAACTATAACAAATATTTTTAAGACAGTTTTTTTAATATAATCATATTAATTCCATAAAAATTAAATATAAGAACATCAATCACTCAAAAATAATTGATGCAAGTCCAATGTTAGCATTAAAATTGTTTCTTCTATAATAGAAAATAAAAATATTTGGACCAAGGTTTATTATCGACAAGAGCATTAGTAAAAAAGGTAAAAAATCTAAAGTAAAAATTAAACTTTATTAATAATAAAAATAAGTGTGTGTGTGTTGGCATTTTATATGTCAGATCATCTGAGCTACAATTATAAATCTGGCACACATATACTTTGAAGGATGGAATATACATCTTGAAATAATTCTTTTGAAATTTTAACAAGAATTTTAATTAATTAAGAATAAACTGAAATTTGGAACTTTTCCCACTATAAATTCCAAAATACATTATGGCAAAAAATAATTTTATATCATCGCATAATATTTTTTTATGATAGAGATTTAATAGTCGTCAAACAACTTTTTTTAATTTTTGCAATTTTCAACAATAGACTGACTACATTATTACCTCATAATTCAAAGTTTTTTCTTTCTTTCATTAAAATTTAATTACGTAATTTCCTTTTTTCATTAAAATCTAATTTTGTGATTTCTTTCCACTGTTATAAACTAAATAAGGATTCTGCTTAAGGATTGTATAACTCGCATGGAAAGAAAGAAAAAAAAAATGGGATGCAAAAGTACTGCAAAAGCTAGAAGATGGATGAACCAGTTAATTACATCATTAATAACACTAGATATTAAGAGACAGGTTTCCAACAGGAGAGTTCCGGTACATAATGAATACAGAATGTCAATGGCAATTTGGTGTTTAAAAATAGATTATAGACAAAATTATGGACTTAAAGTTATGGATAAGAAATTTAATTGAAATTAAATACAATCAGTATCCCTGATGTGCTAGATGGACATCGACGATGAAAAGATAAAAAAAATTTACTATTTGATAACAAATGTACTGCTTTTAAAAAGACTTTATTTGCCATTAATGTATTTTGTCTTAGATAGTATGGCAATAAATGTATTTACACTTTTGTATTGACTTTTTTCTATTGTGTAACAACATGTACCTTGCAACTTGTTTATGTTCTTCTCTATTAATATAAACTCTTCTGAAGACAGCAACTGAATCTAATTTATTGTCCATATTACCACGATGAGCATGTTGAGGACACAGAACAGTCTGAAAACAATTGAAAAAAAATATTAATTCAAAATATTATCTTTTGTTCCCTCCCCCCCAATTGCGACATGAAGAAACCTTAGCAATGTTCCCATTACTCATTTGGTAGTAGTCTGAAATTTCGATTCCAGCTTTAATAGACTAATCTGTTTCATCCAAACTATTAGATATTTATATTATGATAAAATTCTAAGTGATTATTATTTAAGAACATTATTCATTTTATAAATGAGCTCTTTAAATCCTGAATCTTAAAAATTTCAGATATTCATTATAATTTTTTATAAAACTAATAAATCCAAATTATTAAATTATGCTCTGTGATTACTTGCATCTATATTACATTGTTAGTAATAAACTCATATAATATAGCCAACATGGTATCAAAATAAACTGTAAGAAATATAGGTTCTAAAATAAGAAACATTGCTGGCAATTTAAAATTTCAATTATTATGGATAATTTTTTTAAAATTTTTATTTTATTCCTCATAAAAAAATAGCAGAATCTATAACATTCAAATCCTCATAAACCTTTAAATGAAGGGATAATCACATCAAATGTTTAGATATATAAAGCCAAGCATTCTAAACCCTCTGAATGTCAAAAGAAAATAAGTACATATTAAACAAATGTAATTTTATAGTGCTAAGAAATGTGAAACTTAATGCCGGAAAGAAGTCGTGGTAAATAAAAGAGTAGTCAACTAAACCCACCTTATCTTTGAAAAATGAGCATTGTTCTTTTCTGGCACAAGGGAAATGATAGACACTGGGACACCTTGTTTTGAAGCATCGAACTGAAGCCCCCTGCTTATGACATAAACAACAATTTAAGTGCTTAGACCTCTTAATAGCTGTTTCAACATTCATCAAAGCTCCATTCACAGTTTCATAGACTTCTGCTGACCATAATGCGCAATTCAGATGAACCCATTTATTGACATCAACATTTAGCAATCTAAAAATGTTAAAGTGAGAGTGAAATATGAATAATGAAATAAAACCTTATTTATAAGCTACTCAATATTCAACACTCGTTTTCTTATAAAAATACAAATTTTAATTAATCTTTATAGTTAAAGGACTTTAAAAAAATAAAATGTGGGAAATATTTCATTAAATAATTTACAATTTTCAAACATTCTTATGCATTTTTTAAAAAAATATATAATCTTAGCACAAAAATTCTGAAGAAAAACAATAGAAAATAACAGCCATTAGAATAGAAAATTTTAAATATAACTGCAAATACTAGTTAGCTAACCAAAATCTTTGATCAATCACACATGAGGCTGAAAATGAATGTAACAAACCCATTTGAAAAGAAATCCATTTGTATCATAATTAAAGTTATTAACGTGAATCATGTTTTTTATTGTTTATTGTAAAATTGTTCTGTTTATAAAATCATTGAATCATAAGGGTTTGTTAACATCTAATTTAAATCTTTTACAAATAAAAGAAAAGGCATATAAGACATTTGATAAATTTTATTCTTTTAATTACTTATAATAAAATAAGAATTCCCCCCCACAACGAAAGCTTTTTGAAAAGATATTTTCTCCCAAGAAATTACATTGCTTCAAATACTACAATCTGTTCAATTAGCCATGTTTAAAATCTTTATATCCATGCCTTACCCGCAAAAAAATAAAAACCAATTGATTATTCTTTAATTAATGAGAACAAAATATTAGTCACACAAATAAAATCTGCAAAAATATATACTGAATATCAAGGGGAAGAAACCAGCAATTAACCACAATTATAACATGGTTTCAGTTTCCTTTAAAAATTAGTCCGTAGCAGTCCTTTTTGTAACTTTTTGTTCTGAATAGTTCACATATAATACTGCATAGAAAAATATTTTTTTCAAATGCTAGTGAATAAAAAAATAACCATAAAATGTGATTTTTTAAAATTTATCTATTGTCTATAGTTTTTAAAAAATTTTAAAACATGAGAATTACAATTAAAAAAAGTTAATAAAAATTCTGATTTGATTTAAAAATAATAATAATTCTCAACGAATCAAAAATAAGAAGGGGAAAGAAAAAGAGCATTATAATTATGAATGGTTCTTTATGGCTGTATTTCAATTGGATTATTTCTGCTTACCTTGCTGCCCCATTTGTTTCTCCATCACCAACTCCATGACACAAGATGCACTTTCTTTCATCTTTTGGCATTTGAGTAGGCTTAATAGTATGGTAGAATGGTCGGGCAGGCTATAAACATTCAAATAATAATTAGAAGGGGGATCTATGTAATAAGATTATTACAAAGTATTGTATACTACAAAATCCCATTTCAAAAAAATCTAACTAATTTTAAAAGAAAAACGTTTAACACTCTAATTTAAAACAATTTAAGTTAACAATATTGAAAAAATCCACACAATGAACAAACCATTGCAGACAATTAAATGCCCTCAATATCATCTGAGTATATTTAAGAACAGTAGATTTTATTTAAAATTTAATTCAATTTTAATCTTGAACAGTAATTGTTTAGTGTAATAAAACATAGTATCAAAAATGTAGGCTTTTTTTTGAAATTATATACATACATAAAAAACATTATGGCATTTGTAAAAAGTTGTAACTAAATTTCATGCATTTTTAAATGTGTTGTAACTTACATTAGTCCTAATTAAGTATTTTCATTTTATTATTATTACAATAGAATTAATACATTTAAAAAAAATAATCACTTGAATTTCAATAAAACCAAAAAAATAACATTCAGTGCTTCTAAATAAATAAAAGTTATATAGAGTAGTGTAATCAATTTTTCAAGCAACATGAAAGTGAGAAGTTCTTTTTTAAAAATTAAGATAGTCATAATCAGATTTTGCTAGTTTATTTCTATTTGGCATTCTTAAAAATCATATATATATATATATATATATATATATATATATATATATATATATATATATATACTAGCTGACCCGGCAAACGTTGCTTTGCCATATAAATAATTTTCTAGTAATTTCTAGTGTAGACAAAAAATAGCTTACTTATTGTAAGTATGTATGTTAGAATGTGTATATTGTATTTATGTAAGAATGTGGTATATGCGTGAAATAAGCATGGAGCACTGTGAACAATGAGGGAATATAAAAATAACAAAAGGCAAACATTATTTTTAGGTTATTATAATTTATTCCTTAAAATTAAATATCATTAATTAAACAATAACGACAGTAAAACTATTAAACAATATCAATCTCTTAATGCTATAGCGTGAACAATATTTTTTGTTAGTCAATCTTTAGCTAACACAAACAAACTGGATGGTTTACCCACTCGAGAGCATGCCACATATAATTGCATTTTAATTTAGCATTTAATCTAGCATTCCCGTACCCGGCATTGCTCGGGTAATGTAATTAGTGGGGGATAACAGTGCTACGTGCACTTAGTTACGAAATTCCTCTATAATAATTACTTATTGTCTATAATTTTTTCCTAATTTTGGGAGGGTCCCGGCGCCCCTGGATTCCTTATATATATGCCCTTGTCCTTACCGATCCTTAAGGATGCTTTTAAAGTAGTTATTTTCTTTTCAAACGCAGGCCATCTACATTTTATTGTTATACCTGTGTTTAAGCAAGAACTTCTTTGTATACAACATTTTTTGGAGTTTTTTTTTTCTGTTGATAAATTCATTAAGCTGCTAGATGAACTGACTCGGGAGAAAGCTACATAAAATTGGCTGTTTGAAAAACATTCTCTTCTTAAATTGATCCCTGCTACTTTTAATTTCTGTCCTTGTGACTTATTAACGGTTATTGCAAAGCAAACATTTACGGGAAACTGCACTCTTCTAAATTCAAAAGGATAGCCCGACGGAATTAGTGGACTGCGGGGTATTAAAACCAACACTCCTCGAGCACATCCAGTAATAATCGTAGCTTCGATTACATACTTATTAAGTCAAGTCATTCGTAGTCTGGTGTCATAGCATAATTTAGGTGGAGGAAGGTTTCGTAGTTGCATTACTGGTGTCCCAACTTTCAGGTGAAGTATGCGAGGTGGAAAAACTGGAATGAATTCATAAGACGCGTAATTTTTGCAGGATTGTTTTCAAAATTGATCAGGGTGTGCCAAAGCAATGCCAAATTATACAAAAAAAAATTTAGTCTCATTTTTATTTATCAATGGATTAGATTTGCAATGTTGAAGAGGGAAACCCAATAAACGACAAAATAATTTTTAAATGCGCAATTTTCTATCAGATTTTTTCAATCTTTCACACGATTTTGAAAAATTTATCGAATTTTATGTAAAAAAAATTTGATTGAGTTATCTTGAAAAGTTTCGGCGTAATTCAATATTAAAGCGAAATTTTGCCTCTTCGTTAAAAAATTCGTCAAAAATTCAGTTTTAAAAATTCGATTTTTTAAATTATATTGCAGAATACTATATCGTATTGCCTTTCAGGAAACATATTTTCTGTATTTTTCCAGCTAAGCGTCTATTTTACAGGGCCGTTCAAGAAATAGACCCGCCAAAATGGGCCTTTTTTAAAAAAATCGATATTTAATTTTTGCGTCGACATTTCGTAAAATAAACTATATCTCCGTGGTCTACGATAAAAAGTCCATCCGATTCCACTGCGATATTGAGTATAAGTTGAACGGACGCGTAACGATGGCAATTTTAAAAACGCGGTTTTACTGGACGAAAAGGTACTCATGAGCGATCGCTTCTCCGGAAGGCCGGATTTCACTCGGAAAGTAACTTTACAGGTTTTAATTTCACAGAAATTAAGGGGTTTTAATTAATTTCTCCTGAACTAATTGATATTTCGGGATGAAAAATAGATGTTGGCCGATTCTCATAGATACCGGATAAGCACAAAAAATTTCATCAAAATCGGTCAAGCCGTTTCGGAGGAGTATGGCAACGAAAACTGTGACACGAGAATTTTATATATTAGATATATATATATATATATATATATACTAGCGGACCCGACAGACGTTGTCCGAAAATTTCAAAATTTCTTGAATAAGTTATAACAATCTGGTGTTCGTTTTGATGAAAAAATGTATAAAAATGTTATTATAATACCTGACGTCATCAGGTGTACAGTTCCCACAATTAAACCTATCGATTGCTTGTGAGTATGCGTATACTATGAGCTAAGTTGAATAAAGAAACTTAAAATGAACTGAAACTAAAACTTTACTGTTTCTATCTTACTTTGTTGAATAGAAACTTAAACTTGTTTTAATTAAAGGGTAAAAAAAGATGAAATTCGACCTATTGTTCTTAAATGTATATTTTTTTAATGAACAAAATTTAAATTTATCGTAATGCCATTTCATGCACGATATTTTTGGTTAATCCTTGTGGGGTATAAACAAACTAATTCGATGGTTTTCCAACCTTCAAACACGCAACATATAATTGGCCGTGCGAAAAGCAAGGATTTTCTAAATCTAAGCCACAAATTGCCATCGGTTGATCTTTTGACTTATTAATAGTCATAGCAAATGCCAAGCGAATTGGAAATTGCAAACGTTTGAATGGGATAGGTGAATCTGAAGGAATCATTGGGATCCGTGGTAAAAGTACAACTTCATCTTGAAATTTGCTGTTCAAAATAGTAGCCTCAAGAATATTTCTCATGATTTTTTTATTGACTAATGACTAATTTTGGTGCATTCAAATTTCGAAGCAAAATGATAGGTGAGCCAATCTTCAATCTCAAGTTATGTGGTAAAGTTTTACAAATTAGCTCTGCATTGAAAATATATAAATTAAAACATGTTTGTTTTAAAGCTTATTAATTGAGTTAATAATGTATACATTATAAATGCATGTTATCATGAAATAGAAGGGTCGGAAGAAATCAACTTAAAGGCTTTGACAAAGATAATCCTAATACTCCTTTCTTATACTTTGATTGATGTCAAATGTTTGACAGTTAGAGGGAGTATGTTTTAAATTTTTTAATTACTTTATTTGTTTTATTTTAATTCAAAAGTACTTCAAAATGAATCCGAAAAAAATTGATTAATTAACAATATTTAATTTTAAATGCATCAAACACTAAAAAAAGAAAGAAAATTGTTTAAAACATATATTCTTTCAGGAATAAAATAAACACATTGAGGGCACATTGGATGATAAAAATGTAAAAAATCGATGACATTTGCGATATCTTTATTTTGATATTTGATGTATATTTAAGCTGTAAGCTATCGTTTGGAAAAAAATTATTTTGATATATTAATTCGTTTGCTCAATATCAGCATTTTTTTATTGTTGTTAGGATGCCACACCCACTTGTTTCCATTTGGACAGCTGCAGTAAAAAAAAGTTTCGTTTTCCTCCAAACACTGCTATTCGTAATTCTGATTTTAAGCTGTTGTTGCTTTGGCAGATGTTAAAAACTTCTACCTTTTCTTTCTTTTGTTGTTTGTTTTGGTTTGTTCATTCATTCGTCATACATTTCATATTCGAATGGCTCGTTTCAGTTCCTTTGAAATTAGATACCAAAACCGCTCTATTCAGGGTTAAAATTGAAAATTACTTTTAATAACCTTTTTTTAAAAAAATTTTAATCAGTTTCCACTACCGAAAGCCTAAAGGACGTCCAAATAAAAGCAGACAAAGTTTGAAAATGTTAAGATATGATGGACAAAGAAATATTTTGATTCATAACCAAGCAATTCTAATGACATTTTGGAAGCTTCTACCAACTAAAATAAACCTGAAATAGTGAATTCATCATCTTAAAATTGTATATAATAGTTATATTTTTCTGTGCAATCACTTTAGTATTCTTGTTTGAAGAATATTCTTTGTCATGAATGTCAGGAAAAATTTCTTCAAATCCTTCAAGCAAGTATTTTTTTCATCAAAAATGTGTCTATTATGTGCTAAATAAGGTAAAGAATTTCGTTCTGTATTTACTGGTGAAAGGGAACTTACATTAAAAAAAACCTTTTAAGTGAACAACAAAGTTGTAGAGGCCTACTTGTTTCCACGAAGAAAATATATCAAAATTTGATTGCTGCTTTATTATAACTCAGAAAAAAAAGTTCATTATATAAAATAAATTGTATCTTATAAGCATATATCATATTGTTATCATATAATAACAATGAAATTCAAAAAAATCAGCAGATGTCAAATTAGAAGAAAAACATGAGCTCATAATTTATGAAACAGGTGTATTTTGATTTGCTTCAAATTTTTTATTATATTTGTTTATGGCTGCACATATAGTTTAAAAATGTTATATGAATATAAATTAATCTTTGTGGCTAATGAAATGTAATTAAGCAAGTCTAATTTTTATTTGAACTTTTTTTTTGATGATGATAATGAAAAAAAGGAGTTGGTTTGGTTTCACCAATAGTATTTCCTTTATATTCTTTGAGAACTCTTACAAATATATTTTAAATTTATAGATGTATATATTTCATAAAATAAATAATTCTTTTGATAAAAATGAATATTTAACAAATTTAAGTTATTTCAATTTTGTTTCTGCTCTGTAAATGTACATTTAAATGTATTTTTAGTTTTTTCTCAAAATGAAATTTTGTGATGCTCTTCAAAATTTCAAATACACTATGCACATTCTATTTTTAGTTACAACTCTGAAACTTTTCTCTTATGCTTTATGAACATATAATAAAATAATTTGTATTTATAGATGAGTTATCTATCTTATATTTTTTTTATTGAAGATCACAAATAATATTATTACATTGATTTTTTAACATTTTTCCAAAACAGTCAATAATATCAAGTTTTAAAGGGAAAATCACATTTTGAATAAATTTAAGCATGCAAAATATTATGAAAATTTCAAAACAATACAATATTTGTGCCTATTAATAAAGATTTACAAATTGACCGTTGGGATGGGTTTGAATGAATACTCTGCGGGAATTAAACAATTTTGCTTTCATAAAGTTGATGTATAGAAGTAATAATATAGATACTGTGAAATAGAAAACTTTATTTTACATTTACTTTTTTAGAAAATGTATTTATTTATGTTATTTCAAAGAATCATGTGCTGAAAATTACATTTTTCAGGATTTAATTTGCAGCAAAAATTTTAAAAGAATATAAACAGAATCTCGAAAGCATGTTAAGCCGAACATTGTTAGCATAGGGGGGAAAAAACTGAAGCCTTAATCATATGGCAATTACTTATGACTACAACTTAAAACAACTTTAAAAAAAGATGTACTTAAAAAAATATATAATGAATTGTATCTTATAAGCATGTATCATATTGGCATGATATAATAACAATGAAATGAAAAAAAATGCAAAAAATCAACACATGTCAAATTAGAGAAAAAACATGAGGACATAATTTATACAGCAGGTGTATTTTGATTTGCATTCAAATTTTTATTATATTTGTTTAAGGCTGCATATATAGTTTAAAAATGTTATATGAATATAAATTAATTTTTGTGGCTAATGAAATGTTATTAAGAAAGTCTAATTTTTATTTGAACTTTTTTTTTGTTGTTGATGAAAAAAGGGAGTTGGTTTGGTTTCACCAATAGTATTTCCTTTATATTTTTTGAGAACTATTACAAAAATATTATAAATTTATAGATGTATATATTTCATAAAATAAACTATTCTTTTAATAAACATGAATATTTAATAAATGTAAATTATTTCAATTATGTTTCTGGTCTGTAAATATACATTTAAATGTATTGTTAGCTTTTTCTCAAAATGAGATTTTGTGATACTCTTCAAAATTTCAAATACTCCATGCAGATTCTATTTTTAGTTACAACTCTGAAACTTTTATCTTATGCTTTATGAACATATAATGATATAATTTGCATTTTTAGATGAATTATGTATCTTATATTTTTTTTATTGAAGACCTCAAATAATATTATTGCATTGATTTTTTAAATTTTTTCAAAAAAAGTCAATAATATCAAGTTTTAAAGGGAAAGCCACATTTTGAATTAATTCAAGCATGCAAAATATCATGAAAATTTCAAAACAATATTTGTACCTATTTAAAAATTGGCCGTTTTTCCGGATTTGAATGAATACTCTGCATGAATTAAACAACTTTGCTTTCATGAAGTTGATTTATAAAATTAATAATATGGATGCTGTGAAATAGAAAACTATATTTTGCGTTTACTTTTTCAGAAAATATATTTATTTATTTCATTTCGAAGAATAGTGTGCTGAAAATGACATTTTTCTGGATTTCAAAGGCAGCAAAAATTTAAAAAATATATAAACAGAATCTTGAAAACATGTTAAGACGAACTGTTAGTATGGGGGAAAAAACTGAAGTCTTATTCATTTGGCAATTACTTATTACTACGACTTAAAATAACTTTAATAAAAAAAGATGTACTTAAAAATATATAACAGAAATACTGTTTAATTACAAAAGCAACATAACTAACCTTTTAATAGCGATTATCCGAAGTAAAACAAAACAGCAAACCAATAGTTTAGCCTCCGTTTAAATAAAGCTCTCAACAAAATGCGCATGCGTTAAACTTCATCAACAGAAAAGGCATTTTTTTTCCCACATGAGTTGGGCAGGTTAGAAATTTTGAATTTCCTTTATTCAGTTTTATTTTAAATTAAAAGTACTTCAGAATGAACCTGAAAGGTCTATTAATTAACGATGCTTAATTTTAAATGCAATAAATGCAATGAAAATAAAAAAAATCGTTTGAAATAATCGATCGGAAACATGTTAAGCCTAACCTCATCACTGTTAGAAAAAAAAACCTAAAACCTTACTCATTTCGCGATGGGGGAAGGAAGTTATTTTGGCGGGAAAGTTAGTTTTTAATTAATAATTAAAATTCTACATGTTGTAGTGGACTGAATTGTGAATCTAAACCATTCTCGAATCCACTTGAACACACACAAAAAATTTCATCAAAATCGGACCAGTCGTTTAGGAGGAGTTCCGTCACATACACACGCACAGAAGAATTTTATATATATATATATATATATATATATATATATATATATATATATATATATTCAGAAGTAGATTGCTATTCAAAACTTGTTTTGAATTTATTTCTTTTCCTCATTAATATCCCTGAATTTATGACTATTTTGATTAAATCTTTAAACTTCTGTGCGGTTTGAAAATTTTGTCAACCCCACTCACTACTTCTAGTCACCCTGCTTTCCTAATGGAGAGTGGGTGAGAGGTCAAAAGGAAGAGAGACAACTGGAACCTAAGACAAGAATGGTGATCAGTTAAATATTTTAATTTTATGTTGTGCCCTGTGTCATAACGTAAATAAACATTAGGGACTACATTTTCAAGTGATCACTGTCTCTACTGCTCATACTAAAGAAATCTCATGCAAAAAAGAGTTTTACAGCATTTTTTAAGAAAACAATAAAATCTCAAGAACCATAGAATTCAAAATAAGAAAATAATTTTAAGTGAAGCTAAGAAAGAAATCTTACCTTCTCAGATGATTCATCTTTCCGTTTAGGTCTAATATTATTTTCAGCACCAGGATACCAATATTTGTATTTGATGCTTCTCCACTTTTTGAAAGCTGTTTCCTGCTGAAATAAAAATAAGCTTTTTTTAGCAGTGAGAGGTTTTGTTTGTTGTTAGATTTCATCAGCTACAAAATACTTTAATTTTATTTGTCTTCTCAACACAATAGATTAAATTACTCAAAATAAATAACATAATTTTAGTTTAAATTTAAAAAGAATTCAATGGATAAACTAAACAATAAGTTCTGGAGTTCATTTTTGTTTTTAATAATAATATATAGTATGCATATAATAATTAAATTTAAATATAAAATAAAAACTTTTTTAAAAAGTTCAAATGAATTAAATTTATAAGTAATATTTCTTTGAGACTTAAAAAAAAATATTACAAAGCCATTGAATTATTGCTTATTTGAACAATTTGCTTTTATTCTTCTAATATCATTTATAAATAAATTATATTTTAAAAATTAACATTATATATGAAAAGAACGATTTTCAGAATGATTTGTTTTAACTTCAGAAAATTATTTCAAATATTTGAGTAGTTCTAATTTGGAAACATAATAGAAAAAATTTAAACTAAAGTATGCAGGATATGTAAGAAATCAAATATGCAAGGAAAACGTCATAAGATATACAAAAGAAAAAAAAACAGAATTTTTTGAATTTTAATTTGAGATAAAGTTATAGATGAATAAACAAAATATAAATTCAAACTTAACTTCAAAACAGTAGTTTTAAATTATTACCATTTCTTCACAGACTTCCATTTTTTCTGTGAGATCCATGTTAAACTCTGGATTCATGGAAGAATTATTGTTGTCATTCTTGGCATCTAAATCTATTCTTAAATCATTGCTCTCATTTTCATCAATGTCCATAGATTCAAGTTTTAACAGATCAAGAGTCTCAGGCTTAATATCTTCAGCTATATCCTTTAACAAATCTTTATCATCTGCCATAAAACCACCCAAAGAGTCATCAGTATTCATAATAGTTTTATCATACAATGCGTCTCCAATGTGATCAACAACAGCTGCAGCACCCTAAAAAGCAAACAAAAATTCTCAAATACTTGAAATAGCATACAAGCATAAATAGACAGAAAAAATTGATAAAAGTTTGATACAAGATATTAACAAAAATTATGAACAATAAATTCTAAAATATATAATATATATTTTCCTTGTCTTATACTAACACTTTTTTTTTTGTCAGGTAGAATCTTTAAACCAGTATAGTTTTAAAATAACTGGCAATAAAGTTTATAACCAACAATTTATTTAAAACATTTAAAGTTCCCAGATTTATTTAAAGGATCTCATTCATTAATATTGGACACTGGATGTTAACTTTATTATCTAAAGGGGTTTTTTAAAGCATTTTTCGGCAAATTTTCAAAAGAGGTAACTAAAAATTTGAGCTAGTGCATGGTCAACAGAAAATTTTTTATAACTTGCTGTTAAATACTGAAAAAAAGTTTTAAAAAAGAAGAAAAAATCAAGATTCAATTAGTATCAAAGTAAGCTTGAAAATTTGGAAATAGATTAACATTTATTTAGTTATAATTGTTTCTAATGGAACTTGTCATAGACAAATTCTCTGATGAAGTCAGCAATTTTAAGCTAAGAGAGTGTCTCTTGTTTTTCAGTAATGCCATCTAGGCGAAGGATACTACTTAGCTACTCATGCAACCCTTTTTATGGAGCAGACTTAGTTCGTGCATTTCATTCACTCAACCACAGATTGTAACTTAAAACTGAATCAGGGAACAATCGCCTCTGAACGAGTGCCTACAATGGTATTACTGTCGACATGGAGGACTTCTTGACACAACAGATTTATACATGTGCTAGCCACCACACACAGAGAGAGTGTTCGGCAGGTGGGGTTCTAACTCACAACCCAAGAAATGCGAATCCAATGCCCTACCAGCCAGGCTATAACAGCCACTCATTTTGAAAGTGCAAAAGCACCATTTAGAAATGGATTGTATAAACTTTTACTTTTCCCAGCCATATTGGCAAGAACAATTCAATTCCTTAAAGAGAAAAAAAATCATGAAATATGTTATTAAAAAGCAGTAAATAAATATATTTACTTTCTCTTCCATAACAGCGGTTGATCTGTGAGTCAAAGCAAATTGCATATAACAATTTGTACTGCAAAATATAACTTCATCTTCATCCTAAAATTTAAAGATATATATCATCATTAAATGTTCAAGATTTCAAACTGTACTTTTATCAAATATTAATTACATTTTAACTGCATTTTATTTTTTATATTAATCACTGATTACAGTAAATATTTATATTTTATTACATCAATTATCAAAAACATTTTTTATTCACACAATAATAAAAGGTTTAGTATTTATAAATAACTTTTTAAATAATTCTTACCTGTTCTTCTTTGGACATGTACGGTAAATCAGCAATTTTTTTACGAATACCAGCACTCAAAACAACTATATCACAATGTCTGCAGAAGCGGGGCTTTCCATTGAGAAGGGAATGGATACTGACATCAGAATTCTTCGCTGAAACCAGAAAAAGGTTATTAGATTCAAAGCAATAACAATATTGGTAACATATTGTCATAATAAGATTTTACTTTCAATAAAATAGGGAGAATCTGTTAGAACCCCCCCCCCCCTTGATGGAACAAGATATTTTTTAGAAACAAATTGACAACTAAGTATTTAAAGAATTAAAATTAATTAAAGTGGAACCTCACAATTTGTTTTTGAATTTTAATTATAATGCTAAACAATTTTTCCATAGAAATCCATGTAAAATAAGATGCATTTCATTCTGAAAAAACTCAAATAAATTTATAATGATGCAAATTTTTATTTATTATGCAAAATTTTTAACAGGAAAGTTGTTTAAAATCTAATTACAATTCAAAATTTGGCAAAAATTGGATATTACATCGTCATTAAAACTAATTATAGAACGTATAACTACTGTCTTATTATAGGAATGCTTCTCAATATACCATATAATAATTATCCAAGATTTCAGCATCTTTTTTATTTCTAAGTTGCTACTCTGGTGAGGTTTTATCTTTTCCCTTCCTGATCTTTTGATGTGGTTGATATAAAGTGTACTTCCATGGGTAATTTCTTTTACCAGTTCATTGATGCCATTGTTATTTACTAATCTCATAACCTTAGCCACAGACACAATCTTATCAATTAAAACTTCACAGGCATTTACTCAAACCACCCAAAGTCCCATTTCACAATATTATCCAAACAAAGTTTCTTCCATGAAGAAATAAAGATTACAAACAAGACCTCAAAATACAGGCCAATCTTAGACATGCCTCCTAATCAATCATTTTGCAAAATGATGCTCATTAAGAGAGTAATTTTTTCCTTATGTTTTGTTTTACTTATAATAGGAATCACTCAAGATATGATTTTAATTGTAAAATCTTCAATTTTGCATCCCCACTTCTTAAACTGTAAAACACAAGATTAATTAAACTCATTTTTTAAATATCTACAAAATATATAATTTAGCTCAATCAATTTTTATGGTTAATTATATCATTAAAATATCCACTTTTCTATTTTTATTTCTGTAATGAAAGAGATAATGCCACTCATATTTAAGGTCAAATTAGTAAAGTTAAAATCAATAATTTATAAAGAAATATCATAATATCACAAAAACTTTATTTCTGTAACCAGATTAACTATCTCCAGTTATGACAAAAATAATGTTATATAAATTAAAATTTTCAATACCATAAATAGTATTTATTATAAGAAATTATTGCAGCAACTAACATTAATACTTATCCTAAAAAGTAAGCCTATGTGTATTATTACATTTTAAATAAGTAAAAACATATTGAAAAGAAAAAAAAATGTTACTTAATTTCAATACTTTAATAATCATATTTTAATGCAAATAATAAAAATTATAATATGGTACATCAAATTATAGTAATGAAGATATTTATCTAATATTAGAATGCTTCCCTCCTCTTCTCTATTTTATATCATGCTAATATATTATCTTTCCTTTTGCAGAAATTGTTTATTCATAACATCTAACTTAAGATCTAGAAGATAGAAATATTTTAGCTGTTTCAACTCTAAACATTTGTGTAGCTTTACAATAATCAATAAAGCACAAGTAAAAATTAATTATAAATAAAATTACTCTTTAAAAAAAAGGAAATACTAAATACCACCATTCGAAACTTTAATTATAAACATTTGTAGCTATTTAAGTAATAACAATAATATATATTTCTTACATCTTCTATATAAACCTAATTTTTGGCTAGGAGGAGTTGCTGTTCTTTCCACAATTTCATATGATGCTGGAATTGGTATTTTCAGAAGATCAGCAAGGGCAGACAAAACACCACAAATATCTTCAGCTGCAGCTGATGACAAAGTCAAGGTGACAGCAACATTTCCTGAATCTTTCAGAGGAGCTGAATAACTTCCTATGCCAGACATTTTGGTTTTCAGTAAACCAATCTCAGGCTTATCGTCAGGTATATTTTCTTTGTCCTAAAAAATGAAATTTCAAAGCATCAGCTTTAAAATAAAATCACTGATTCATAATCTGTAATTATATAATAAGTTATTAAATTAATTCCACTCTGAATTAATAACATTTCATATGTATATTTTTCAAACTACACTGAACTAAGCTAATTCTTAAAATATTGAATAGTAATGTAACTAAAAAACTATTCATTAATAATTACAATTAAATATACAAAATATATATTTAATACATTGATTAAATGACTAGTTATGCTTTATTATGTTGTATAAAAATAACCTCATACATCAAAAATTTGCAGTAAGATAAATTCATGACCCTTTTTTTAATGGAATATTTTATACTAATATGATTATAAAAATTTAAATCATTTTTTTATCTTTGAACTAAACTGCTAAGATATATAAAATAAAATAAATACTGATGAAAAAAATTTAGCAAAAGAACATTCCAAAATACCTTTTCATCGTCAATTTCCATTACTGAATCATTCCAAGATTTGGGTTGTACTAGAATGATTAAAAAACATTCATAAATGTATTAGAACTACATGAGATTACATGGAAATTATCAATCAGTTTCTACAGTATATTTATACTGTGCATAAGATATCTGTACATATTTATATCATTTCACAGAAAACCTTTATAACATATACAGCAATTTCAAGTTGTTGAATTGTTTGTTTCAAGACATTTACCATGTTGTGGCCTATTTTTAACTATTTTTTATCTTAAAATGTTAAAGAAGCTTAGAATAATGAAAAAAATCAAAAGTATTAAAATATTTTATAAAGAGTTGTTTAGTTGACAAAACACAAACTTTTGTAATTTTTATCGTTAGGGTAAAAAGATGAAAGATGCTTTTTTTTCTGATTGGAGAACTGAACTGTTCAAGATAGAATCAAAAAATTATGCCCTTACCCCCTCAAAGAAAATATTTAAATTTGAAATTCAAATATATAGCACACTATATTGTTACATAATTTATTCAAAATTCAAATATAAAGTCTCCTAAAATCTAATATAAGGACAGATCTCTATCATTTGCTAAAATATTACTCTATTCCATACCAGTCACCTGCATTAATACTTGTGAAAATGTTCACTTATTATTTCATGTAACTTGTTCTCATAATAGGTTTTTCAACAAATATTTTTAGGCTTCAAAGTTTGATAGTTATATTATTCACTTATACTTATTCCTTATATCTTAAGCCTTTCTGTTCATTGTATTATGTGTCTCTCTAATTTTCTATAATGCCTGTAAAATTCAGTTTTAAATTAAATTGGAAATAATGAAACTACAATTCATATAAAAGACATATTTTAGTGAATCCTAGTCAAGCATGTTTCTTTAAAAAATATGAAAATTGAAAGTATAGTCACTCGACATTGTAGTCTTGTGTGTGCTGTAGAATAATTTTCATTATTTTATTATCTCTAAGATTTATTCCACAAAAATTTCAAGGATTCAATGAAAAATTCAGTTTTTAGTTTTATTTTTAAAAGGATATAAATGCATTCAATAATAATGTTTTACTTTATTCAGTTTAAAAAAATATTTTTTAAAAATTATAAAGTTTAAATTTTAAACAGCCCTTTGGTTCTAAAGAATCATATTTTACAAAATATTCATGACACTCCAACTTTTAAGTAAATAAATAAATGTTTCAGTTTTCTGCAATCAAATTTGGCCAATACATTAAGTTGTGAATATTACAATGTTAGAATAATCGACATTTTGATAATGTAAGCTAATCATTATTGAAAAATCCTAGAAGATTATTAGTTTCTTTGAGGTAGTTCATGCTCTAAAATCACTCATTTTTATAGAAGAATGACACTGAAATTTTAATAAATTTTTAGATTTAGTTGATTGGAATGCAACTCTTTTCATTTAAGATATCAATGTATCAACAATATTTTGTTAAAAAGGATTAACGTGGCAGAGGATAAATGTAAAAATTTAAAATGCGATGTTTATCTGCATTTATTGACTCAAATTTTCAAAAATATAATGATTTTTCCATTTAAACCATTTGTTAACAAATGTAAGTATGTTGCTAAAGGTTTACAAATTAGCTGTTCAGCTCCAATTAGACATCTTGTGCATATTAAATCAGATTTGCTTGACATAAAACTGTTTAATTGAATTAATAATATAGGTATTATGAAAGATAATAGAAAATGTTACCTTGCATTTGTTTTTTAAAAAAATATGTTTCAAATTTACTTGATTTCATACAGATGCATTCAGAAAATTACATTTTTATATACTTAATTTTTAATAATTAAAATTATATTTTAATTTGAGCTTATGTCAATGTGGAGGCAACATGTTGATAGCAGTTAATTCCCCCTCCCCCATTTATCATTCAACATGCTCCTTAAATATATTTTTTATTATATTGTGTAAAGCAAATTGTCACAAAATATAATTCAATTATTTGTTTATTTAAACATTAGCATCATTGAAAAGTTTATTTGTTGAACTTTAACATGATGTAAAAATTAATTTTGTGCTTTAATTTATATTTGGAAGTTTTAGTACACCAAATTTTGCTTCATTTTTAATTAATTAAAATTCTAAAAATTCGGTTTTACATGCACATTTTTGGTCTCCAAAATAAACACATACCAAATTTTGTAGCTGTAGGTAGAACAGTCTGTAGAGCACCAACACACAAATTGAGCTTTATTATATAGATAAAATTGATTACAAATGAAACTTGAATAGGTTATATCAATAAATTTGAGGAATAATTTAAACTATTCGTTTCAAGATTTATAATTCATTTTTATTTATTTTAGGAATTGTTTTAATTTTATTTCAACTCTAATACCACCTAGCACTTTTGCTTTCTTTGTGCACTTTTGCTTGTTAAATATATATGAACAGAGTATTTTTAGAGGTTTAATTTATATTTTTAAAAATCAAGCAAAAGTATTGAAATATTTCACATTTTTATTATTTTTCTCCAACAAAATACCCCATTTATATTAATTTTGCACTCGGTTTAAAAAACATTTATTAATAAACAATTTATGTAACTATTTAAAAAACTTTATTAATATTAAAACAAGCTCTCTTTTTTTTCATTTCTGTTCTTTAAATAATGAATACCCATTTTTACCTTCATTAATGGTGCACAATTTGCAAGTTCTATTTTCAAACAAATCGATTTTAATGACATATGAAAAAAACATTCCTAATGACAAATAAGAATATATTCAGACATTCTTTAATTTTTAGCATGGAGCATTAAAAATGCAGGAGTGTGTCTGTGTTTCATTACCTTTCATTTAACTCTTTATACAATCGCTTCAATTTTATTAACTAAAAAAAAACTTTATTATAAAAATGGAGCTTTCAAAAAAACTTAACATTTTATGAGTCACTTATATCAATATAATATAATGTTACAAATTACTTTAGAGCACTTTTAAAAATTACAACAGAAAAAAAAAGGAAATTATTCAAAATGAATTTAATTTTTCTGTTACTACTTTGAGACAATTATTGCTTACTACTTAAGAAACATTTTGGAGAATGGCCAAATTTTTGCAGCTCTTTATTTTAAAAAATAGTGCACAATTCTCAATCATTAATTTTTGATGGATGATTCTGCTCAGAAAATTCTTACTTCATTTCCACTCAAATATTTTTATTATTAATAAAAACTTATATTTTATTAACTATTAGATTAAAGTTTTAATAATACTTACATCTAATGGGTATTGGATACATTAAAGGAATAACAGGTGAAGTGTTTCGTTTTTTCTCAGGTAACAAGTGATCAATAAATACCAGCATAGGGAATTTGCTTTTTGGTTCTAACAGACATGATTCTGGAGATGAAGATGAAATGACAGTATCCGGACTACCAGGATCCCTGAAATTACAATTTTAATACAATGCATTTAAACAAACAGAAAACATAAAAATTATGAAAGGGAGGGAGCACTCACAATTTCTAAGAAATTATTATCTCCAAAGTACATAGAGATTTGTTACATCCAAAAATACTTGCATATAATGAAAGAAAAAAATCAGAAAGCTTACCTGAATACATTGCAAGATTCTTTTTCAATATTTGACTTCATGATAAGAGACAATTCATTATTTTCTATTGCTGCAAGACATATAGAAGGGAAAAATTAAATATTCTGAGCAACTTAAAGTACAACTAACAAATAACAAAAAATTGAATGCATTATTTTCATTATTTGATGTAATAGAAAACACATAAAAAATACTTTTTTAATTTAAATTTTTAATTTAATTTAATGATAAACAGAATTAGATTTTTTTAATTGTATTAATTTCCTATTTATAATTATCACATGCCTTAATTATGTTTTCTTTGCCATTACAATTTGTTTCATAAAATAAAAACTACACATAATAAATAAATGAAATTAGCTGTAACATACAAGGCCACTCAAAAGTATTAAAGCAAAATACCTTTATTCATCCCAGGAAATTCTTGATTATAAAAACCTCTGTATGGGGGTGAAGAAGGAGGCAAAATTGCTGTTGAAGCTGGTGTTTCTTTTGTATATGGAGAACAGCTATAAATATCACTCTGACCTGGAATAGTAGCTCTTCCATACCTTCCTTTTAGTTGGTGATCTAAAAAATGTATTACAATTAATTATTATAAACCACTTAATTATCTGCAATAAGTAACAATGGTAATGATAACCATAATATTTAGGATTTTATCCCTGGAGTATTTATTATTTATTTTTTCATGTTACAAACTGATTCATCATTCATATTTGGCATGCATATAAATCAATAAAAATAATGTTTGTTATAGTTTGGCACCAATTTTAAATAATTTGCAACAAAAATTTACAGGAATTTGAAAAAATATGTAAATAATTAGAAAATAAATTAATGATAAACAATCTCATTAAAAAAATAGGGTTGCTACTCTAATTGAAAAAAAAAATTCCAAGGGTTCTTTCCACCCCCAAAAATATATGAACTAAAAAGTTATATATATTAGATACAGGATAACAAATAATAAATTCAAATAAAATACTATCACAATTAATTTCCAAATTTTGACATTACAAATACCTCAAATTCTACTGAATTACAAGTCATATAATTCAATAAGTAATTCAGTACTATTAAGATGGAATCACACTTTTTTTCTTGAAGATGCTTGGAATACACAACAGAAAGAATGGCTTTTATCCTGTTAGAGCAAGGCCTGTTTGTCAATTTTCTTCTGAATCGAAACACTTATATTTCTGACAGGTATATTGTTGGGAAGAAAATTAATGAAGGTTCTGATAATCATGCTTTAAATTTGCATACTGTTTTTCTGATTAATAAGACTTTAGAATTTTATCCCTAAAGAACTGAGTATTAATTCTTCTGATACCAGTATACAAATCTTTATTTTTTTTTAATCAAAGATATGCTGCATGTAATTTTTTTTTTTTACATTTACATGCAAGTAGCCTACTTTCCATGGCCAGTGCTAAAAATGGCAAAAGTTGGCAATCCTAATAGAAAAATGAAAAAAATGGTTTAATAATTTTGATTGGCATACAGAATCCTTGTTGAAAGTAGATTTTGCGATAAATTGCCTCATTTGATATATAATATCACATTGTTCTTCATTAGTTGCACAGTGACTGCATTTTCTAGCCATATGGTTCACCAAAAATCTAAAGAGCTAGAAATTTGAAGCATAATTTGCTTGCTGGAAGACTTTTAAATGAAAAATATACAATTATTTACATTTATTAACAAAATTGTAAGTTTTTTTTTTTTTTTTCAATTACATCATTCAATAAATCTCTAATTTAACGATAGACTATATCTCAAGATAAATAACATCTTTCTCTAATCTTTTTTTTTTTTCGCAGAACACAAAGGTGTTATAAAATATACTTGGCAGTGGAATGGTTTGTTAAAATGTAATCCACATATCTAGTTTCAACTTCTTCCCTCCCACCCCCTTTCAAAGCCATAAGTATAAATTCATTTCAAGGCTTGGTTGAATGTTCATCAAACATTAGATTATAAATATAAGATCAGCCAGATTTTCAAATAGAACACCATGAATGTACTAAATAATGTCAAATGTAAACATATTTTTACATGAGCTACATGAATAATAACTGTCTCCACACTTCAAAAACTATTTCAATTCTGCATTTAAAGCCCTAAATATTCTCTAGCAACAAAGCCTGTTGAAAATCCCTTCCTTTATTTGGTAATCTTATTGCTTTTTACTTTCAAACTAAACAGAGATAATAAATTGGAGAATGGCAATTCTCCAAAATCAATATCCCTTTTTGATTGGCAAATTGTCAAAATAAAGCAGAAGTCCAATCCAAATATTATAAAAAGTCTCAAAATGAGGATAAAAAACATTTAAATTATTTAAATTAATCAGTTTATTTATTCCAACGTAACCCTGACTTTTGCTGTCTTCAGAAATGAACTCCTTGCAATTGAGATTGGTCTTGAGATGTTCTCTGGAACTTGGGTGATGTCTGGATCTTTTCAGATAGCCATAGTGCGCTTCAACACCTCAAATATCAATTAAACACTGGAGATCGTACAAGTATTTCAAAACACAGTAAACTCAAGACCATCTTGCAACATCACCAAATACATCTTCACTGAGTGCCATCACATGTAGACATCCATGGAAACAAAAGGGCAGACAAACTGGCCAAAGAGGGTTGCTTTCAAAATACCCCCACTTCTACCAAACTGACCCAGCTGGAGCTTTTCACCTTCAAAAAATCTGTCAACAAAGAAGACTGGCTGGTCCTTCCCTCAAACAACTGGTAAAAGGGGCCTAACCCAGGTTTCTTTCTTTCCATCTCAGGTGATAGGTCATCCCATACTTGTATTTCGAGACTTGCCAGCAGACACCTAAAATGTCTTAATTCTCTGAGCAAGAGAAATCCCTTCCTCTTTGTCCTAAATGCCAACTTCTCCAGGCCACTCCCTCTTCCATCCTTGACTGCTTTGACTTCAGTGTAGGGGATATTTATTCATCTCTTTAGATAGTCATCGATTATCTCAGAATCAACAGTTTATTTAACATGGTCCAACTCCATCAGATCATGATAGAGATAAGAAGAAGAAATTAATCAGTTGACCCTTCAAAATTTTAAAGTTTGTATCAAAATATGTTACTGAATTAGGAGTGAAGTGAATGAGCAGAGAAAATAAAAATATCCCTTTTTTCAGTTGTAAATAGAAGGATATTAAGTATGAAGGGAAAATTTAAATTCAAAAACAACAGATATGAAAAAAGATCATATAATGAGCTGCTGAATATTACAATAGCTAAATTACAATAGGAGTATATTTTTGAAAAGCTTAAATTTTGAAAAACATTTATTATTTTAATTTGAGGGGGATTTTCATAATTCTATTTAAATATGCATAAAACAGAAATAAATGCTTATTAAAAATTTTAGATTGATATTAGCATTACTTTTCAAAAAAAGAACTAAAAGTCTTATCTGAATTTGTTTTTTGAGGAGAAGGAATAGATTAAAAAATCCTGATTTATGATTTCATATGACATATTATCTGAAAAGAATGACAAAAAGATAATTTTAAAAAGAAATATCTTACTAAGAGGTAACTAGTTGTTAAAAAACATTAAATAGTAATATCCGTGAGCTTAAGGATCATCAGAAAATGTGTTCACACTTAATAATCGAGATAAAATGTTATTTTAAAATTACATTTTTGCCCTTTTTTTCTATAAACTGACAATCATAATATTACTTGAAACCAAAGAGGAATATTTTTAGAAGAAATTTTTTTTCCAATTTCAAGTTTTAAAAAACTTATTTAACTTATTTTCCAAGGAACTTTTAAAAATTTAAAGAAAAATAAAATATTCACCTTTAACATTCATATCCCCTGCACCACTGACAGGGATTGCAGTATAGTTAGGTTGAATGTTGGGTTCTATTATTCTCAGTTGTGGTAAACTGGTAATTTTATAATTTAAAGTCTCAACATAAGGATCAAAACTATCTTCAAGTTTTGAAGAGCTTCGCCGACATTTTTTCTTAACAACCACTCCATCTGGTTTCCCTTGTGGCTCAAGTTTCTTCTTTTTAGGTCTTTTCCGTTTCAAGGGTTTCTCCTTCTCACCAGGAGGAGGTGTGGGATCTTTATCTAATTGAGCTCTACGAATATCTATTGGAAAGAAATAATTATTGAATCATAAACTTTGTTTTTTTGTTTTATTTTTATTAAATTCAGCCAACCAAAATGTTAATAATAAGCTAACCCAATTTAAAATTTCTGAAACTTTAATTAGGAATTTCAAAATTAAAATGCATTTATAAATGTTTACCTAAGTATGATGGTTTTTTAGATTTTGGATCTCCAAGCAAATTTTTATCTTGCAGATTATTGATATCAAAATTTACATCTAATCTACTTAAATCATCATCACCTTTTGGCAAGTCCTGTAAAGGAATTCACAGTATTAATTTTCAGAAGGTAAAAAATGAAGTTTTTAAAAAATACAAACTTTTGAAACATCAAGATCTTAATAAATTAAAAATACAAAACAGTCTTTTTAAAAAAAGAGATTTAAAAGAAAAATAAACAATATAATTCATATAGTTAGAATAATAATTTATGATTTTAAATTCATAGCCAAATCCTTTAGAAGATTAATTACATTAGCTCAAAATACTGAAATTTTTTTTGACTAACATGATTAATTTTATAACATCTGCTGGATATAAACAAAATAAAGAGGGGGATCACACTGATTCATATTGAACAAAAAAAATTATAATGAACTTATTTATCTCAAGAACTTATTTTAAAAGACGATACTGAAATTTTCCTTTATTACTTGAAAAATTCAGTTGAAGCAAAATAATTTGACCCATCTCTTTAAATATTCAACAAAAATAATAAATACATACATTTGTAGTTTATTATGTATTTATGTATGATATCTGATGTAGCAGTAATTCTTTCAAATCTGTTTGAAAAAATTTCTAAAAATAAATAGTTTTATAAAACTAACAAATTAATTATCAAAAAAATTATCAAAACTGTTATCAAAAAAATTAAGTATTTAAAATAATTTTTGGGTAAATATAACTACATTAAATTTAAACTACAAATTAACTAAATCAGTGGTAGATTTAGACAGTTAGTCTTACTTGATTCAAGTCCCATCCCCACCAAATAAATGAATGCAATTCAGATTTCAATATATTTTCACTTAATCAACAAATGAATAAATGATTTTTTGTTGTTTTTATTAACCATGAGAATATGCTATTTTTAATTATTTAATTACTATAATTCACATCCACAAATCCTCCATATTTGTTCACAAAGTTATTTAATCAAAAGCTTGATTGTTACTGTTTATGACATTTGTCATAGACGTCCACTGACGAAGTTAGCAATTTTAAGCCGAGCTTTAGCATGTTTCAGTAGAGCCATCAAGGCCCAAGAATACAGCTTAGCTACTCATGTGTGATAGCCCTTTTTAAGGAGCAATTTTCATTCATACATTTCATTCAAAGATCATAATTTAGGCCTAATTCGCAGAATGATCACTTGTGATCCAAAAACCCTAGTGGTATTGTTTTGACTTAGAGGACTTTGTGAATAAGACAGATTTATATGTGTGCCAGCCACCATGTACCAAAGAGTCTTCGATTGGCATGGTTCAAACTCACAACCTAAGAGATACAAGTCCAAGGCCCTACCAACCAGGCAATCCTGGCCCTAAATACTTGGTGTTAATAAGTATTGTAATATAAAATGAATGAAATAAAATAAACAAGAGTCTTAGCATCAGAATAAACCAGAAATTGAACAAAGCCTTAATATTTATTGTAATATTTTATAATTCTCCAAATTGTATTTTTTACAAATTTAATGATTTTGCTACAACTTCTATAATTTATACGGATCTAATTCAAATAAGAAGGGCAACTGACTAGTAAGAAATCCACCACTGATTGAAATTACCACATATACTTTCATTGCAATCTGATAATCCTTTTTATTTTTAAAGTCAAACAACATACTATTAAAGAGGAGTCACTTTTACGAGGGGTATCAGCAGAGGGGCAATTTTGTAACAACTGCTTCAAGAGCACATTTTGTTCAGCTTGCTCTCGCTCCTTTTCAGCAGAAGATTTTGTAATATTTTCTAATTCCTCATCAGATGAGCCTGGAAATAAATTTAATAAATATGAATTTTTCATACGGTAAAGCCTCCAATCTCTGCAAGCTTTATTTTGCAGAGATTTAAGAGGTGAAGCTTTAATTAAACTGGAACCTAGTACTCAAATAGCTGGTCGGAAATTTCACTACCCAATGCTGCTGCACGTGCTTGAAATGAAAGAAAACATTAAAGGAAATAATTTCACTTCTTCCACCAAATGTTTTCCAAACTATTAAATTCAACTGAAACTTATCATAATTATAATTGCTAAAAATTAAAAATTTAAGGACTGAAAATGCAGCACTTTTTTAATGAATGTGATTTTTAATATTCAAACTTCTGAAGTGGTCTCCCCAAAAATTTTGTGCATATACTTCAATCCTTCCTAGATAAAATTGTCAACCATTTTGTGGAAATTTTTGTCAACTTGATTTTTAAGTTTCATAGTATAATGAAGAAGGCAGGTGCTTTTGTATGCATGTCAAAACCAAATAACATTTACTGAACTCATTAATGCGAACTTGATTACAACATTAATGCAATGATTACCATACAATTATTAATACAAAAGAATCAGATAATGAATCAGAGAAATATCATTAATACACAAGAATCAGAAAATTAAATATTTTTTTTCTTTTCTAGTCAATAGGAAATAAATATGACACACAATATAAATTGTTGTTACAAGTTACATACCAAATTTAATTTAGTTAAATTATTGAGTTTGAGTTATTGCCTTTACATACATACAAATGTACAAACTCAACATTGTTAATCCTGACGCAGATTTGATTTTAGACTTGAATGGATATACACTTTGGATGCTAAAATTTATTTATTTAGCTTTTTTTTTTTTTCCTTTTTTTTAAGTTTTAAAATTATTGCATTAATTTGCATCTGGACTCAATCTCAATGAAATTCATTTGAAATTTGACTTAAATCTACAAATTTGGTATAAAGATTATATTTTAAACTTCATCCATTTAGCTTAAAACATTTTTTTAATTGTGTTCAGAGACAGACAAAACAACAGTTAGATAATACAAAAAAAAAATTGAGGTCAAAAAGGTCTAAAAAATATAGAAATTTATCAAAATTTTGAATTTAAATTTTCCTATAACTACAGCTTTCTTTTTGTGAAGCTCATATGCAAGAAAGTAAAAATAACCCAAGTTATAAAAACTGAATTTGGCATACAAATTATTAATTGGTATTTAAATCACTATACTAGCTTATAACATAGACTATTATTACTTGCCTAATATTAATTTATCTTATTTCTATCCTTGAAGTCATATGAAAGATTTTCTTCATGGAAAGATGACAAAAGACCTTTTTTAGCTTCAAAAATAAATAACTGATTAATTCCTGTGTTAAAAAAACCCTGTTAGATACTGTTTTTTTCTATGAGATTATACTCAAGTATTACCTTTGAAAGTTTAAACTTTAAAAAAAAATTAAACAACAAATTCCTTTTTTATATTTCTTTGATAAAAAATAAATTAAATTACATAAATAGAGTTTTATCTGCAATGACTCAAAACTCAGTTCATATTACAAGGTTAAAACACACAATTTATATTCATTTTTAAATACAAAGTTTACTAAAAATCTTCAAGAATTATAGTAAATGTAATAAAAGTGCTGCCATTTCAAATATAACATCTTTCTTAGTCATACCTACCTTCATTAGGATCTTGAGATTTTGCCTGATTCACTGATCCATCAGTCTGATTAGCAGTGGTCCCAGGTTCAATTTTAATATCAGCGTTTTCAACTAGGCTGGTGGATACGGGGACATCTTCAATAATCTCCTGCTTTATGTTTGCTAAAACATCAGCTCTTAATAGACTCTGCTGCAAATTCTTTTCAGCTGCACCTTGATCAGTCTTATTGCCATTTTCCTAAAACATAAGATGATGAATGTACAAAAAGAGAACAAAAAACGCAATGTTATCTTTAATTATAACAATCCTTAGATTTCACTAAGGATCATCCAAGCTTATTACAATCCTTAGATTCAATAAAAATAATCCTAGCTTCCTTAAAGGTGACTTTACACAAATATTTAATATGTTAATCAAAAAATCTTTAAAAATGACCCACTCTAATTAATTATTGAGTGAATATTTGATTGTTTTCATTTCAGTCAAATCACTCATTCTGAAACAATTTAATCCCTATTTTTGAATGTAAAACAAATATCTCGGTATTTTATTCAATAACCTATAATTTTCAAACAATGGCAAACATGTTTACATAATACTGATAATTTTAATATGGCAGTAACAACACTGAGCACCAACGTAAATCTTTTTATTGATATTTTCTGTATTAAGAGGTTTTTTTTATAATAGATTGCATCTGCCTCTTGCTAATAAAGTTCTCTCTATAAATTTCTGGAGCATAGCATATAATATAGTCATTTAATTTTATGTTTGCAATTTTTACATTGAATATAATATTCTCAACCCTTAAAAGTTAGTAAATCAAGATCATTACAAGTAAATATGAATTTCTTTCTGATTAAATTTCATAACCTAATATTCTATAGTATTGTTAGCTCTTTTAAAATTTTAAATCAAAATAAGCCCTATGCTTAAAGAGTTAACCAAACAATTTAATCTCAGATGAACACATTTACTTCAGAAAAAATAGTACCTGTGTTCTCTCCAAAGTCAAATTTGATTCACAACCAACAGTAGCAGTACTCAACTTAGTTTGGTTATCAAGCAGACTTTCATTAGCAGAACTTGTCAGCCCTGACTTTACAATTTTTACACTTGATTCATTAGCTGAAGCTTTAGTTGCTGCTTCAATATTTTGGTTGTCTTTATTCTCTATCTTCTTTTCTGCTGATATTAACATTGGCTTAGGTTCACTGATTTTAGACTGAATTTCAGGGGTTGGTGAGCTGAATGCCAACTAAGGAGAAACATTTACTATTAATTTAAGGTTTCAATGAAATGTCACAGAAAATTTAAAACTGTAAACAATGCAGAAATAAAAGCACCTTCAAAAATACATAGCCCTGTATGCAACTTTATCAAAAGGAAAACTTTTCAAAACATCCCAGAATATTACAGTTTAATTCCAAGATGTAACAAAATTTATTCATTTGGAAATAACAGTAGCATTTTTCACAGAATTACTTGCAATACTTTTTCAGTATTTATATATTTCTAAAACTTTATTCCCTCAAAAGTAAAGTAAAAGTTAATTTATTTAACACATTTTAAAAAGCTTTTTTCTGCCTTCTTCTTCTTTCTTTTTCTTGTAGCTGTATTCAGATAGGGTTGCCATTCAAATCCAGAGATTTAAAAAAAATCCAGGTTTCCTCTCCCCTACACGTATTAGTATTAGAGGAAATACTACAATACTCATATGCTAATTATATGATAGAATCATATCTAGTTATAACAACTATCATGATACAAATCAATTAATGATTACTTAACAAAAAACATTACAAAGAAAAAAATGTTTTTTAAATTTATATGTTTGAGTATCCATTTTCACAATTTTTGCACATAATACCTTACCCTTAAAACTTACACAGTAAAGCAAATCTTTTGAAATCAGAACATTCAAGAAAAATCCATAAAAGTTGTCATCATATACAGTTCTTTGACAAATTAAAGAATCTTCTTTCAAATTTTCAAAAAGCAAAACCTTGTTGATACTAAATCAATTTTCACAGTCATATTGCCACATGACAATACAAAAATTATTTTTATGTTTTTCCAAAAATCAGAATTTTTTTTCCAACTTTAAAGTATTATATCTGAAAATATATAGATGAATTTCTTTTTTAAGAAAATTTTAAATAGGATCTTTTACATTTTCTGGACATACAAGAGAAATTCAGAACTTGAATGCTCAAAAGTGCTTTAGATTACAGAAATTCAAGCAAATCCCCAATTCCCTTTATACATAGTATTACATTACTTTTCAATAAACAAGGATTCAAACAAGATTCAATTTTTAAAACAGCAATATTTTTGGGCATATGTTCTTAAGTGATTTTCAGTTTGACTTAATCCACTAATATTCAAGTTGCTTGTAGTCACTATTCCAAAATTGGGTTTGTCCCCCCCCCTCCAAGTCTAAGATATTGGACTGATTAATGCAGAAGAAAAATGATAGATAAGGGATAAGCTTTGATTTAACATTCACAAATAATGTTATTTTGTTTTTGGAGACAATTTTTTATTCTTGCACTGTTTAAAAAGATTAGTATTTTTTAGATTTAAAAAAAAATGAAATTTAAAATTTTCTGCAATTTTTCAGGTTTTAAGGAAAATTTCAAACTTCCCAGCATTTTCCCTGTTATATAGATGATTTTTAAATCCCTTGTATTTTATCAATTTCTTTGATTCTACTGATAAAATGGCAACCCTGTCAAAAGGTTGATATAACCAACAACAAAAAAAAAGAACTTACTTTTCATCTAAAAATTTCTTTCTTTTTTAATGATATACAAATACTCAAACAAAAGCAAAAAAGTAAGATCTCCCAAAGAAAGAGCACCAAGCAAAACACACACAAAAAAAATTAATAGCTTTTAGAAAAATTTCAAGTATATTCCAGAACAATACTTTAGTATAATTACATGATATAAAAATTTTACTTTCAATTAAAAATCATTTTCATACATTTTTAAAATGGTAAAATAAAACTGTGTGTGAGGGAATGGGAATCTGAAGTAAAACATTTGCCATTCAAAATGTTAATTATTAGTGAGTAAATGCAGTCAGAGAGTAATATTAAATCTATTGTTATTATTTACCTCAGATGGGTTATCAGAAGCACCATCAGTAGCAGGTAAGCAACCTGTTGGCATACCAGTCTGCCGCAAAGTAAATTTTAAAGTATTGGACACTGAACTAGGCAAACTTTGAGATAATATAGACTGGGGTACCTTAAAAGTTACAAATGAAAAAGGAAGGAAATTAAGTTATACATTTGTGAAGAAAAAGCATTCATAAAAACTGCAAAACAGTCCATTTTTGTCGTTATACTAATATTATAAGTATAGACATAATTTTCTTTAAAAAAATTTAAGATATTTTTCTAATAATAATAAAATCTTACATTTTGAAAAATGTTTTGCCAATTTTTCAGTTATCCAAATACATACTTGAAAACTATACATCCAATATTTCAAATATTTTCATTAATGGATTTTATTAATTAAATTTCTGGAACATGCAGTTACAACTAATTTCAGGGGGTTATTGAATTCATAAGTTTATAAGAAGCAATTAATACAGCAGAGAAAGGAAGAAAGCAATGCAACAAATTGAAAAGAAAAAAATCCTTTGTTATGTTTTCAAACTACTCATAAAGCAAATATTACTTACAGCAGAATCTGCAGCTGATTCAACATCCAATTTCTGATCTTTATGCAGAAGAGTTTGTGTTTGTCCTATTAAATTTAAATTAAAAAAATTAAAGAATAAAATTTTGCTTTTAAACCAACAATTGACATAGAATTTGTGAAGTGCATAATACATATTTAACCAACTTGTAACATATAAATTTTGTGAAAAAAGAAAAGTTTTTTTTTTTTTCAACCATGAAATATAGAAGAACTGAGCAAATTTCATGTGTTAAGATAAACAAAGGATCTCATAGTTCTACCAAAGAGAATATGCAGCATGTCATGATAAAATTAATAATAGTCATTTTCCTAATTCACTTATAAAAATAAATGTTCTCACATATAGATTATTCATAAGCTTTCATACTTTTTCAAATTCTTTTAATTCAAAATGGTCCCCAAATTATTAATCTCAATAATGTCTTTTTTTTATTATTATTTGCATGCCAGAAACTAAGCAATTTACTATAACTCAAAACTTAAACTTGTAAAACTTTAGCTTGAAATTCGATGGTCAATTATAATGCATAATTTTTTTTTCTTTACTTAAGGTAAAAAAATGCATCAACAGAAATAATTTCATGAAAGATTATTGTTCACTGTTATGAACATGCTTCAATGGTTAGCTTTGATTTGAACAAACAGAAGCATGAATTATTTTTTCTGCATTCCTTTTCTTGCAGGAGGAAAACAAATCCATATCTGTGTGGAAGCACAGAAAATAATGTCAGAATACTGATAACACTTTGTAGTTAAAGAGCCTTAAAATACATAAATATTCATCATGAAAATAAAAATCAATCTATTCTTGAATAAATCATATAAGATTTTGAATTCCATTCCTTAAAAAATAAATTTTACAATTATAACAAAAGTTTATTTTTAAAATCATTTAGAAATTTATGAATCTGCTAGCACTAGTTCAGAAAATATAACATTGCACAAACCTATATCTAAATCACCTGGTTTTCCAACAAAAGAATCATCTGAAAGATTCATTGAAAGTGATGGTGAATCAATCTTTTTCATAAGTGAATCTTCCGACTGAGACTTCTTCATTTCTACAAGTCCTATATAAAAACAAAATAAACTTTAAGTGCCTCAATGAATAAAGTAATAATAGAAACTAGTGGGAAAAAATTATTTATGTTTATTTACAAATTCTTTAAAACTTTATCAATGCCTTCCAAAAATGAATTAACGAAATTCTATTGAAATAATACTATCTTAAAAACATTTTTTTTTTGCATAATTTGATATAAAATTTTATCTTTTAGTATGCAATAATGTCCAAAAAGCATTTTACTTTTCATCCCACAGAATTTAAACACATTTACCATTTGATCATATGAATAATACTTTTTTTTTCAAAAATTTTAATGAAAATGAAAAACTAGAAACATTTAATATTTATTATTTATTATCAAAAGAAAAAAAATGCAGTTAGCTCAAGTTGAACAGGATACCCATTTAGGCATACTACACAAGAAAGTAAATTATTATCTAAGTTAGTTTCTTATCATGACTAAAATATTATACATTTATGATAGAGAAGATTTTATATCACAAATATGAAATTCAAACTACTTAAACAAACAGTCTGATGCAAATTACTGTGGAAGCATTTTCAATGTTACTCTTCAAGAGAAGACAATTTTCAAAGAATGCAAAATCAATTTTATAGTTAACATTTTATAAATTAAAAGTTACAGATTAATTGTAAATACAATTAACAACTAATATTTACATTATCAATAGACATGAATTACCTTTCAAATTAATATCTGCAAGTGGTGAATTTGCAGCACTTGAAACTTGATATGTTTGAGAAGTCAGATTAGCTTCAAATGATTCTCTCTTGGAAAACCGTTCATTAGTTGGATTATTGTCACTCTAAAAAAATAATAAATAAATAAATAATAAATGTATAAAAAATTATGCTAAAAAATAATCACCAGTAATAATGATTAATTTTGTAGTTTTAAATAAGTAACAAATTTAATAGTTTTTACATAAAACTAAAAAAAGTTTCTCTAAGCACTTTGCATGTAATAAGGGGGAGAGGGAATAAATAGAGAAAAAAGTTTCGTACCTAATCTAATTTCTCAAGAAGATTTCATGCAGTGTTTAAAACATTAAATGAAACTAGAAATAAGAAGGAAATTTCAAAATACTTCTCCAAATTCTCAAATTTAAGCAGCATTAAATACTAATATTAATTACTTTCCTCTAGTTCATATTTGATGCCTTCATCACTTATTTTTTTCAAACTAAAATCATACCTAAAAAAATACTGATTTCAATCATCAATTTTAAAATTCTTTAATATTTTCTTTTTCAATTATTGCCTTCAAGATGCCTTCATCGAATCATCATTAAATTCCATTTTGCAACCAAATGCATGACACTTGTAATATTTTCTAAGCATTTTTTTAATAAAAAAAGTAGTCCTCTTTAAGTCTATACTAATAAAAGTTATTTTATGTATGTGCATATCAGCAGTGTTCATGGAAATCTATTCCACATACAGCTTTATAGCTGTATGTGGATTGTGGCATGCAGATAGCCATAAAGATGATTCAATGTCCTAAAAACATATTTTAAAATCTCATGAAGAAACATTAAATATTTTCAGTTATTTTGGATGATTTTATGCAAATATTTATCCATAATACCATTTTTAATCATTGTAGTAAAAAAGTAACTTCCAAGCAACAATTCATAACAAACAATTAATGTTCTAAAAAAATTAGTTTGAAATTTCTGATATAATTTATTGAGTTTTGAAAAGATATTTTAATTAGTCCTTTTCTCTGAAAATTTTAAGCAATGGAAACTAAAATTTCTTCTTCTTAAATTGAAATTTTATCTTTTTCAAAAAATGATTCAAACATTTATTTTGAATTCAAAATAAGAATGATCAAAATACACAGGGGTAATACAGAAAAAATCAAATTCCAAACAATAATGAATTTGAAAAGAATAGTAAAATGAATAGATTTACACAAAAAATGCATAAATTATTAAAAATATTACACAAAAGAATATTGATCAACCTCAAGAATGATATCGATTCCAAGAATGAGATATTTCACTTCTGAAATAAATTATTCATTGATATTTAATTAATTGCTTCCCAGATGAATCTAAAGCCTTTTTCAAGCCATTCTTGGATGATTGCATATAGATGCTGGGATAAATTTCAGTTCTTCGTTTCTTTAGCAAGCAGTCATAGACCAAAATAAAGTTATGAATAAAAATTATTTTTATCTAATTTAAATTCTAAAAGCAACAATTCCTGAATTCATTTCAGAATACATCCTAATTCTATTGTGCCTTTTTTCAGTTGTTTGGCTTAATCTTTATTAGTTGTTCATCAAGCACAAAGTAAAAAAAAATCATTATTATATTTTCTATTCCTTTTATATCACTGTATTCTAGATTTTGCTTACATTAATTATGTCACAGACTTCCAATCTTTCTAAATAAGATTCATAGCATTTATTCTCTATTACATCATCAATATTTTAAAAATACTCTTTAAGAATCAAATATAATTGCTTAACAAAAATAATCCAACAATTAAAGCAATTTTAATTTCATATTTTGAAAAATGAAAATTTGAATACTAAACTGCATATTTAAACATTAATTTTGTTGCTGATTTACAAAAAAATGCAGTAAAAAAAGAACAAAATTATTTTTTTAAAGCCATTAAAGATAAAAGTTTAACAAAATTAATGTAAGATTAACATAAAATAGTAGGGTAATGTTTATAATTTACATAGAAAACAACACATGTTTACAGATCATGAAACGACATAATCAATCCAACAACTCAAAAATCTGCTAAGCTTTGAGTAATGTACTAAGCAAATGTGCTAAAAATATGCTAAGCAAAAGTGTGAGCTCTCTTATCTCAAATATATTACCCACCTATCAATATAGCCAAAACTATACATCCCCATTTTAATTACATAAATGGAAGAATATAATTCTTATGAACAAAAATGAAACTGCTTGAAATAAATATTGTATAGTCATGTCACATGTATTGATTGTTTTTGCAAGATCATTACTATTTGAAACTTCTTTAAATACATAATTTATATTATAAGATTAATGACCACTTGTTGGACCTTCATATATAAAACCTTCAAAAGGTAATCAAGACAGTAAGATAAAATAGTTGTAAAAATTATTAAAGGTTTGAGTAATCAAATTTTGTGTGTATACCTGCTGAATTTTTACATTGGGAGGCCATGATTTACCCTCTGATTTGGCTGTTTGAAATTGCAAAGGAAGTTGTTGAGAAAGCAGTGGCGAATGAACATTAGTCTGCTGAGCAACTGCTGATGTTACAGAAACTGGAGACTGCATGAGAGGGGAGGGTGAATGCTGAATTCTGACAGAATTTGGGGGACCAACAGGTGAAGCTGGCATCATAGGAGACTGGGGAGCAGTTTGAGTCTAGAATAATAAGAAACATTGCAAAAAACTCCAGAAATAAATATTACAAAGATATATATAGATATATATATATCGATGCTTGGAAATGTTTTAACTTAATGTGACTATTTGCTATACTGATTTTAAATATAAAAAAAGATTTATTTTACAGTCCAATTTTTAAGATTAACACAACAAAATTTTAAAATATTTCAGAATTTTGATAACTTTTTCTTTAAAGAAATGGATCACATCAGAAGAAGGGAGAGGAAGGCCACAAAGAATGTTATTATTTATTCTTACACAGAAACTCTGTAATAAATTGAAAAGAAAAAAATTACTTTAGCTTTAGTAATGGAAATAGTTAAGTTTATAAACATCAATAGGCAATTTGTAAGGATTTAAGGATTACATATGGATCATTGCCATGAAAATTCCAGAAAGTATGGTAAACAATTTCATCAAGATGTAAGGATAATGGATGACCAATATTGAAGCAGATGAATATTTTCTTAATAGACAAATTATTGTTGGAATCTGCAGAGTAATAATATAAAAAAGTTTACTCAAAAATATTAAATGAAGTAAACTTTTAGAGTAAAACACAATAACTTTTTCTTTTGTTAAATTATTTCATTCTTTTGTTTTATTTTAATATTAATTTTACTACTTCATAATATATAATTAAATATTATGGATTTACAAAAATATCAAACGTTGTTTAAATTTATATAGCAATAAAATAAAAGTATAAAAAATATTAAATTTATAATAAAGAAATATACAAAAAAAAATTGCGACTGAAATTTATCATAATCCAAAGGATTGAAACAGATACTTCCTTATATTTAGATAATACATTCAATATTAAAACATTTAAAAGAATTTACTTAAAGGCAAAAAAAAACAAAAAAACTTACAAACTGAAGTGGTGATTGAGAATTCTGTGGCGAAGATTGCAAGGAACTGACACTGGTATGCAATGGACTCCTTGGAACAGTTTGTGCAGCTTGTTGTTGTTGCTGCTGCTGCTGTTGTTGTTGTTGAGGTAGTTGCTGTTGTTGTCGTTTTTGTTGCTTTAAACGATAATCTTGAACAGCAACAGTATTTTGACGGAATTGTTTACGTGCCTTTAATTATGAAGAAAAGTACAGATTTGTTAAAAATAATTTTATTTTTAAATGGAATTAAAAATTCAATACAAAATATTAACACATCCCAAAATAAAAGTCAGTATTAAATAATATTATTCTGACTAATAATCTAAGAAATTCAGCAGTGAGGATTTACACAAATATTTTAATCATTATGAACTTCAGTTGCTTTGGGTCCACATAATATTTAATCTTTCACATCAGCACCAAATTAAGCAGAGACATAAAATTGTTAAAAATAATACAGAATGAATTTTAGTAATATAAAAATTAAATTGTTAAAAATAATACAGAATGGATTTCAGTTACATAAAAATTAAAAGATAAGACAAGAAGAATAGTAGTTTCTAGTCATAACAAAATTGTGCCAATCATCAAAATATCACCAAATTGGGTGGATATTAGAAGTGGAAGATAAAGCTTTTAAGGTTACTATAAAGAATTAGCAGAATAACACTTGGCAAGAAATCTCCCCTGACATAATTCAACTTTGATGACCAGACTTAAAGTCAAGCCAGGTTATAATGCATTTTTCATATATTCTCTCACTTGCAACAAATAACATAATATTGTATTTAATTTTACCCATTTATTTGTTGCCCCCCTTGTATTTTAAGAAGAAAATATTAACAATAACAAAAAATCCTTGTACTTATAGAATTTAAGGAACAAGAGTAAAAAATAACTAGATGCATCAGGGTTATGCTCTATAAATAAAGTTATAAAATGTATTCTTCTTATTCTTATATTTCAGTTCAAACAATGTCATCTATTAATCATATCATGAGAACTTTTATCTGTGATTTGTTTAAACTTTTTTTTAAAGTTTAATAATTTTATAATGCCTAAATATATAATGCATAAACTTAAAGAAAGGTTTTAAGTTAATCTTTTTTTTTCTTTTGCTTTGAAAATACTAAGCTCTAATCAAAACTGTGATTGAATTAAAAAGAATGTAAAATATAAGAAAGTTTTATATTTTAAATATAATTTTAAAAAATCTAGATTGAAGTGGAACATGCATTCATTATATAAGTGTAAAACATTTTGAGAAGACATACTTGTTCTAATTGTTTCTGTAATCCAGCTTGCTCTTGAGAAACTCTAGCTAATTCAAGTGCATCATTCTCAGCTAATTCGGATCCATTTTTGCGAAGTTGTCGTTGTTTCGCATTTAAAGCTTTCTTAGCTTTCCTCAGCTTCATCACTTCAGTTTCAAAATATTTTTGTCGTGAACCCAAAAGAGCATGTTGTTGCATTAAATATTTTTCATAATTAATTAATTTTAATTTTTCTGGGTCAACAAGTGTATCAACTGGCAAATTTTCAGGTGCAGGAACAAAGTTTGGGTTAAAAGGCCTAGTTGTTGCTAGACTTCCTGAAATATAAAAACAGTGATAAATAGACTAAACAGATTCTATAGAGTAAAATGTCTTCTATTTCAGCTTCAGGATGCATTTGATACTAAATAAAATTTTTATAAAAATCAAAATCTTAAGCTCTTATATAAAATTACCCAACTAATATAAATTCAAAAGTAGGTAAACAATTAACCAATATTATAAATAATATAAAATTGGTAAAATATTACTCTTTTTTTTTTAAGTATAATTGTGACAAAGCATTTTTTTATGTAAATCAAAATAATACAAATTAATATTTCATTAAATATTTTTAACTTTAAATGTGAACTTAAAGTAACAATTTATAAATGTTGTAAATCATGCTATTACTAAAAAATTTGTGGAAATTTTTTTAAAGCATAATAAAAATATATTTCAAAAGTATTGTTAAAAACTGAACAATCAAGGACTTGATCCATTAAGAGTTAGTAAATTTCTGGCTTACCCTGTAAATTTGTAGCTTTGGCTGGAACTCCAGCACCAGGAATACTGCCCACAGAACCTATGACTGTAGACACAGGAGCTTTAGCTTTCAAGTTCTGCATGATGGTCAGGGGTCGAGAACTCAACTGAACTGATTCCTGATTTTGCCACAAAAGAGAATAGGGTGGTGGACCAAATTGATGTGAATTAGATGAAGATGGTACACCTACTGATGATACGGCAGCTTGGAGGGTTGGATCATGGCCACCAAGCAATGAGCCGGGACCTCCCAAACTGTCATCAGGCGGCCCCGAGAATACATCATCTTTCAGTCTCTCAAAGTCAATGTCACTTAGAAGAGCATCAGCAGCATGAGGGGATATTAAGCTTTCCTGATTTTGCCTTCTCTGTTCTCTTTTTTCTTGCTCAACTAAATCTTCAAGAAGAAGTGGCTGCTCTTGCAGCAAAAGAGGTTTGGTGTTTGGCACAGGTGAAGAGAGAACATTAGGCTGATTAAGAGGCAGATCTTGTCTTAAATTCATATTAAGATGAAGAGGAAAGACACTTTTATTTTGAGGTGGCAATGCATTTTGAGGAACATGTCCACCTAAAGTTTGCTTTAAAGCTGTCACCATTCGATATGAAGGAGGAGGTATAAGTTGCTCAGGGACTTGAATTCCAGGTCTTTGTGAAGTTAAAGTCTGAGTTTCAGGGTTGAAAGCCATATTGGGTGGTTTCTGAATGTTGCAGTTGTCAGTAATACCTTTCTCCAATTTTATATCAATGGTAGGGGAATAATTCTGTGATGAGAGACTACAGCTAGAAAATGCCTGTTTTGGTTCTTCTTTAATGATATTCGTCATAGGGTTCATTGAAGAATTAGAAATATCTTTTGGTTTGAAAGAATTATCAACATCTAAAGTGTCTAAATCCTTTTTATCAAAATTGAGGAAACTTTCAGGTAAATCAGAAGTTTTGGATTGATTAATATCATTGTCTTGTTTCTCAATATCAATAGTTTTTTTTTCATCAGCTATTTCTTGTACAATTAGATCTTTATCTTGAGTTCCATCATCTTTAATAACATCATCTTCTAATTCTTCATCTTTATCATCCAAATCCAAATGTTCATCCAATATGTTACTCTTTTCTCCTTCTCCAACAAGGCTTTTATCAAGTTCCGGATCAGCATATTCCAAAATATTAAAATCATTACCAAGGCCTAAAAATATATATATATTTATTCAGATTATTTTAAAATATTGGCATGTCAATACATTATATAAATCTTTTGATCCAAGATTGGTACCTTATATACAAATTCTTATCTATGCAAGTTCAAGAATTTAAATATAATAAGAATTTAAATATTAATAAAAATTTTAGACTTGTAATTCATCATTTAAAAACAGAAGCATGTCCTTTTTTCAATATTCCATCCAAAAACATAATTTTTTAATTAAAAATAAATGTATTATGTGCTATGTTAACAGGTACATTCCTTTTATTTTTATCACTTTCATTCTTTTTCTTTGGTTTTTTTTTTCTCCCCTTTTCTCTAACAATTACTAAATAAGATACCAACTTTTCCCTGTACTACATTAATATGTTATATCACAATGCTATGACACTTTTTCTAGCAGCCTTACGGACTGGAGATTATAGGCAGACCGCATAGGCTCTCCATTAAAAACTATTATTCTGGTCTGGTCAACAGGTACATTTTATCTTGCACCAAAGATAACAGATCAAAAGAGAGAAAAAAAATTAATGAAATCTTTGGTCCCAAACTTCAAGTTATCATGTGAAATTATTATTTTTTAAGTGATTGTTTGTCTTAATTAGTTTAAGTCATTAACCAGTTTTAAACCCTCTTTCTTTGTAATGATAATTTTTTTGAATTTTTATTTTCAATTTTTCTAGCTGGTAAAAAAAGTTTTGGAGCTTGACACATTTTAAGATAAAAAATAAAACAGTAATTTCGACGAAAAGTTCACTATTATTGGAAGCTATTGTATATGTGGTAAAATCCAATGAATATAATGCAGATTGATATTAAAATTATATTCTAATATTTACAGTATTTTGATAAATACAATTAGTAAGAATGTGCTTATAATATCATTAAAGAAAAAATATAAGTTGCATTTAACAAAATTGCAATAGTTAAAACTGAAAAAGAATTTTAAAAAAAAACGGATAATGTTTTGAGCGTGAGTTTAATTATTTAAAAGTAAGAAATCTTAAACAAGCTTGAAGATGGTGTCATTTCATAGAAACAACAAACAAAAAGCAATTGATAAAAAAATTATTTAAATATCTCAAACAATACGAACAAAACAAACCTAAACTGTCATGGGTCAGGAGACTAGCTATTTACCAATGAAAAAACGAATTGTTCTTGCCTTCAAATTTCAGAAACACCAAAATCTTCTAACCAAAACAAAATCATGCTCTCGATAACAAGGTTTTCAAGAACAAAATTTTAAAAAATACAATTTCATATAGAAAGCAGATATACCTATATAATTTTAATGTTCAGATGTCACTATTTTTATGTTTTGATAAACCAGAATACATAATGGGACTTAGCTCATTCTTAATTGAAGGGGCTGTTATAAAAAATATTTCAATTAAGAAAAAAAAAGGCTTACAAAATGAGAATAGCTGGAGAGAAATGACAAAGATTTATTTTTAATATATAATAATTTTGTTAAATCATATATAATTATCTAACAATAAAAAATAAAGCAATCATTAATTTGAAAAAGCAGTAATCTTAAAAATAATAATTTTAATAAATAAATTACTTTAATAAGTTAAAAGCACAAAACTTGCAATGCAAAAATTATAGAATAAACTTTCTGCATTATAACTTATTTAACTAAACAATCCAGGAATAAAAACAATTTTTGATGATTCCAAGACTTAACTTTGAATTAACCTGAATCAATTTGAACTATTGATCTTTTGATATTGCATTAATAGGAATTTGAAATAAACAAGCAATAGACAATTTTGAATTAAAAATATTAGGGAAATATGGTTTAAATCAATTTAATCAAAGGTGTGTTTTTATCAATCATTTCCAAAAAAAATAATAATAATAAATTATTCTTAAAAAGATTATTCCTAAATTAAGTTTACAAATCAAAATGAGATTGAAACAAAATATTTTACCCAATAATTCATCATCGTCAAGCTCTAAATCTCCAACATCACCGGGTAAAATATCGAGATTACAGCCTGCAACTACTGCATCATCATGCTGTTGAGTTTCCAAATCTTTCACAAGATCTGCTGCTGTAGTTTTCTTCTTGCCAGAACCCCCTTCAGCATCTGCCTGACTAGAAATACAATTATCTTCTATACCAAATTGGGATTCTGCTAATGCATTAGTTTGAGGATCAGAAGATGAAAGTATATCTAATTTCTCAGAAGATTGCTGAGGTGAAAATGTCTGATCGGTGCTTTCTGCTGCAATAGGTGGATCTCTCAAAACATCACTGAGTTTCAATTTTCCAGATGAGCTAGGAGTTTCTATTGGTGGATCTCTCAATACATCACTCAGTTTCAACTTTCCTGGTGAACTGGTTGTTTCTATAGGTGGATTGCGTAAGACATCACTTAATTTCAACTTTCCAGATGAATTGGTGGTCTCAATGGGAGGATCACGTAAAACATCACTCAACTTTAATTTTCTAGGGGAGCTAGAAGTTTCTACAGGAGGATCACGTAAAACATCACTGAGTTTTAATTTTCCAGGTGAACAAATAGTTTCTATAGGAGGATCTTGCAAAACATCACTCAATTTCAACTGTCCGGGAGAAGTTAAATGATCTTGAGTTGATTGCTCATTGCTTATCAATTTACCTAATTAAAGAAAATAATATTTTTCATTCATTCAAACTTGAATTTTTAGTAACAAATTCTTTTTGGATTATTGAGTAACAAATTCTTTTTGGATTATTGAAGGCAATTTCTCAGATGACTCAGAAATTTTCATTCATTTTTAAGAAATATTTTTAATTTTACTATGCAATCTATTTCTTCTTTTAAAATCTAAAAACTATGTTTCTTATTTACAACTGAATATAAAATTTTCAATAAATTAGAAAAACACACAAACAAATTATTCGAGAAATTTCAAATAAATAGAATGGTTACGGGTACATAAAAAAATTTGCACTTTATTCAAGAAACAAATTGTGATCAAACATGAGAAAATCTTTATGCAATTAAACAATAAATTTCTTTCATCAACAAAATTATATTTAAAACTTTAACTGTTTTTTAATTATAAGTAATTGTATTTTTTATTCTAAGAACAAAATTAAATGATTATGTGATGAAAAATTTATGAAATATTGCATTTTTTATTCTATGAACAAAATTAACTGATTATGTGATGAAAAATTTATAAAATATTTTATTTTTTAGAGTACTTAACAGTTACCCACCTTCTTGTGTGGAGGGCAGTTCAGATTCACCAGCTTTCTTGTTTTGTAAAAGATCTCTTAAATGTTGGTGTGAAGTTACTTTATTCTGAAATGGTAAGGTAATTTGGCTGGTCTGTAATAATTGTTCTAAATTTTGATGCTCCAAAGACTTTTCTGGGGGCAGCATGGGTCCCATTTCTGGGGTATTTGCCATTGGTGAAAAAGTTTCTTTATATTGAGAAAGCTGTTTCACGATATTTGAAGCAGGAAAATTAGAAGCCTGTTGAAGAACAAACTGTTCCACTGGCGTCATTACTGGTTGCTGTATTTGTGGTTTAGATGCTGTAGTTTGCAGAGTCATACCAAGAGTAACAGATGCAGCAGCTTTATTTGACTGTGCCAGCAAAGCCGGGTTTTGGACTTCTATCACAGGAGATGAAGTTCCAGCAGTCGTCCCTTCAAATAAATTACCAGGGCCAATTAGTTTGCTGCGAGCTGGTGTAGGCTGAGAATGTGTGTCAAGAGAAGCTATTAGCTGAGATTGTGGTGAAGCTGACATTTGAAAAAAAGATTCTGAACTGTGTGGTCTAGGAGTCGATGGTGGTGTGTTCACAGCTTCTTTCTGGACAGTAGGGGTGGTTACTCTTGTTGCTTCTGGTCTATTCATAAGCACTGCAGTTCTAGGATTCCCTTGAGATGAGAAGGCTTGCTTCTGTGAAACAACAAGCCCCGCTGTATGTACAGGAGATTGTGCTGACTGGAAAGATTCCGATGTTTTCAGCACAGCAGAAGGAGATGAAGCAGCGTCAGGGATTGATGATATAGGTGAATTAATGGGGCTTTGAACTTTTGATACATGTAAAAGAGAGCTTGCAATTCTTTCTTGTATTAGAGACTTTTGCAGAACTGCTTGATTTTCAGGAATAAGTTTATTACCCTAAAAAATTTACATGGTTGCACACATTATGAAAAAAATAAATTCTTATAAACAATTAAAGAATATTTTTATTATTATTTGTAATAGAAATAATTTAATCTCTTTTTTAATTATCCCTTTATGATGATCAAAAATGATTAAATATAAATTTTAAATAATAAGCACGCAATTTCTTATATAGTAACTTTTGCCTGTAGTTTCTAATATAACATATTTTATAGTTTATGATCTTAATGCCCTATTCAGAGCAATAATAAATAAAATTATCAAAACTAGTATGTAAATCTAAAATGGCTATTAGAGATTTTATTATAAGTGAATTGGAAATATAATCATGCCAAAAGTGTTTTAAAGCATCATATATTTTTGCAACAAAACACTATACCAAAAAAAAAAAAAAAAAAAAAAAAACATGTTAAATTTATAACATGTTTTTTTTAACAGGGGAGAAATATTTATAATATTTTAAATTAATATTAAAGTGGCTAATATAAATAAAAATGGCTGTAACATATAAATAAAAATGGCTGTTAAAAGTTAATGTTGCCTAAACTTAATATATGAGTCAGCTTTCTGGCACAGAGGTAGTGTGTCTTCCCGTGTTCGGGCACAGTTGTTCTGTGTGCTATCTGTAAATTGTGTGACTGTGCCCCCTTGTAAAAAGGGGCTGTGCAAGCAAATGTAATCAGTGTGTAGCTAAGTTGTACTCTTGGCCCTAGTTGGGCTACTTCAAAAACAAGAGATGCTCCTTTCGGCCTAAATCTGCTGCTGTATCAGCGAGGGGCTTGTCCATGGAAAGTGCCATAAATAACAACAAAAACATAATATGTGTAACATCAGCAGGTACTGATTGATAGTCTTAAAATAATTCATCTGCTAATGAGTTTTTCCAACACTCAGAAGATAACATAAATTATAATCATACTTTATTACAAACTTGTTGACAACACAGGTTCATGAACTTTGTCACAGAAGAAATAAAATCTAAGGCATCAAGATTCAGTGCTGCTTTTTTTTTGTAAGCAATTCACGCTTTTGTTAAAAGACAAAAGTTTCAAGAGTAGTTGCATAGTTAAATAACCATCTTTCTTGAGCTTAATAGTTTAATATATTTCAGCATCTTTTGGTTGAACTTATATTACCATACCTTAATATCAACTGTAATATCAGAATGATAACAAATATATATATTTTTAATTTATTCATCCATAAGTCCTTGAATAACGAAAAAATAAAGCTCCTACATTAGATTTAGTTTTAGCATTTTTTAAATACTTAAGCAAAAAGGGAGTGCTAAAATATCAACAGAATATTGAATTATCATGGCAAAGTAATTTTCAATCCATATTGCCTAGTTCAATTCCATAGCTTTAAGCAAAAAGAGAAATTATATTACTAGTAAATACAAGGTCTATAATTAAATGTTTACCTTATATGTTTAACTTAAAATTTTTAATTAAGGATTAAAAATGTTGCAATGTATATAATTTTCACTACAAATATATAGCTATACAATTTTAAGTAATTGCATTAGTTAAAATGCTTTAAAATAAATTCTAATTATGCTATGGTGACACAATACCAATTGTTAAAACAGAATGTGACACAAAGTATCAACTTTAGAATTTACCTGCAACAAAGTCTCGGTTGCATTCAAATCTATAGCTGAAGAAGACCACCTTTTTTCAAATACTTTTGCCTTGCCTGAATTCTGCATACTTTCTTCAGATACCAGTGTACTTGGAAATTGAGGAATGTCAGATAAAGATTTAGAATGAAATAGCTTAATATTTTCTCCAGAAACTGCAGAACTGTTTTCAGTTTTCTCAGTCTGTGCTTTTAAAGCAGCTAAAGATAAAAATAATTTGTAAAGAACAATTATTACTAAACAAAATATTTTTGTAATAGGATGCATCATACACTTTGAAAGTTCTTATATTATAGAGAAAAAGAGTCCTTTTCTACTCTTCTAATACAATTTCTTATATATATATATATATATATATATATATATATATATATATATATATATATATATATATATATATATATAATTAAATCCTAATTAATTTCCAAATCTTTATCTTAATTTAGGCCTTAGTAATTTCATTCTAAAAATATTTACTTATTTCTTGATCCATTTCAGTTATTCTAGTTAATTAATTTAACAAAAGCTTTGTAAATTTGCTGAATTGGCTAAACACCGACTAATTTCTACACTCCAAGAGAAGGGATGGAAATTGTCAAGCCAAGTACATTGCTTCTGCTTGTACATAATGTGTGCTTCCAGTGATGGAATAAAACAAAACTTAAAAATTCAAAGTGCCATCTATGTCTTTCAAACTACCTTCCGCTTTCAACAAATAATAATAATGTTTTCAAATTATCTTCATGTATAACCAGATATGGCAGAGGTTATTCAAAGAAGACACACAATTATAAGCATTTAAAATAAATAGTAAATTTGTTAAATATAGATAATCCAAACAAATTTTTAATTCTTAAAATCTAAATTTAAATATGTAGAATTTTTTCTGTAGGAAAAAATATATATAAACTGATTTTTTAACAATTAATTAATAAAAGAACAAAAAATAATATAGTTTAAACATTCCACTTATTTTATTAATAATACAGTAGCCATTTTAAATGTATAACAAGAAAAATTCAAATAAATTTAAAATATAAACCAAACGCAGCAGAACCTATAACACCTCAATAAAGCAATACTATTAACAATTTATTTCAAAAAGTGAATCAATTAAATATTGAATATTTTTACAGTAATCAAAAAAACTACTAAATATGTAATCTATCCTCAAATAATAATGAAACAAATTACCTCGAACACGTTGTTCATGTATTAAGCGCTGCTGAGCAGCTTGATGTTGCATTCGTATAGCATGATACTGCTTCCATTGCTTTTCTTGATCTACTTCTTGAGTTTTAGATGTTTCTTTCACACTTCTTTCTGAATCCTGATGGGGGGGAAAAGGTTAAATATAAAAAATTTATATAATATACACAAAACATCACATTTTAAATGACATTTTTCCTAAAATTCGGGCTAAAATTTTTATTGAGATAAAATAACACTTATTTCAGTTTAATTGCATTTTGCCAAACAAATTTACAAGAAAAACACAAATAATTTCTATTTTTTAAATGTAGACTTTTTATTCATTTGGATGTAACTAAAATCAAATTCAAAAATTAAGTTACAAGTTGTATTTTAATTTCACTAATTAAAATTACTTCACTTATTAGAGTAAGATTCAAAAACTTCTATTCTTTGAAATTTTCTTTCTTATATTTTAGTTTTAACATAAGTTTTATTATCGCTCTTAATTTTAAATAATAGGATAATAATTCAGAAGGAATGTTCAGATAATAGTAATTAAAAAGGATTTTGCAAACTGCAATAAAATAATAATGTTATTTCTTTTGTATATTACAATATACAAAATAGTAGCATAAAAGAGAAAAACCATTTTTAATGTAGGTTTTTTTTTTTAATTTTTACAAACAATAGTTATAATATGACTACACTTACAAAAAATGATAATACAAGACAATAAAACCACTGTTCAACTATCAAATTGAAAAAGCATCAGACGATGCTTAGTGAAAGGAAACACTTACTGAGTTTTCCTTTTTGATAGCATAGGAAAGAAAGTAATAATATACTAGATCAGGAAATTATTGATAATTTTATGTAGTTGACTTATTGGTCCATTAGAAAAGTTCTAAGAATGTACTAAATAATATCAAAGAATCAACAAATGAAAGCTACAGTAATATATACATACGTCAGAAATATATACACATAACACAAGTAAATAAATATAAAAAGCATGGACAACAGAATAGCATTCATAGTAAAAAGATACAAAGACGAAACAGAAGGTAAAACTTTACTTACAGTACTACTAGATCTTTGAGATCTAGAAGCTGCTCTGTTTTCTCGTGCTCTTTGCTACAGAAAAATGAAAAGTATCATTAAAATATAAATTATTGTTTTAATGTATCATGAAATTATTTACTATTTAAAATTTATGTTAAAATAAACTCAGAGGTTAAAAAAAAAAGCTTTCAAGTAAAAAAAAAACAATTAACCTTTTTAAATATAGCTAACAATATCCTGCAGATATTCAAATATATAATTTTTTCAAAATTCACAGCTCTGAGTGTTAAACTCAATGTTTGAAATCACCTATCCATGACATAATAATAGCAAATTCTGTAAAAAAGAAGACATACAGCATGTGTGTATTTCTTACCAAATATGGTTGTCTTTTCTCAGTTGGCAAACCACGCCAAATCTTTGCTATCTGTTTTACTCGATCTGTCCAAGCTACCAAGAAAAATGTTAAGCTGAATTACATGAAAGTAAATAATATAAGAAAAAAAATCCAATTGAAGTCATAAATATATATATATGCTGTTTTTGTGAGCAATATTTGTTCTCAGAAATCAATTTATTTTTAATAAATTATTCAAAAGCACAAAATTCCTGACTTTTCCCTTGTTTTGCTTTTTTAAGATAATGGACTATGTGCTTAAAGAATTATAGGAAAAAATTACAATTTCTTTAACCAAAGAAATTTTATTAATATCATACTATAATTATTCCAGAATCAACATCTTAAAAATTTTATTTTTTGGAAACGGTTAATTATCCAATAAATTATTTCTGTTCTACTTTCAAACAAGAAAAAAACTCAGATTTTAGAAATCATTACAAAAACCACTTCTCTAAAGATTAAATATTGAATTAGCAACAAAACAAAATGCACAAAAAACAGAAATATTATCTTTCAAAATAAATAATAAGATATGAAACAAAGCTTTAATATTTTTAAAAACACATTTTAAAATACTTGGCTAAATACATATATATTGCAATAGCATATTTAAAATACATATATATTGCAATAGCATATCAATGTATTCAAGCAATAGGTCATTCATCATGAAATCCTTTGTCATCTTAACCAGGCAAATGCTGCATAAAAGTGAGTAAAATGCACTTTTTAGCATCCTAATTTGCAAAAATTATGAGGGTGCAGAGAATGGCCAGACCTCCTTTTATGAAGAGATTTTCTTGAGCTCTCTCAAATTAGAGATACATATACAATAATTATGAAATTCATAGAAATGCTAACAAAAAATGAAATCATCCCAAAGTAAAAGAATTTCAGGCATTATAATACTTTTTTATGTAAATCAATTTTTACATTAAAGATAGAAGAAATAATGGCCTACCTTTAATTTAGTTATTAACTGTAATTAGTTAATAAGATTAGAACTGCTAATCTTTTATTAACTAATTATAGTTAAAATAATAAAATATAGCATACCTGGAAACTCAATTTTCAAGTGTGGAAGATTAATATTTGCGTATAAAACAGGTGAAATTGTGGAAAGCAAGCCAAGACGTTCATCAGATTCCCACTTCATGATATTTTTCTGAAGTTGAGGTGGATCACAGTCTGAATCAGGCCAGGAACTGTTTGAATCAGCATGCTGAAGATTTTGGCTGTAATATATCAAAACCAATTTCAATTCCTCAATCAAGTGGTGAATATAATAAAATTCTAATGAGTTTTATTTAAAAAGAAATAACAAAACTAGGAACTTTTTCTATTATTTAAAACACTAAACACAACATCAAGCTCTAAGAATCCATAATGAAGTTTTTTTTAAAAAAAAGTGGCATTCTGCATGCAAACAATGGTGAATTTTCCATTTACACAATGTACAACAAAATATCAACATTAGAATTTTCATTTACAAACAGTTTAAAAGTAATACTTAAAATTCCATTGGTCTATCAATGCTCATTATGAAAAGATAACATTTTTTTAAGTGGTGCCAAACCTTAAAAATCAAGTTTATAAAACAAGATTTTTATAACAATAGCACAAATATATATATACAGAGTGGCTACAGAAACTTTAAACAAAATTACTGAATAAATGTGCAATACTTCTCTGATTAAACATGTAATATTTCCCTGGCTTACAGTCACTAATTATATCAATGTCCTGTTTTTCTACCTATTCAGAATCAAGGCATTTGCACAATGTACACTATTAAAAACAGTCTTATGAAATATTTAAAATTAAAAATAACATATTCTAATGAAATGTATTTTTAATGTAATATGTATGCTAAAAAACTATTAAAACAATATATTATTTTTCTAATATGTAAAAACATACTAGAAATTTTAACAAAATGCTTTGTTTTTAAAACTACAAAAAAAAAAAAAAAATTCTAAGAAACCTGAAAACAACTCTTTGCAATGCAAGTTATATAATGTTAGCAGAAAAGACTATTTTGATTTCCATTCAAAATTTTAATGCAATTCAATACTTAATTAGAGCTTTTTGATAGATGCTAGAATATGCCATGGCATAAATGTAAAAATAGCCTAGTTATATGCACCTCATAATAATAGATATAATGGCTAATGAATTAAATAAACAAAACTGGCCAAGTATTATTTCACATCTTTATTTAATAAACCAAATTAATTGTTCTTTAAAGTAGTACCACTTTAAATGAATTATAAAGTTTTAAAAGATCTTTTGATAAAATTGTGGGGTTAGCATTTTTTTTTCCTCCTCTCAATTCTTAAACTCTATTTGATATGTCTCAAGACTTTCTTTTCTTTTTGTTTATAATTATTTAAACTGCTACTCTGAGGGACTCTTTCTATTTAAATTTTCACTTATTTACACAAAGAAAACTTTTACTGAGCAAATATTCTCTCTATACATTGTTATTGTTACCCCATGGGAAATTATTATCATTTTCAACAATGATATTACAATGTTGATTATTACAAGGTTGGAGGAGAATCAAAATTACAGCTCTTGTTTATTTGAAAAATGAAAATCAATCTTTCTAAAAAGTTTATCAAGGTTTTTGTTAGTTGCATTCACCACCTTACAGCTCTCCAATTTGTATTGAAATTCCACAAAGTCACTCTACCTTAGAAAGATGGCTGTGTTGGGTTGCTGTTTTTATTATTGTTTTGGCACCTTAGGGCTTTGGATGCAGAGACATAATAGCACAGATTGTTTCTAATAATTTTCTCTGATTTTTAAATATTGTTATGAATTTCTCTAATTTTTTTATATCAATAAAATACCTCGACTTTTCTTATATCCCTGATTTTCCAGTTCTATCACCAACCTGATATATTTCTTTAAACTTATAACTCGTAACACCTCTTTAAATTTTTTAAAAAACTTAATGCAAATTAAATTGAAATTCTTCAGTTATACAAAGAAATGACCTGAGCATAATAAATTTATAAAACAAAAAATGATTAAATACGATTCTTACAGCAAATTTGGATGAATTGATGATGGGTTCAATCCTGCTGATGCACTTTGCTGCAAAACATAAGCTGTCGTTTTTAACACTCCAGGTCCAGAGCTACCTCCTAAAATACAAAAAGTATTTAAAACAAAGGCTAACAGTATAAGCAAAAGTACTAAATTTTAAAATATTATCAGAAAAATATAACTGCCATTTGAAATAAACTAAATAATATAAATGTAACCCTAAAGTTATAAAGAATAACTAATTTTCATCTAATAATTTAAGAATGAAAATAGCATTACTAAAATAAATTTAATAGAAAACAAAAATCATAATATAAATTCAGATTCCAAGAGTAGGGAAACCAATAAGTAGAATATGAAGGAATGAAGTGCACCACACTAATAAACAACCATGAAGCAACAGCATAAATGTTGTTAGTGTGTTGCAATTTTGCAAATTCAAAGCAATTTCAGTTTACTTACGAAACTGAACTGGATTAACCAATCTCTGATCTCGCAAAACACTTTGAAATACATCTTCCACTTCTTTGCTATCAATCTGGGGAAGACCTATTGCAGAATGCCAGAAAATATTTTACATGCAATAAAGAGCTGCAAATTATTTTACTAAAAGTATTCAAAATATTTTGAATGATAGAAGTAAATCATCAATTCTACAAATAAATGCAAAATAAGGAAAAGAAGAGTTCAGCCAGTTGTTTTATACTTAAAAAGAACTATTTTAATTTAGATATTTAGTGGAGCTTGAATCAATGGAGTCAACTCAATGGAGATGGGAACAGAAAAGTGAAGAGTGAGCAACATTGAAGAATTTTATGCACAGAAAAATGATAGAAGTAACAAACTCTGCTTTAATTGATCAATGACTAAAGATTAAAAAAAAATTGCTGAAAGAGAAAAAAATCTACTACAATTATGGTGCAAATTATGTCTTTACTGAAAAATTTTATCAGAATTTTTTTATTAAACAGATTTATGAAATTTAATAAACTGTTTTTTAAAGTGCTTAAGGATGATGATAGTAATAATAATAAAAGATTTTAGTAATTTTGTATTTTAATACAAATTTAGCAATAATATTGTAAAACAATAGTTTTATATTAAAGAAAAAATAGCTTAATCCCATTCTAACATAGAAAAACAAAGAAAAATAAAAGATGCTGGAAAAATTTTCTCCTTACCAGAAAGATCATTTAAAGCAGATGTTGAAGATAAATGCTCCTCCTTAATGCTTTCAATTTCAGACTTAATAATTCTTTTATCTATAATGAAAGGAAATATAATGATGTATCAATCAAAATACAGAGTCTGCTACATAAAAAATGGAAACTAAGAAAATATCTTTGATAAAGAAATAAATATTTTATAAGGCACTGTAATAATTCAAAGCAGCTCATTATGAAATTAAAAAAGCAAACTTTTTCAACGTTTGAAATTTTTCAGGAAGCATTTGTTTAAAAAGGACCATATATATATATATATATATATATATTTATATATCAAAGATATTTTCTTAGTTTCCATTCTTTATGTAGCAGACT
>JAOUZG010014361.1:1280257-1295657 GCA_026289955.1 Argiope argentata | reverse complement strand
TATTTCATGTTTTTAGTTGAATTTTTATCAAATAATGAATATTTATTAAAGGGTTAATTAATATAATACATTTAAATGGTTTCGAAGGTTTCTTTTAAATTATCAAAAACCTTTCACGGTTTTGATATTATTCTCAACAATCATCATATTTATATAAAATAAATATACATTAGGACACATTAGAAAATAATTTGTTTTACTCAATTTCACTAAAATTAAAGTTTGCAAGTTACACCAAAAAAGTTAAAGTTTGCAAGTTTTACTCAATTTCACTAAAATTAAAGTTTGAAAGTTTTGCAGTTACCAAAAACAATGAATTTTAAGTCATACAAAAAAATCAATTAAAAAATTTAAGATAAAGTAAGCACATACATGCTGCATTTGGATCACTCAAAGTTTTTGTGCTTGCTCCTGTAGTTTGTAATAAATCTTTCGCATCCTGTAAAAATATAAATGGAAAAAAAAACTGTCAATCTGCACAAAAATGGTTTAGAAAATAAGATTTTGATTATTTCTATATCTTCATAAAAAAATTTTTTAAACAATTTAAAACTTTTACCAAGAATAATTGCAACTACTTAAAAAAATTCATAAAAATACCATAAAATACAAGTTTAATATGATTAAAAAAAATATGAGCTTATAATCAACTAAAAATAAAATGTAAATTACTTAAGTTAATTTTTTTTAAAACTTAGTTTATATATATGATTTCCTATATATATATATATATATATAAAGAGGAACATCTAAAAATTTTAATTTGGTTGATTGTGTACAAGTAAAAGAATAACTACATATTTTTAAAATTATTTTGACAAAAAAGATTTATTTTGTTACGGACAGTGCTGTTTTATTATTATTCCACAATGATTACCTTTAAATGGTTTTCAAAAGAGACAAAACTTTTCAATATAAAAGGTGTAGAGAAATTGCTTGTACACTATTTTCCAATAGAATTTTTAACTTTATCAGAAAGAATATCAGAAAGGAGTAGGGCAGGCCTAAAAAGTTAATACTTCGCAATGATAGAAAAAGCTGGAAATTAAGCAGTACTTTCTTAATGTGTTATGACAAATAGTTTATAACTACATAAAAAGATTTTAAAAATTCCTTTCCTAAAAGTGGAAGCTTCATCCAAAATTTAATGGAATACACAATGAAAATTATTTATCTTAGAAAACCTAATCTTTGGATGATTCATGAAACAGAATATTCAGTTATAAATGTTCATGGGAAGAGTAATCCTAAGTTATACTCTTTGTATTTGATTTACTGTATAATTGCAATCCTTTTTTTAATATAGTTTCAAGTGGTATAAACTATTTCTGTGGTCATTAATTTTATTTTTGCATATCATAATAATGATATTGATTTTTTTTTTCCAAAATAATCTGTAAAATGTTGCTCACAAAAATAATTTCAGTGAAAATAAAATATTCCAAATTTTTCTTTTTTAAAAATTCTTGAGCCTTGTCTTTTTCAGTGTATCCGGAAAAAAAATGTATAATTTTGTTCTTAAGTGGAATATTAAGTTTGATTTACATTTTAGAACAAGCAAATAAAATTTATATCTTCTAATCAATACTTACCAAAGATTTAGAATCACCAGAAGTTCCAATGGTCTGCATTGATGTTTGATTATTTTTCAGCTGTTCCTCTGAAGATTTACTTTGCCCAGAATTATTTTCAAGAATAGAATCTTGAGAATCACGCATTTCTGTAGTTCTTCCCAATTTTTTGCAAGACATTAGCAACTCTTTCCCAAAAAAAGCATCCTATAAAATCAGTATATTATAAATTTCTATTTATCACACTACTTAAACTTAATCTTGCATAAAAAATTCTTAATCATAAAAAAATTAAATTAAAGGTTAAATATATATTTTATATATATTAAATATGGATTTTATAGCCATTAAATTCATATATTATCTATACATAATATAAAATAAGTCTCCAGAAATGTTTGAACCACAAAAACTTAGAAATAGTTATCAGATATTGGAGACATTTATATCATTTTCTAAAGTATTTATTGGGGAAGATTTTAATACATTTAGTACTTTGCTTCTTGTCCACACATCTGAGAAAACTTCAAACTGTGCACACATAAACAGCAAGGGCTGTGGTATGCATATAAAATACATTTCTCTGTTTACGTCTGATTTTAAACAGCAATTCATAACTCCATATGACCCCAAGAAAAGGACATTCAACCTTGGCCAGAAGACGAAAGAAATGTTCAATTAGCGAATATCAGATAAATAATGTGAACCCTTAACGAATGAGAGTCTTTTGATGAAGGAAATAATCATCTTTCTTTAAATCGCACAGCAACTGAATTGCGGGGACAGAATGAATCTTCTGAGGAGCGAAATGATTGCCTGTGTTTTGTCTACGTACATATCATATTTTGACTTTTTAAACTAATATTTATAATTCTATATATTTCTGAATATAAAAAATTATCTTGTAGCTACTTTGATAATTATTAATTATTAATTCTGATCATTCTTAATTGATGTTACATAACATACCATAACATATTGGTTGGAGGCTAGACTTAAGTTTAAAGCTAACTTTTCTTTTTAGATGCTATGCCAAGGGCAACATTGGGCAGGTACTACTAGTATATATATATATATATATAAAAACAGAAAATTGCAAATTATGTCATAAGTTCCACTTTAATAAGGAACTAAAAGTATTTTTTCCTACATAGATCTTTCAAGTTTACAATTGTTTCAAATAGATTATCTACATGATAATCTAGTAAAAAAATTGAAAAACTATTACAAACTGAAATAAAAGTACTAAACATATTTAAAAATTTAAGTATTAAACTCTGGATAAAGTTATGCAACTAAATGATCATAAAATAGCCAGTATCTCTGCATTTAGAACTTGTGTAAAGCTGAATTAAACTTTATAAAATTGCACATTAGATACCTAATAATATATTTATAATTTTGAAAAATTGTAGTATTAGAATAACTTTGATGTTTTGTAGCAATAATTAATCTAACAATCAATCGTAATTATTTAACTGTTAGTTATCTAAAAAATTCACACTGTGAAATTTATTCTCATTTGCATAAATGTATCTAATTGCAGTAGTTTTCACTATTAGATGCACAAATAACTTGGTAAATTATTGATAAATTTCTTACGCGTAAATAACTTGGAAAACTTTCATCTAAAAAAGTTTTCTTCTTAGGTTTTCTCTTGGGTTTTTTCTTCAACTTGTCAGCGCTGCTACAATCATCTGTTGCTAAAATGGGTGTATCGCTGGTTAATGGGAATGCAGAATCTGTAGGTTGTGGTATAGGAGCTTCAACTAAAAATACAATGAAGACACTTCAAAAATGTTTTATCAAATATAAAAAAGTCAAAAATATAAATTTAGGCAGAAAAATTTCAAAATTAAAAAAATCAGTGGAAGAAAAAAAAACAATGCAAAAGACTAAATTTAACTATTTTTTCTACCTTATAATGATATATTTGGAATGCAGGAGAATGACAAATTTTATAATCAAAAATTGCATGACTAAAATAAAAATTACACTAATAAATGCTAAAACCTAACTCAGTTGCATTCATAAAAAATATGAAATACATATGATGAAATGAATTACTGTTATCACAATTATCATTAGCTACATTATAAACATCAAATACAAGAAAATAAAATATATTTAATATTAAGTCAGATGAAATGCCAATACAAAGTAAATAAATGTATTTTTTTTTAAATGAAAGAAATATTTTTAACAGAAAATATTATAAAACACGACATTTCTTTACATAAAACATATATTACAAAATTGTTTTTTCATCTACAATTTTATTTTGAAATAAGATGAAAATAACTACTGCACCAAACAATTTTAAAAATTATCAAATCGAATTTTCTATATTAATTATAAGAAAAGAACAAAATTTAACTAAATACTGTAACAATTTAGATGCAAATAAACAAAATGATTTAAATCATCCATAATATTTTAATTCAATAAAAATAACAACACTAAAAAATTCTAAACAGGAAAACACAGTTTGTAGTGAATAAATTTTTTTTAATTAATTAACTATTATAAAACATTTACTAAAACTTTTTTTAATGATTTAAACTATTTGTGAGCAAAATGTGAAGAAATTCAATAGAGTATTTTGCATTTGAAGAGCATAAAGGTGTTCCATTTATTTTTGTAGATTGGCATGCATCATGAGAAAATATATTTCACCTGGTTCTCCCACTTCTTTTGATGAGATTGAACATCGTCCTCGTGGTTTCACACTGAATCCACCAATTCCTAAAATCAAAAATTATATATATAAGTCAAAATTACTATATATTAAAAAAGGTTAAAATAAATAAATCTTTAAATTTATTAGCAATAATTTATAATCAATGAAACTCTGCTTTGTATTTTAAAAAAAACTTTTTTAATGAAACAGATTTTCAAATTTATTTATCCTTTTTATTCAATTATCATTGAGTTTTACAAACAGTTTTAACAAATCGCTACTTTTCCATCTCGCTTACACACTAAAAAATATATAAAGACTTCTGCTTTTTGTGGCTTAAACAGAAAATATATGAGTACAAGTACTGAATGTGTTTAGTTTTCAAGGATATATGTATTTAAAACTTTCTACAATTGATTGATTAGATTGTATTGTTTAGTAACTACATTTAAAACATTTTGAGAGAATTCTTTGATAAAAAAAAATTTCCAGTTAATTTTTTAACTTGGTACTAATGATAAGGTTGTTCAAGCAGGTAGAAAGACAATTTTCAAATCTTCACTACAACAAATTCTCCAAGATTTTGTTTTTCTGTTAGGCAATTCTTATGCCCAAATAGATAGCAATTAAAATTTCAGGATATATTTAAATTGCAAACAATACTTTTTTATAACAAACACTGTAGTCCAAATATAATAAGGCATTAATATAAACTATCTTCAATAAAATAACTTTCTTATTAATCTTTGAAATTGTATGATACAAAATAAGTTTAAAAATTGCTATACAATATGAACAGAATGTTACGAAAAAAGTTTTAATTTAATTAAAAGTTCAATTAATTTCAAAAAAAGTTTCGCTTGAAAAAAATTCTATTGCAAACAAATTCTGATTTTTGTTATTACATCATATAAATCAATTACTCAAGTTCATAAAATAAAAATTAAAAATTAGTTCAAAACATTTTCAAATACCTTTAAATACTTTTTAAAAAATGCAAAAAAAAATAATTAAGGAGCATACCTAATTTTTGGAGCTTTCGAGGTCTTTTCTTCTTTTCACCAGATGAATCAGTGATGAGATCTTTTGTACCATCCATCACCATCTTACCATCTTCAAAATCATAAGCTTTTAACCCTAATTCTCCAACATTTGTAGATTCTGTACTGGGCTCTTCAATACCTTAAATTTTTAAAATAGCAACACAAAATAATATAAAATTAAAGTAAAAATTTACAAATTTTCAGGTAATTTTAATCATAAAATAAACTTTTGCAATTACAAAACATATAATGAATCCATTTCATAAGTAATCTTCATTCATAATGATTTAATTTTTTTCTTCTTCTTTTTTAACATTCCAAATTTATTAAAAAATTTAAATTTCAACTTTCATTTTTTCAAAAGAAATATTTCATAAATAAAAAGAAATTGCATGTTTATATCTATTTCTTTCAAGAGATTCAGTTAATGTGATTTACATAAATTTTATAACATCATTCTAATTTATTTCATTGAACCTCGATCATGTTCAAACTCACAAACTGCTTGTCTTAATAAGTCACTTTTGGTGACTAGTCATTTCAAAAGATCAACATTTGTTAGAAATTATTAACTCATTTTATGTAATATGGACAAAAATTTTCTTGTTATTTAAACCATTCTTTATACCATTCTGTTCATGGAGCAATGCATTACTCTAATTGTTGTAAGCCTCTGTAAACATCTATAAAACAACTGTACTGTCATCTCGCCTAATGTGAGCTTTAATTTGAAAAATATAAAAGTTTAATTAATACAAAAATTTCCTAGATGAAATTTAGCATTTTTATCTAAATGCAAGATCATTAATTGAGAATTAAAATTTCAGCACTGATGTTTTACACGTACTAAAGAACATTTTTCATGTGTGTACAATAATCTAACAGATTATACAGCAAAAATTCCTCTGACTCATTAAAAACTTTAGTGCATTAAAATAACAAAGCAATTTTCAAGTTTCAAGCTATAAGATGGATAATATATGTTTATACATCCAATTACATTACTTTTGCAGTGAAAGTATTATAAGCCAGATAGCATCTATAATACACAAGTAATTACTTTTGTATTGTGGTCATGTTACTTGGCTACAAATCTCATGGCAATACACATCCTCCAAAATGGTGACCCCAATGTGATCAAAGGCCTTGAATACACAACCTTTATATTCAGCTTTGTACAAAGGTTGATGTGGTGCCCTTTATCAACAGCAAAAGTCATCAACCACATTAAGTACAACAATGAACATCACCAACAACTCATACACACTTGAAATGCACTTAGTGCAAATATATCGTTCATCTAACCACCAACTCACTAGTGGGAAAGTATATGGTGAAAGCTTCATATGCCAGATAACATCTACAGTACTCAAGTAATTACTTTAGTATTGTGGTCATGTTACTTTATATCAAACCCAAATGTTGGAAGTTCAGTTCTAGGACAATCTGCATTCTCCAGACATTAAAAAATAACAGCATTTAAAAATAGGGACATTTAGAAAAATTTTCATTATGGCTTACTGATGGAAGTTAACCCTTAAATGAAATACATCAAAACTCAAAAAAATATATTAAAAATATGTTTTAAATAAAAAAAAATCTACTTGATATGGGAAAATAAGCAATAACTTCATACTTTCATCATCAAAAGCAATAAATAAAAAAAAGGCCAAGATGAGGCAGTAGTTCTAAAAATGAAAACAATTTGAGTCTTAACTTCCAAAAATGGATTATCTTGCTGCAAGATACATTTAAAATATTTTTTTTAAATGATTGAAAGTAGAAGAAAAAAAATATACAGTAAACAAACCAGTATCATAGAATAGAAGATTTTTTTTTATTTTAAGCTGATACAAAACTTATTTTAAGCTATAATAATTTCAGATATTATCATAGAAAAACTCAACATTTTTTAAATATTTATTTAATTAAAATAGCTCTGGGGTACACATTCCCTTCTTTTAACGTATTTATGGACCAGATTGAGAGTTCTAAGCCAAATGGTCAAGTCCACAGATTGCTAACGTATATATGCTTCTTCTACCATTATTGGTAGAAGAAACATTATAAATAAAATTAAATACTGCAAAATACATACCTGCAGCAGATGCTGAGTCTTCACCTTTATCCAACTGTAGCAAAGACAAAGATTTTCCAGGTTCCTGAGAACCTAACAATCCAAGTAAACCTTGTTTCAATTTTCTTGGCCTTGGTATTTTCTTAGGTTGTTCAGGTAAAAGAGTTTTCATATATTTCATTCCACTTTCTGATAAGTAAACACCATCACAATGATATTGAACTGGTGGTTTGGCTTTCACAACTGGTGGCTCTATATTTGTATACAAATGAAGATATTAAATTAAATTTTCTTGTAAACTGTTAATTCATAGTACAATGGGCATTGCTAAATGTGATCACATGTAATCATTTCATTTATGTTATCAAAAACTTTTGGTCCTTTAACTGATACATTCAAAAGAACAAAAATAGTAATTACTTAGGATAATCACAACATCATCTAATATTATCAAGCATAAAATAGAGAATTGGCTCACCTTTCATTTTCAATAAATGTTAATTACTGACTTTTATTGCCTTTCTCACTTTCTTAACAAGAAAAATTTAGGAGTTATTTTTCAATGAGATGAAGTCTGGACAAGAACTTTATGAGTGGTTAAAAGGGATAGTTCTGCAGCCAGACATGACTTGGAAATTTTAAGCCAAAAAATAAATCACTATAGTCTACAATTGAATAATGAAACCAAAGCAAATAAAAAAAGAGAACTGATTTAAGATTTAAAGACAAAATTCAAATTTTCAGAGAATATGAAAGTTTATCTAAAATTAATGATAGAGTGTACTGTTTATTTCAGCATCCTGAGCCAACCAGTTTTTAGCAATTCCACCTCACTAATTTATGAGAAGTGGAAGGATGTGTGCAGTTCTAGAATTAACTTTATTGCCTAAGAATAAACATCTCATTTTATCTTTCCTAGTACTCTTATTTTGTAAAACTAAACCCATCCTAATGCACAAAAATGTTGAGAGATTTAGAATCTGAAGGCAAACTATAATAGAAAATTACACAGTGGTTTCTTAGTAAAATTTTGAAAAATCATTAGTATTTTAAGCAAAATGAAGCAAAAGAAAAAAGAAAAAGAAAATCATGATTCTAATGGGGATTGGTGAATGTATAGTAGAGACCTCATAAGTAATAATAAACAACAAAACTAATCAAGCATTTGTTAATTTGAAGCCTGGTGTAAGCATAATTCAAAATAATAATATATTATTGAATAAACAACAATCATTGTCAATAAACAACAAATAAGATTTTGTTTTTATTTGTTGATAAACAAAGACAGTTCTGAGATGAAAAGAGAGGGGAGAGCTTGATGTGACAAAAATATAATTTATTTTATAATTTGGTTATCAAAATTCTCAAATCCTGAATTGACCGCATTAATCAGCACTAGCTGTACAAGCAGATTATGTTTTTAAAAGAAAAGGTTTATTTTAAAGAAGCGTTTATATGAAAAAAGTTTACTCATTCTTATTAATAAAAGTAATACCTTTCATAAACAAATTCGTATTTTATACCTTACATTTAAAGCATAAACAGATGATTAGATAATTTACAAATAATATATTAACTCAGATATCACAGCTAAAATGAACTTAAACTTCCAATCAATGAGTTATGATAGAAGGTGCTCCATTGGAATACATTCACTAAAATAAAATGAATATCATTTTATTATGATTAAACATTAATTTAACTTTGAAATTTATTAAATTTCTTTTAAATATTTCTTAAATTTATCAGTAAAAAAGATCACATAAATTTGTAGTTCAAAAACTAGTAAACTAATTTTTTTTCTACAGTTGTTCAAATAGGACAATGGTTCTTTTTACTCTTTTGAAACTTAAAAAAGAGTTGTTGCAAATGCTTAACAATTTTACAAACAATTAAAAGAAAAACAAATATAAATGCAAGAATATTTTAGCAAAAACTATACAGAACAAGAATAGAGAAAGAAATAGAAAACGAGTGCTACCATTAATAAAAATATTCAGCTAAAATCAAATAAAAGAACTTACAGAATATAAATTTTAGCATCATGGAATATTAATTTCATATGCTTTATGTTAATGTGTTCAAAAACAAAATTGTACAACATACCAGGTTCCTTAACTTTAGCTATTGGAGATGCATGTTTTTCAGGAATTTCTTCTGGCGTGGGTGGACTGGGAGGTGCTGCAAAAATAAAATTACATTTGCAACAATTTTTTTAAAAAATTCTAATGTATGTGCACTTTTTCAATGAAGACAACACATACTGACATTGAGCAAAGTAGATAAGTAAAATCAATAAGTACAATGAGCTTAAAATAAAAATTTTTAAAAAAAACCCTACAAAATAATTAATTTTTAACAATTTAAATCATTTTAGATAAAAAAAAATTACCAACACTGCATAGCATTAAACATTCTAAATAAAAAAAATATATTGTTTTAGCCAATACAGTATAGCTTTAATGAATAAATAAACATACGCAAAAGATGTGGAGGTAACTCATCTGGAGGTCTGCAAAGGGGGCAAGTATACCCATATTCAGCACATTTTTCAGCTTGTTCTTCATTTTCAATTTGATCACACATCCCATGCAACCATCTGATAAAATAAAATTGCAAATTAAAATTGCAAGTTGCTACATTTAGATTGGACACATAATATGAAACAAAGATAAGGCAGAGAGGAGTTAACTAAGAAATGTTTCTTTTTTCTAAAATTAATTACTCACCTTTCACATCGGTTGCAATTAATAATCAAATCATTTTCAACATAAAGTTGGAGGCATAAGCAACACACAGTGAAGCTGGCACATGGACCACAGAGTGTATAGTTTACTTGCCATTCGCAGTTTAATCCAGGTGACTTGGAACCACATTTTGTACACATCACACACCTAAAATTAATCAATTTTATAAAAATAGCTTTCAAAACACATTCTAATAAAGGAATTAAAAGCATATATTATTTATATTAATTAATCTTGTATGGTTCATAATTTATTATAATACATGTTATGAAACCTTGAATTAATTTTTTATCCAATTCATCCCCTGAATTACAATAATTGCATGAAAACAATATTATATTAGCTGATTATGGTATAAATATGTTTTGAAAATATTAAAACAGCACATTGTCATCAAAAACACGAAATTTTAAAACTCAAAGAGATTAAGAAATGAGTGAAAAATCAATTATAAATATTAATTTTACAAGCACAAGACAAATGAAATAAAATATTCTGAAAAAAAGCTTTCGTTAAAAAATAGCTATATAGGGAGAATATCTTTTTCATTTTATATTTTGCAACCTTTTTCAAAATTAAAAATCTGGCTGAATATTGAAGAGAATACAGACAAACAATATTTCAGTATGCTCTTAGTAAGCATCATTTAGAATATTAGTATGCTAAAGACATATTTCAGATAAATTACATTACTAGCAATACAATGTCTTCAATTTTCAATACAAATATGAACTCATAATGTTAACTTTTATTGTATGCTAGTAAAAAGTATCTAGTTTTCTGAAAAGCATAAAATATTCCAAATTTTGCACATATTTATGTAAATTAAAAATACTTTCAAGTAAAAAAAAAAATAAGAAAATTATTAAGATTAATTTAAATTAAAAAGAGCAGCTGATTTAAAATGAAATATCACAATTATTTAAAATACATCAGTATGCTTTTCACATTATTCATTACATCAAAACATATAACAATCCTAAACAAAAAAAATGTAGTAAAAATGAAAGAAAAAAATGCAGAAATTCTGCTCATTTTTGTTTACATACCACTTGCATTTCCAATTGCCTGGAGGAACATCTGGTAGAGGAGGATTTAAGCAGTAAGTGTGAAAACTAATATCACATTCATCACAAAGTAACAACCGACTCTCATCATGAGGCTGCCCACAACCTTCACATACAGTACAGTCTAAGCATCGCCAACCTTTCTTTAATACAACAGTGGTAACCTGCAAAAGTTTATCAGCAAAATGAATGCTTTAATTTATTTCAATCCACATATTATAAAACTCTATAGTTTGGAATTTTAAGTAATAAAATTTTTCAGCTATTCCAATGAAATTTTTAATTAAATCTTTAATATTCAAAATGGTTTATATTTATAATATAATTTTAATCTTTCTTAACAAAAGTTCATTCAAGTTAATTTTATTGAAAAATATAAATTAATTTTTAATTTAAAAATACTTGAAAAAGAAAAACATTTTTTCCAGTAAAAATATTTTTAAACTGCATAAAATTGATGCATAAAAAATTGAAATTATTAAGATAAAAAATGTTATAGGCAGGAAATTATCAAAGCTAAATTTGGGAATAAGCAATGTCAGATGCTGTTGTAAATCTACAAAATATAATATTTGTTCAAAAATTTTCTTTGATTAATATGTAAAAAAAATTAACAGAATTATAATTTTCTTTAAAATAAAAGAAAAGGCCTTTTTCTAAAAATGTGAAATAACAGTAGAAATACCTCATGTAATGCATTAATACAAAAATGGTGAAGGAACTTATAGGTGCTTTTCAACTAACTCAAAAATTAAAATATGGGCTATATATGTTAAGCAGATATCTCAATCATCAATTTTGTATCACAAAGTTAATTACAGGAAAATTTGGAAAGAATTGATAAATACTATATTAATATACTCAAGCAAATTACCTTTCCAACTAAGTCAATGTCTAGTAACACATTACAGAACCAGTAGAGTAATCATATTAATAAGTATATTATGTCTATCAATATCTATAGTCTATTAATTGTTTATGTGTCCATTAATTTCTTGTAGACATAGTCTGACGTGAGATACTGGGTAGAAAAAAACAATTCTATATGGGACATAGTCACTTTTCCTTCCAAATGAACTATTTCAAAGTTTCTTTCATACAGATGCAATAATAGTACTACTCCACTGATATGCCTAACTAGATCAGCATTTACATTTTTTAACTAAATTTATACTTGGAGACAGACTGTCATCAAGGCAATATAAAAATACCAATTTTATATTGCATACCTTGTTTGAATAAAATGAAACAAATAAAATCAGTATTTTACCTTTATACTGGCACAATATGAATGATAGCACTGGCCACATTGAGCACAAGCAATCAACCTGCCTTCTTCACCCTTTCCAAAACTTCCACACATCACACACAAATCCTAATACAAAATTAAAAAATAAAAACTACAGATGCAAAGAAAGTCAAAATGTTACAGAAAAATCAAGCATACTGATATAACACAACTATTATTTCCTTTAAAAATGTATTGTGACATCTGTGACAACTAATATATTATAATATTTATATGAATATTTAGATTTGATGACATGACAATTAAAAATATTATCAAAATAGATATACAATTTAAAATTTTTTATTTTTGTTTGTCTATCTTGGTTAAAATATTTAACAAAAAACAGATTTCAAAAAGTAACAATGTGCTGAAAACAAAATCTCAACGCTGGATGCATTCTAGTTTAATTTTCTTAAATTAATTCATTTTTATTTAATGCAGTTTATAAAGATTTCATTGTTTACACCTATCAAAAAACATTTGCTTTTAAAAGAGTTCAAACTAAAAAAAAATATTTAAATTTATTATTAAAATTTTTAGAAGGGAATAAAAGCATTAACTAAGCCATCTCAATAAATTATGAAAATTACTCCAAGAATCAAACTTTAACACTGTCATTTAATAAGAATTTACTATGAAAGATCATTTAGTAAACAGCAGATAGAACAAAGCTAAGATATACATTGCATAGCTGAAATTTTTTGCATAGTACCTGGCACAAAACAAATTCATCCGTAGCAGATGCAAGAATCATTTTATTATCATCATTTGGATCATCATCTTCAGTTTTATATTCTTTTGGTAGAAATGCAGACTAGACATGTAAAAGAAAATATATGCTTATAATCAACTGACAATACTAAAATATACAAAAAAAAAATCAGATTATTTAAAAACTAGAAGGAAAATTTAACTTTCTTCTTCCTATCAAGTAATTACTAGATATTTCTGAGTATAAACTAAGAATTTTTAAAACACATTTGAAAGCTAAATTATAGGAGTCAGCTCATAAAGGAATCTGCAAACTTTGCAGGATTTATTTTTTTCTCGTTTACCAGACACAAGCGATAACTTGTTATCATCAAACATAGCTTTTTTATAAAAAAATTTCTATAGTTTGTTTCTTAAGTTCAGGAAAATTAATTTTAAATTAAAATAGTTATTCTTTCTGTAAAAATGAATAGTTTTATTTTCAAAATTATTTATTGTTACTGTTTTATGAATGTGCATGTAATACCACTAAAACAAAATATCTGATTAGGCTCCCAGCTCTGAAAATAGCTATAAACTGTTTCCAACTAATTGGAAATTACAATTTTTTAATAAAATTCAAAAATTAATTATTACAACCAAAATTTCTATTTAACATCGAATAAATTTTCTAACCTATCCAAGCAATAAATTTGTTTCTTTTGTTTCACTTCTGTTCAATCTTTATAATTAATATCTTTACAAATACAAAGAACATAGAAAAGTAGATTTATATACAGATTTATAGCTTTTATTGTATTTGTTTGTTTAAAGATAAAATTTGATAACAATGCAACACAAAGCTTTAATATAAAATGATTTTTGCAGTTCCAACCACATTTACTTATACTAAATCATTAAAGATATTAAATAAAATAAACCAACATTTAATAATTATGTGCCCTAAATAGTTATTTAATATTTAATATTTCAAATAATTATGGCAATAAGAGATACCTGATTAAACTATAATAACACTTTTTATCATGTTCAAGTTAGCTTAGGATTGCTTTAAAGAATGATCTCTTGGTTTTTAATTAAGACTGAGGATATTTCACACTATAAACTTCTTTACAATACCAATAAATGGAAGTTTGAGTCCCAAAGACAAATAATTATTTACAAAAACAGTAAATCTCCAGCAAAAAGCCATCAATTTAGGTTACTAACAAAATCTTTCAGAAATTTATTCATAAAGAATGTATTGTTTTCACCAACTCCAATACAACTGTGAAATATAAATATATTACACATGCACACAAAAAAATATTTTAGAGAAAAAAGAAAATTAATCACCATTGGATAATCTATGTCTTCAGGTAAAGCATAAGCCTTTAATTTCCTCTTTGACGGGCGCTTCTTTCGCTTTTGCTGCTGTTCTGAACTTGTTCTTCTACTTGAAACTTTGTTAGGCTGGCATTAAAAGGTGGAGGAAATATTTATTAGAAAAAATGTTTTTAAAAAATCCAAAAACTATTCTTAAAAAATTTTATCAAAATAAAATTTATATTATCTATCAATTTCTTTTTAAGTGAACAAGTTGACAGAAGAACATTCAAAATTTAATATAAAATTACATCAAAAAATAATGCAATGCAACTAAGTAGTATAACTTAAAATTTTTAACTTCCTGAAAAAGATCCCAATTAGATGTAATTTTTACATTTAAAAATGAGTAAGGGCGTAATTTTTAAAATATCAAATTCTATTGTAAATACTTACCACTTCAATGTAGCCTTCTGATTCATCTGATGATAAAGTGTCTTCATTTCCAGATAAAAAGGAGTCTCTAGAGCTACCTTGGTAAGTATCTATAATAAATTAATCCCAATTAAATGTCTAACTCAACATTTTTTCTCATATAGAAAGAAACTGAAAAAGCTTAATGGCAATTTTAAGAAATTCTGAATATAAGTGGCAGTAAATTAAAAATAATTTGCAAAATTAAAAGCATGAAGAAAAAAAAACTGATAAAATATCTCCATCAGGTTGCATCAATCCAGTTCTTCGTTCCCTAATTTTTTTTAGCATGAAGTGTTATAGGGAAATAAAGTTAACTCGCTATCACCTTGTAGATAATAGGATAATGCTCACGTTTTGAAATGTATCTTCTCGTACTTATAACACTATATATATATATATATATATATATATATATATATATATATATATAT
>JAOUZG010014361.1:1259298-1279857 GCA_026289955.1 Argiope argentata | reverse complement strand
AATGATTATAATGTGTCATCCAAAAAAATGCTGATAAAAATATATAATTTTAAATAGATTTTTTTCGCCTAATGAAATATGTTATTTTGAACATACCTTTTATATGATGTTCCACATAACTTTCATCAAGATGTTTGTCCTGAAATTATATTCTTAAATTCATATAAATTTATAAAGACAAAGAAAACTTTAATTACAGCTGAACAAGATAGGGAAAAAAAGCTAAGAAAAAAATTTCAGAAATATTAAAGTGCCCTATGTTGAAATATTTTCAAATTTACATGTATATCATGAACAGTAAAAAAAATCTGAAAAATATTTTTTTGTCAGTCATTAACCAATTTTAAAGACATTAAATTAAATTAATTAATAAAAAGTAAGATAAATTGAGGACATGTATAATCATTTTTGTAGCAAAGTTTAAAATTACAATCTAATACAATAAACATTCACAAACACAAAATTATATAATAAATAATTTTGCAAGATAACTGATTACCTCAGCACTTGTACATATCGGGCAGATATAATTGATCGAATTCATTCCTGTTCTTCTGTCACATTCAGGATGAATATACCTATTAATATATTGTTAAGTTATATAAACTAAAATAAGAAGCATACTTCAGTACAGTTAAGCAGGGCCAGATTAAACAAAAGTAAAACCTGTTGCAAACTTCAATTGTATGCAAAAAGAAATTTTATTGAACAAGATAATACTTCATTTCATTTCTGTACATATGGTGCAATAAAGACTTCAGGAATGCATGAAAAATATAATAAATAGATCATTTTTACAAGAACATTTCTGATAAAAATAATAATTAACAATGTTTTTTTAGTTACTACACTAAATTATTTAAGATAATTTCATATGTAAAGAGCTAGCGAAATCAACTAACAAAATTAGATCTTGTTAAATAAATTAATACCATTTTGCAAAATCATATTTAAGTGACAAGTGTTTAAAAAAATACTAGATAAGACCAATTTCAATCAGCTTGAAAATGTTACATAATTCATATAAAAATCATTTCAAGCATTTGCAAACATTTTCATGTTTGAGAAAAAAAAAATTTTTTTCTTTTCAAAAAAATGGGACTTCTGACTAGAATTATTAATAATGAGATTAAAAGCATTCAAATTATGCTTAAATTAATCAATGTAAAATATGCAAAAAATAATTTTAAAAATTCCAAACTGTTTCCAGGGATAGAGTTACTGTAACTCATCCTCAAAGGGAGATGGGGGGAGGGGGGAAGTAAAGAGAGTGTCAATGACAAAAGATTTTTAATATAATCCATAATTACTAGCTTTTTTCAGTAACTTATGCACTTTTCTAAAATATGTATTTAATCATTCAATTTATCATAATGCCTTTTATAACACTTTTTATTTGCTTCCATTGACAAAAATTACAATAAATGATACTGATAAGCACTTTATCTCCTCAATAATTTTTTTTCAATAAAATCATAAATTCTTAGAGGATCAAAAATAGAATGTGCACTTTCTAAAAGTACAAAGGTGCAATAATAACATATTCAAAATTTAAAGAATAGATATATCATAGCAGAAGTGTATGTTTTATTAAACTGCCTTTAAACGTATATTTCTAGCTTTTTTAAAAAAAATGTCCCCAGATAAAAGTCATTATTCTTTAAACAGTATCTAAATATTCCTTAAATTTTGAAATGGAAAATATTCATAAAATTTACATGTTTGTTTAAAATAGTAGCTTTGTAAATACAATAAAGTTTGGTTTATCCATGTTTATCAACCCTTTCCCCTACTAAAAACATAAAATATTTTTAAAAAGATACTTTAAGATCAGGCAAAAATAGATTACTTTTGTTTATAGTAAAAAAGCAAATTAACAACTTGCAAACGTGAAAATATACTTTCAATCAAATTAACTGTAATTGAATGTAAAAAGTTCTATTCTTTAAATAATAATTTATAAAAGCACTTTCATGTTGATGTATGTCCCTTTTTCAGACCACATTCAGGAGTGTTTGTGGGATCCCAAAAAATCCTCTGAAACTTTTATAGACTTACTACCGACATTTTGGAGTTTTGAGAAGAGGGGGGGGGGGGAGAAATGAAAAATTACAATTATGAAGTATTGAATGACCTAATTATAAAAGTTCAATGAATTACTTTTTTTTTTTTGCAAAATTAATAACCATACATTTTCAAACATATAAACTACAACATTTTATGTTAATATTTTAAATTACCTGAATTAATTCTTAAAAAAAAATTATCTAATATCTGCTGCTTTTTTAAAAATTTTCTGATGTTTGTGGGCTTGTCTTTCTTTTGTGGTGAACTTCATAATTGCAGGAAGGTTGACTTTTATTTTCCTCATTTACAGTTGAAGAAATATCCTCGAGAACTACACATGCAGAGGTAGAAGCAGTTTGCTTTTTTGCTAATGTAGAAGGTTTTTCAGAGACTTTTATAGGTGACCTATCTGAAATGCATGTTTTTAAGTCCTCTTGATATGTTTTCCAACTTCTGTTCATATTCAGTAAGAGTTCTTTGTGAATTGAATAAGTCATTGGATTTTTTGAGCCATATTTTTCATATGAGGTTTCTCAAGAAGCCATTAAGTCATATTTAAGTCATATTTAAGTCTGCACTGCATCTAGGGATTTAATCTTAAGAGAGTCAGTGACAAGTGTATCCATTAAGTTGAACGCACTTTCCACTAATGGGCCTTGGAAGCAGCTAAGGCAGGCTTTGACCAATTTAGCCAATGTAGGATACTTATAATCATTTGTGAAATCATCTTTCAGATTAAAAACTTTAGACCAATATTTATCAATTGTACACTTGACTTGATTTCCACTTTCATCAGATGTGTAGAGCATTTCTTTGGTGATATCAATATCACTCTGGTATAACCTTATTTCAGCTTCCACTTTTGACTTTTCATTATCACTAAAAATATGGGACATAAATGATGATTTTTCAAAAGCTAATATTGTACTGGTTTTACCTCTTAGCTCTGAATCTAATGCTGTAAAACTAATTAGACATGAATTTTTAAGGGGTAATTTCTGTTTCATATGCTGTGCTGTATTAGTATAAGCTTTCATCAGAGAAATTTGGAATTCTTTTGCTATTGGATGATTTTTTGATAATTTCAGGAGAGTGGAAGCTTCTGCACCAGTAAATATTACTTTGCTAGGTAGATGGAATTCTGGATTTGTGACATAAACCTTTAATAAATCATTATAAGATGTGCATTCTATATTTTCTGGCTTCATAAAAAAAGAGAAAATTTTTGCCATCAATTTATAAATACTGGAATGTATTAAATGAAACATTGGTTTTTTTTTTTGTTTGTTTGTTTCAAATAATTTAATATATGTGTTGAACTCTGGTAATACTGCTGAACATAATGCCATATGCAATAAAGTTTTGTTTTGCTTAACAAATAACCCATTTAGTATTATTTTTTTCCAATCAATGACAAATAGCTAATACGACGAAAAATCCCCCTTCTCTACTTATTGGAGCCACTGCAGGAGAAATAAGACCTTTGAACCCAGAGTCAGTGATGGCACATCTTTTCGAATGAGGTCTCCCTTTTTTTTTTTCTGCCGCGCCTACTTGCCGAAAAGAATCTAGAAGAGAATGTCCGAGAACCGGGGGAATGAGTCATAACTCGCAATAAGGAAAGAACAAAAAAGTCCCCCCCCCCTTTTCACGCATTATCAATGCCTTTGGAGAAAGAAAGGAAAAGTTTTCACCACACACACTGACCTTGCGTTTTCTGCTTTCAAAGCAAATAAAACTACCCAGATCAAAATAAATAATTCGTTATTATTCCTACTTCCTTTTGAACGACAATCCCCGGAATTTCCGGGTATCGAAGTTCAAAATCCCCGGTGCACAAACACCCCTGCACATTTTAGAAGATCTATCATTGCTGTGCCACACAATTTTGTGGAAAATCAGATGCTTAAACCAAAATTTTAAAAAATCCATAAAAATGATTAGAAAGCCTTTATCTATTCATCCATTTCTTTTGATTTAGTTATATAATATTTATTTAATTTTTGTATTCTTTATTTTTTTAAATAATAGAGGAAATACAGAATAATAGAAGTAAATAGTGTACTATGCTTGTTAAATAATAATGTATTGTTTCAGGACCAAACAAATGAGAGAGAGAGATAACAATGAAATTCAAAACCTGTAGACAAAAAAATTTGCAGAAGTTCTGTTAATGATAAACAGTAGTCTGATAAGTTATGCAATATGAAGAAATTAGTCTCTGTAGCAAAACTGGAACTTATCACGATTTATTCTTAATTATCATTTTTACACACCCTTTATGTATACTTGAAACTAGTAAAAATTATTGACAACTTTTGCAGACAAAATCAAAGAAACTGATTAAAAACAGTTTCTCAAGACATCATCAAGTCTTATAAATAAATAATCAAAATTAATGTAAATGTGGTTTTTCTGAAAGTATAAAAGGGATATGCTTATATATAAAAAAAGATATATTTGTAGGGGGTTAGCGAATAGCGCTAGGCTTGAACTCCCAATCTTATGGTTAGTAGCCAAGTATCATACCGATCAAGCAAAAGGGACCCTTCAGCTCGAAGGATATTATATAGCAATCACCACATATTCATGCAGCTATAAAAAAACATACTTCTGACATATTGTGCAATGCCGCATAGCTTTTCTTTGGCTGCACTGACGATAGGCTTTGCCACAAAGAGGACATGCAACTCCTTTGTTTCTTTGCTGATAGCAGCTGTCACAAACTGAATAATTTAAATGCCATCTAGAGCTAGGTCCATTCCCTGGGGTTCTTGCTCCACAGTCACCACACATTCTGCATGCCTGAGAAGAGTTTTTCATTAAATAAAGAAATAATATAAAATATATAATCTTCCAATGATCTGAACCTGTTTCTGTTATTTTCTCACTCAATTTCTAAACACATTTCAATGCCTTTTATCAATTCAAATTTCTGAAACTGAAATATTCAATAGAAAATAAATATTTAATTACAAGTTATAAGCTGCAACATATTCCCTTTAAATTTCTTTAGTAAAAAAATAAAGTTTAATAAATCAACAAAAACAGATAGTTAACACATATAGATTAAACCACATATAATTAAATTAATTTGAAATGCAATGTAAAAATCATGCTAAAAATGGCATAAAAGAAAAAACAAATTTCAAAATGATGATTTCCTTGAATGAAAAATATTTCATTATCCTCCTACCATAAATACACCAAACATATTTCAATAAACAAATACTCATAATATTCTCCTTCTTTCAATATAGCAAGGAATACACACTTATAAAAATTTATATACTATGTTTAAGAAGTTTTTAATAAAAGCTTAGTTAAGTATTTAAACAAGAAGGCATTTTATTTTCATTAACAATGAAATGAATAAAAAATTTATTTTCATTCAAATTACACAGTTTCTTGATTTCATATTAAAAACATTTGCTTTATTCTTAGAGCAGCACAAACTACAAAATATAATTTAAAATTATTTGTTGCTCAGTATTTAAAGAACACAATTTTACTGCTGAATTGTTAACTAAGGAATATATTGAAGAACATTTGATGAAGAGCATTGTTAATAAAATTTTACAACTCATTATTAGAGTATTGGAAATCTTACAAAATGGTTATTAATTTCTCCTAATTATATTATTAATTTTAAAATTGCAATATAAAATTAGATGGCTTTTTATAACTTACTGAACACTTCCATCCACTCTTAGGAATAGAGGAGACTGGTGGTTTAACACAGAATATGTGGTAACCTTTGTCACAAGTATTGCACACTAACATTTTATTGCTTTCTTCTGGAAGTCTGCAAAAATAAGATTATGAAAAATCATATAAATTGCATCAAAAGTATTTTTAAAAAAATGAAATCTTTGGTCCTAAATTTCAAGTTATCATGCAAAAACATTATTATTTTTTAAGAGATTGTTTGTCTTAATTAATTTAAGTCATTACCCAGTTTGAAAAAAATTATGAAACTCTCCCTCTCTTTCTTTCTAATGATAATTTTTTTAATTTAAATTTTCTATTTTTCTAGCTGGCAAACAAAGTTTTACAGCTCGATCCATTTTAAGATTTAAAAAAAAGTAATTTCTACAAAAAGTTCACTGTTACTGGAAGCTATTGTATATGTGATAAAATCCAATAAACATAATGCAGATTGATATTAAAATTATATTCTAATATTTAGAGTATTTTGAGAAATACAATTAGTAAGAATGAGCCTATAATATCATTAAAGAACAAATATAAGTCGCATTCAACAAAATTGGAATAGTTAAAATTAAAAGAGAATATTTTTTTAAAATCTTCTGAGAGCGAGTTTAATTATTTGAAGGTAAGAAATCATAAACATACTGGAAAATGATGTAATTTCATAAAAATGAGAAACATAAAGCATTTGATAATAAATTTAATTAAATATCTCAAACAATACTGGCAAAACAAACCTCAAATGTCATGGGTCAGGTGACTCACTCTCTACCAATGAAAAAAAAATGAATATTTCTTGCCTTCAAATTTCAGAGACATCAAAATCTCCTAACCAGAACAACATTGTGTTCTCACATAATAATAAGAATATCCAAAACAAAACAAAAAAATTAAGTATCAAAATCATAAAAATGCTTCTACTTAATAATACTGTGCCAAATTCTAATAGTGATCTTTAATAAATAATTATCTTAATAAAGTTATTGATATCAGGTCTGTGAACTGCAATAAACTTCTGAAGATTAAAAAATATAAATAGAATACAACTAAAGTTAATTTTAGTAGTATTAAATTTTAATATTGAAAAAAAATTAAATTCAACTAAATTGTCCTATTTTTAAATTGAAAATGCATTTTAACAACAAGTTATTTTGAAAATTTCATAATAAAATTTTGATAGAAGTATCATCTTTATCTTTGCAGTATCACAGCAAAGAATGATATTCAATCAATTTTTAAAGATAAAATATTTTGAATTCAGATTATTAACTTATTAAAGTAAATTATTAGAATAATTCTTACTAGCAATAAAATGATAAAAAAATTTAAATAATGTTAATAAATGCAGAAGTACTTGAATAAATAAATTAACATGATAAAAATATTTAATAAAAAAATTAATATGTTTAATGAAACCTATGAAATAGCAGTACTTTAAATAAAAAAATATGAAAATTAATTCAAAATATTTTTTATATTGCAAAATTTTATATGAAAAGAATACAATATTTCTCATACATTATATAAAATTTAAATTATCTTTATTTACTGAATTAAATCCTCATGTAATATTATCAGAATGTAGAAGACTATAATCACCTGCAGTTCTGACAAACTTTGCAGTCAAAACATTGCCAACCAGCTCTAACATCAGGAGAAGGTGTTATAGGAGGTTCCAAACAGTTACCATGATAATAATTGGCACAAGTTGTACAAAGTAACAACTGAGATAAATCTCCACTTTCATGACAGGCCATACATAAAACACCTATGGTAATTAATGAAATGTACACATTTATATATAAAATTTCTAAATTTGAGAAGATAGTGATACCTAAATTTAATGATAGTATAATTATTTCCACTAGTGTTATAATCAATCACAAGTCAATTTCGTACTTCAGGGAAAGCTACAGGTTCATCAGATATCTGTTAAGTTGTTTCAATTAGAATTCGATATATTAAAAAGTATTTGATATATTAGGGAAGCATTTAGTTTTTAATATGGCATTCAATATATTGTGATATAAAATTTCACATTTAAAATAATTTATTTCATTAAAAATATCTTTGTAGTTAGAAGACATGCAAAAATATATCTATTATTATTCATTAATGATACAGCCTGTCACAACTTTCTATGCATTGACAACTTAAATTGCAATAAAGTATAGCAAAACAAAATAATAAACCATGCAATATTTGAAAAAAATAGGGGGGAAATAAGCTTACCAAAGGAAAAGGCATGTTCTCGATGAACAGAGCATATAATTTTGAAGCAATTGGCATTCTGAAATAATATAAATATTCAATAAATACAAAATAACAATTGTTTTTAACCCTTAACATCTTACCAAGCAAAAGCCATCCTAAATACAGTTTGGCAATAAAAAATTTTACATTGTATAGTTAGCATTTATGAAAAGATCTAAGAAAATAATTGGATAAGTTCTCTTAATTTGTCTATCAATCTGTATTGCTTTTAAAAAAAAAGATACAGGTTAAAAATGCATGAGCTATAATGTTTATCTTCTTGTTCAGTTATTTATGCTTAATAGAATAGAATTTTCAAATATTAATTATTGATATTTTCACTATCCAATTATAATGTATAGACTTATAATTAGAGCAAAACTGATTTAAATGTTATTGAAGATGAACATAACATATATTTCAAAGCTTGATAATGTTTTTATTACTTATTTTTAATTATGAAATAAATTGATTTCCAAAAGATAGAGCACTGCTCATCACTATTATCCACTGAAGGCAGATGCGTGAAATCTTACACCACTACTTTCATATTCCTTGAGATTTTTCTCCCAATAATAACAAAAGTACTTTATTTACTTTTTTTTATGAGGAAACTTTAAAACTGATTTGCAATGAAATAAAAAGTTATGTGGCCCAATATTTAACACAAATTGAGTCAAAATATGATTAATGAAATCAGATCTTTAAAAAAATGTTGGAGATTGTTAGCTATTTTTTTGCATTGATACATTATGACAAAATTTAAGAATGACAAATTTAAAATGTTTTTAAAATAATCCCCTCTAACACGCACACAGATTGTCTCTGTGCAAATGCACTTCTAATTTTATAACTAAATATGATAGAAATTAAATAATTGTTTAACATAAAATTACAATGTATTTAATTGCACAATTCCTTATATTATGTATAATATATTTCAATTAAATTGCAATATTTCAAATCTAATCTATTAGACTATGCAGAAAGCCAAATTTAAACTTATTTTTCTTTAAAAAAATGTACACCTTGCTAAAAAATACTTATAAATAAAAATAAAAGATATTTTCTCACTCATAAACTCACAATATATGTACATGGAAGAGGTGAATAAAATAGAAATTTTGTTTCATGATTTAAAAATATGCATATTAATTTTACCTGCAATGCACCAGAAACTATGGCACAAGGATAATGATATATTTTTGTACATTCTGAAAAGCAACACTTCACCGAAGCCCCATATTTATCACATTTACTGCATCTCTGAAAAGTAGATATTTTTATAAGTAATGTAAAAATAATAAAAATCTAGTATTATAAATATAAAAAATACATTTTTATAAATATGATAAAATAATCAAGATACAATTATCTAAAATTATTTAGTACTAATGAGATATTTTGTGTTAAAATTTTGAAAAATATGTCATGAAAAAGAAAGACCAAACATTTCAGCTTGTTTTATTTAAGAGTAGCTATCTTTACAGATCAGCTATTTATTGTGAATAGTAATTCAATTAAATTCCTCTTGTATACATTTATAACAATGATTCTATGAACAAACTATTTTTAACTATAAAATTACCATTATAGTAAAAATTATTTCAATAGATGTTGTTTTTCCCATTGAATGTATGAACCACCTTAACAGAATCAAGACTTGTACTATCAAGATACTATTATTATTCAATTTCATTTATCTTTGAATTTTCATAAAATAACTTAGTCTCCTTATTCTTTATATAAATGATCCAAAAATTAAATAGAAACTTTCTTCTTTAGTTTTTAATAATGAAAGAAAATTATAGATTCTACAATTGAATGAAATTAAGAGCATTATTTTGATGTCAGCACTGATGAAATCTTTTACTGAAAATCATGCAACAAATATTTTTAAACATTCTCATAATTGAATAAAAATTTGCATAATTAAAAGAATAATTTTTGGACTTTAAAACAGTATAAATATTAGTTTTGTCCAATATTTTTGGGATTTATCATGGAAAAATGCCTTCATATAAAATCTTCCTTAGTTTTTAATTCATTTGAAATTTCAAGAATATCACTCCAAAATGCTTAGTCCAACATAATATATATGCATTAAATTTGGTAGTTCTAGATCAAACTGTTCTTAAAAATGCTAACATATTCTCTGTTACTGATAGAGATGAGCATTTTTGGTGTCCAACTGGTATTACTACTAAAGTTATTACTAAATCTTTTGTAAATAAATCTTTTTCTTAATATAGATTTCAATATGTTAACCAAATTTAATATGCATAAAATGATTAAAATAATTTTATTACAATACTTGTCCTTTTAAGCAACTAGCTAGTTTGCCATGAATTTTGTTAATAATTGTCTTCAAATAAGTCCTTTAGATTTTTATGTCCATATCCATGATTCTGCCAAATTATCTGATAACAATTATTTGATATAAATTTATTTTATGTATCTTATTTAGTTACATTTATTGTGTACATGAACCTTCCTAATGATGACAGTCTCATACTGTCACAGGTGGTTGATATATATAATTTAAAACATTGCTAAGAATCTGTTCAACTCCTTTTTAAAATTTCACAGTATTAATATTAATATCAATGGAAAGATCACTTTCTGCAGTTTTAAATATGTAAGAAAGATGTTCTATTAAAATGTTTGAAAATTTGTAAAAACATTCTTTTTTTCATGAAAACTTTCAAGCAACTAAAATTTCACCCAAAGCCAACAAACTGCATCACTCGCATAACTCAGAGTACCATGAACAGAAGAAGATAACAACAAATCTCTCCTTTACATTTCCCAGAAGAACATTTCATTACTTTGTAGTGAGAGAATATTAATTAATTGTCCAGAGCTGAGTTGAAGGCAGGACATCATACTTTTAAATGTATTTATTTTTTTAAACTGAAAAACCGAACTAATATCAATCAAAGAATAAAATTTTGCAGCTTAAATTAAGAAAAAAAGTTATCTATATGCAATAATTTTTTGGGGGTTATTTATTTATGAAAAGTAATTATTAAGACAAGTTATCAACTAAAATTTGGGGATTTGTTCTAAATTATATAATTTCAGTATATATAAAAAACTTGTACAAAATTTAGTAATTTTAGGCTTAAAAGTTCTGCAGATTACCAACAGAATACAAAGTTTCTTTTTGAATTTTTATTATGAAATTAGGACAAAATAAATTATTGCACACAGATAAAATATAAAAGACTAAAATGAAATCTACTATGCATATTTCAATGTATCATCTCAGAATATAATTTCTTGAATGGCCAAGCATCATGTGCTCATGCAAGTTAAATTATATTTTTATTCATTTTAATTGTTTCATTGAATGAGTAACTTTAGTATTACAACTAATCAAAAAAACTTTGTCGTGCATTTATTGTTAAAAAAATATCATGCTTCCTATTGATTTCATTTCATATAATCGTGCTCAAAACTACATCTTTCTAGGTTTTATTTGCTGCAGTAATTGACTTTCTTTTTAAATAGTAACTTTTGCAAATGCAATAATAAAACACTATTGAAAGCTGATTTTTCTAGATGCTTGTTCAGATAATTAAATTTTTATTTTTTGCCAACGGATTCTTGTTGATGCCAAAAACCTCATCTCAAAAACATGCTCTGACTTGATAAAAAAAACCTTTTAATATCATAAGATAATAATTTCTAAACAATCAATTGATATAATTGGCTTTTGGAAAAAAATTATATAGCTATAAAAATAGTGGCAATGTTTTAACTAATTTACCTAAACTGAAATTCATACCTGAAAAGCCGCTTGAACAACTGCTTTGTCAACATTAAAAAGTTTTTTCTCAAATGTTTTGGAAACACCTTCAGACCAAGCAGCACAGTTAAAATGAGTATACAGTTCCCCTATGAATAGAAAATAAAATAATATAAACTGATTATTATATAACAATTAATGATAAAAAATCCAGTAAAAGAATTTATTTCAAATAAAAAAATTTTAATGATTTTCACAACCAATCTTCAACCCTTCTTTTACCAGGTTAAATTATTTCAATTATATCCATTAAAAAAAAACTTAGAGTATAAAAACGATTTGCAGATCAAATACCATGGAAATAATGTATATCAAAATTCCTAAAATCAAAAATCTTTAAATAATTTTGGATTTTTAATAGAAAAGGTTTTTGTAGTTCAAATAAAATTTCTATACATCAAAATAAAATTATTTATTTAAAAAGGTTATGTAAACAGTAATAGTAAACAAAAGTTTGGAAATCATTCATAATAATTCCATAATTTTAACATGAAAAGGCAAGAAAGACTAGTCTGCGAGTTCCCATGCCCTTCTTTAAATTCAATTTAGTTTTAGATTTCTTATAACAAGTATGATCTTAAAATTGAAATCTTTAGATGTGTCAGAAAAATTCAATTTTAAAAAGATGTAGAAAGCAGGTCAAAAAGTATATTAACAAATGCAATATTAAAGTGTTAGAAAATGTTGAAGGAAACCTGAAATTATTAAACTCTCCAAATTTGCTAACACTTTTAAAATAATAAAGAAATCAGAGTTAAGTTTAAATAAAATAATAATAATGAAAAAAATACAATATTAATTGCTATTTATTGAATTTAGTGTGACATAGAAATGTTTGTACCCTTTTTTTACAGCAATCATTAAATATACAGGCTTAATCAACACTAAACTAAAAATTTAGTTGTTTAGCAATATTTAAAGGAAATTTAACTAATTAATAAAAATAGTTTGACTACATAATAATAATTGGAATTTAATTCTTCATTAATAACTAAGTGGCTTTTATTTTGATTTCAAACATGACATATTTAAAATATAAGCTAAAATATGATATACATATATACCACACAACATTGAAAAAAATTAATATGGGGATAATTACGGATATTTTTCTTGTGATTCAAAACAAGCTGTTTCTTCATTCATAAATTTCCTTTTCTTTCTTTTTTTTTTTAATTTGTAGGATATGAGACATACTTTTGTATTTTTATAACAGTTGAAATAATGACATTCTCCTTGTTCACTTTTTCCTTGCATTGATAAGGATTTGTCAATGAAATATGATCAAATATAACAAAGACAAAAAAATGACATTGTATGAATAAGTTTATTTCATTTTCGATTTTTAAAAATTTAAAGGGCACTTTTTGTACATTGTAGTTACATTTACATTAAATGTTTAATTACATAATTAAATTACATAACAGATGTCAAGGATAACATAGTAAAAAATATGTATATATTTACCTGATGGTTCAAAAATATCATTACTTCCAGGAGGAGATTTAAAGCCAGTAGCTTCTAACTCTTGAAATACATCACTTATAATACTTAGTTTCCCAGGAAAACCTTGTAGTGATTTCGATCTCTGAATCTTTATTTGTTCACTGTAAACATAGATATATATAATAAAACAGAATAGAACAGATTAAACAACAATTATAGAACATAACTGATTAAACAATTATAGAACATAATAGAACAGATTAAATAACAATTACAAAACAGATTAAACAACAATTCTATAAAAACAAAAGCTACAGTAGTTTAGATTTTATTGATATTAATCACTTCTCTTGATTAAAAATATAATATTAAAATATAAAATAAAACTTGTATCCCATAGAATTTACCTGTTGGATTCTAATGATTTCTGCTTTCTGAAAAAAAGCTTCAATTCACTTCCAGATTCAGTGGACACTTCAACTGTCTTCTCCATACTTTTCGATTTTTGTTCCATGCTTTCAAAACAATTAAAATCGTCACTAGGTTTAAAATGAGTAAGTTTACCTTGACCAAGAACAGATGTTTCAGAAAGATTGCACAGTGAGCAAAAATGTTCAATTCTGAAATTGAAATATACAAAAATATCAGAACTTGCTTATGACCAACCAATGTATAATATGCATACAAAAAAAATTGTATACAAAGAAATCAATAAGTAAAAATGAACGAGGAATAGTTTTATGAATAGAATATGAATAATTTCATAATTAGTTATATGAATAATTTCATGACTTTTTAATTTTTTTTCAAAGAAAAGGTAAGTAGTAACTACAAATATTTAAAAATTTCATGAAATATGCACATACTTTAATTCATTATCAGGAAGAGAATTGGCAGATGTCAATATTTTTTCTTGCAACACTGCACCTAAAAGGTAAAAAGATTGAAATTTTCGGAATGAATTAATAATGAATTAAAATTAATGAATTATAACAAAAAATGTCTTTAATAAATAATTAATTACATGAGAAGAAAACGTTATATTTTTTCTCATACAGTACATATAAGCAGTTTCAGTAGTATACAAAATAGGAGTATAATATTTACATTATAAATTTTACAATACTCACATCACATTAATTTCATATTATTAATATATGAACAAAAACTTTATAAAAGCATAATCAATTATTCTATTATAAATACATAATTTAACTATAAAAAATTATACTTTATATAAAAAAGAATAACTTTCTTATATATTGACAACTCACCTGATCAACTCAATTTTTGCTTTATAACAATAAATTTTAGAGTAAATGATTAGGCAGGTGAAAATACAAATACATTACATAACAATAAGCAGAATTAAACATGTTCATATCAATTGCTAATGAAATGCTGAACTTTAAGGTACCAAAAAGAATACAATAATTGACAAGTACAAAAACAAATTTCAATAGAGAAAAATATATATATGATTCGATTAGAAAATAATTAGGAAAGGAATGATCTAAATTATAACTATAAATTATATTATTCAAAAGAATATCTTTCAGATGAAAGAACATATAAATAAGCAACTAACCAGCTTTTAAACTTGTATTAACATCTTCATACAAATCTTTATTAAGCTGAGCATCTTGAATTTTTTGAGATGGATGAGTCAAAGGAAAATATGGAAATTTTTTACCTCTAAAGCGAGGACGTCCAGGAAATCTAAAACATTAAGTAATTTATTATGGTAAAGAAAAAAATATTGAAATAATGTAAGGATTTCATATTATTATATATAACTAAAAGAATTTTATTTTCAAATTTTAATACATAAAAAAACTATCGTTGATAATAAAAAATATTCCCACTAACAGTGATATTTTGTTAACATTTTTACGTTGCAACAATACAATAGTATGGATAACAAAATTAGCTTGTTATAAGTAAATATTAATGAATATACTTTTTCTTTAAAAAATAAAACATTTGATAAAAATAAAAAAAAATAAAAAAAAGGTTTGATTTTGCACTCTGCCCTTTTAAAAATAATAAATTATGCAGTAGAAAATAACATTTTTCATATTATATGTAAAAGCAGCTATTAATTATATATGACAAAAAATACTTCATTAATCACTGTTTCAGAAATATTATTGACATAGAAATATTTTATAATCTAAAGATAACACATTATAAGTACTGTCAAAATATTTTTACATTATATTTAGGCACAGATTGAAATTTTTCACATCCTTAAATTCAAATTGGTACTTTTCCGTTCGCCAGGCACAAATGTTGTCAAATGTGAACCAAATATGAGCCGAGTCACCAAGTAAAGGGAATGATAAAACAGTCAACAGAATTCTACATTATTTGGTAATTTTTCGCTTGTGCCTGGCTAATGGGAAAAGTACTTCCAAATTACAATTGCATGAATTAAAATTATAATAAATATAGATAGTAGAACATAGTATCAAGTATAACAAAATACATTTAAAAAAATGTGTCAGAAAGATACATGTATATACATAATCACAAATATATATATAATACTAAAAATTAAAAATTTGTAAAAGAAAGAAATGTTTGTGAGAGTAGAAAATAAGATGAAAAATACTATCGTAGCAAATGCTCAGAATTATTAATGAAACATAAGCATCCACCCCCAAGCAATCTGATTTTCTCCCCTTTTAAAACAGATAATATCAATTTTTTTAAACTCATTATTGAATATTAATATTTAAAAAATAATCATACATTTTATGATGCAAAATATCATCTCTTCTAGGCCTTCCACGTCCTCTCATACTGAAAAAAAAAATCAAACCAAATTAAATAATTTCATTACAAAATGAAAGATTAATGTTTAACCTATTGTTTCAAATATTTTTTTTTCTATTCAATAAACAAGCATAATGTACATGCAATACAATATGATAAAATGTAACTTATATTACCATTTAACATGAAAACACAATTACTAGATTCTTGTTAATCAGTTTGTTTCCTTATGAGAGCAAAGCTCACATATCCCAGTATCCCCGACTCTCTAAGAAGTATGGTAATTCTCAATTTTAAATAGCTCAAAAGTTTTTAAGTCAGATGAAATTAAAGGTACTTTTCCATCTGCCAGGTACAACCCAAAAATCACTAAAGAAATTTGGTGGAATTCTACATTATTTGCTTTAAAAGAGCTGTAAGAACTTTGATGGAATTCTACGTTATTTGGCAATTTTTTGCTTACGTCCAGCTAACGGAAAAGTACCAAATAAAAATTAGAATCGGAGAAAATAACACTGAAGAGGCAATTTTGAGTATTATATCAAACAATGAACAGAGGCATATTCATCCTCAGATAATAAAATTCAAATTTGTGGACAGAATTCTACAATACAATTGTACTGTTCATTTAACCACTTAAAGACCAAATTATTTTTATTTATCATAAGTGCATTGATTATGTAACATGAATTAATTTAGATATTATCTTTAAGAGGTTAAAAATATAATTTTTTAAAAAACAATTACCTAAAATTTATATTTAAAAATGTGCAAACTCATTTTACTCATAAAAGGTTTAAAGTTCTGAATACAATTAAATCTAAATATAATTAAATAAGCAAAAGAGTCTATTTAATATATCTTAGATACAATATAATAAATGTCCCATAAATTCAGTTAAACATTAAAAAACTATTAAATGTTTATATAGATAATAAAAAAATCACAAAAGGCTAAAAATGATGAAGTACTCTAACAAAAAGAAATATTTGGTGTTAATAAAAAATTGTAGATACTTTTCAACAATAGGGTACTTTTCCATTAGCTGGGAGCAAGCAAAAAATTGCAAAAGAATGCAAAATTCTGCCCAATTTCTTACAGTGATTTTAAAGCCACAAATCGCCAAATAATGAAGAATTCTGCCAAATTTCTTTGGCAATTTTTTGCTTGCACCCGGGTTAATGGAAAAGTACAAACAACAGTATTCAATGTATGCATTTTTTTTTTTATTTCCCTAAAATAAAGAAATTTTCAGTTGAAATGGATAACAAATAAATAAATCATAAGCAAGAAAGGCCTTTAAAAAAATGTTTTTAATAAAATTATGAAACTAAACCATTGTTACTTTAAAATTATAAATTTAAATAATTTTATTATAAACTATTTGTTAGCCCTTACAATAAGAAAAAGTTAATAAACTTACGTTTTTGCTGAAACATTTTGCGTCAGGTGATGTTTTGGTGGTCGTGTAAATTCTTTCCGAGGTCGACCTCTTGCTCTCTTAGCTCCAGTGGGTGGTGCAATTCTCTCAATGCCAAAAGGAGCTTCAAATGTTTTTGAAGGAGACTCCATCGGATCTGCAGTACCAGGGACAATAGCATCACATGAGATGGACCTTTGAAACACAGCCTGCTGCACTTTTGTTGAGCTTTCCTTACCGTAGGCTTCAGCATCTCCCACGGAAAGCCTAGAAGTCGATGCTAACTGATGGTTGTATGAAATGGATACTTTCTCATCTTCTGTTTCTGTAGGTTCTTTATCTGGTTTGGCTACTCCAGATTGATCATCAGCCATTTTTATTACATCCTAATTCCTTAACAAAAAAAAATTATATTATATATATATATATATATATATATATACTTTTAATTTTGTTGAAACTGCAAAGGACTTTTAACTATTTTTCTTTTTTTTTTTAGAATGCAGAGCCTTGTTTCTTTTTTAATCTGCAGCTATTGCTCAGTTGTTGTTTTTCTTTTGTGTTATTTGATCACCATTTAAACATTAGACATTTTTTAGAAGTTTTACATTTGATGATTATAATATCTATACCTATTGAACTCTACATATAAAATTATATTCTTTCTTCCAGGTTGAAGAGATTGTATTATAATACAATCTTTTGTTTGATATATACTTGCAACACTTTTGCCTTATATTATTTTTTAATATTTTAAGGTATGTTGGCACAAAAACTATTTATTAATAATATTTGTATTCCCTTAACAAAATAGGGGGTCCATTTTTCCTTTAATATGGTAAATCTTAATTATGGATTATTTGTCTTCAATTCTGTAAATTAGTGTCTGTCAGTTGCTTTTAAATAAATATAATCTTAACTTTTTGTTGGATCACTTTTACTCTTTTAATTTCTAAATAAACCAGTTTTTTTAAAAAACTCATCAGAAGATTCTATCACTTCTGTATTTTCTAGTCACATCACAACTGAATACTAATGAGTACAACTCAATTTAATTATCATTAAAATTATTCTATCTGGAATACTTTTTAAATATCTTTTAATGAGAATTTTAATACTCATTAAAATTTATTCCTAAGCAAGAATTGTTAAAAAGCATTCGTCAAGGAAATATGTAACATTAAAATGATTGAATTGAAATAACTGATATAATTCATTATACAATAAAGTACAGTTTGATGTTATAAATGCATGCAAAATATATGGAATGTTTACAAATAAATCAAATGGAAAGCAAGAAATTTTTAGGATCAAATGGAAAACAAGAAAATTTTAATATTACCTAATCAAAAGAATAAAATAATATCGTAAAAGTTTCTAGAAAAAAATCTAAGTACATAAAATGCATTTAAATATTTATTGAAAATATGGACACATGAAAATATGAACATATATAAAATATGAAAGCTTTTATATACTTTTCAAAATTCAGAAAAACAATGTCTTTAATATGAACAGATAGGACACCAAAATAACAAACAAAAGTTAAAAATAAAACAATTAGGAATTTTTTTTTTAATATTAGAATATTTTTTTAAGAAACAGTTTACATGCTCTAAGTAAAGGTGATAAAATACTTAATGATCTTTGAATTTTTATTCAATAAAAAGACAGCCATTCTTACAAAGCAGAAATGAGAAACATTAATGGACCTATGCAAAATTAATGCGATAAAAATAAAATCTTAACATCTGAAACAGTGCCATTATTCAAAAATACGAAAAGAAAAATACTACTTTATCACACATAAATAAAAAAGTTACAAGTTTCCGCGAAATGTCTTTTTTATTATTATTCTTATACATGAATAATAAGTTAAAAACTCCGCACCCTCTCTTGTATCGACTTAAAAGTCAGCGCAATATTTTTCCAATGAAACAAATAATTTTAGAAAATCAGTTGACACGAGAGATCGAAGGTAAAAAGGAATTAATGACTGTATGAAATATACGATTATTGGAAAATTAATTTATACAAAATTAAATAGCACATAAGCATTAAAATAAAATTGCTAGGAAATGAAACTGATAACGGTTTCAAACTATGGTTTTAAATGAGAAGTATCAACCTATAATTAAGGATTTATAATATAAACAAACCTAATGAGTTTGCAAATTTTTTTCCACAATCGTGGCATCTCGTAAATTTAGTAATTGATTTATATTAGCATAATAATTTTATAAAAAATATAAATAATTGTGAAACTAAAAAAAAGTAATTTAATATAATTTTCAAAAATAATTTACAAAACTTTAATCTCTTATTTTTATTTCACGACAGACGCAAGTTTATTTCAGAGTTGAGATGTTATAAACATTCATTTTACATTTTTTTTTTCTATCGAACTTATTTTATTTGTAATATTTTTTTTAAAACTGTCTAATAATCAGGATTATCAGTTCAAGATCATAATTTTTATATAGATTCAACATAGAGTGTTTCAGAAATTCATTTTAAGGCAAGACTTTTAGTTTCGTTTAATTTCAGTCGCCTCAGAACTTTTCTCCGAGCTTTTTACTTGTAATCAAGATCAGGCATCAATGTACAAGTAACCCACTCAGAAAAATATAAATTTCGAGTATGGAATAGTCATTTTCCCTAAGATTCAAAATTAAATTGAAAACCATAAAATTGAAATCGTGATATACAGAACAACTAACAGAAAATGTCGATCATCCTTTAAAAGCACACTTCAACAACCAAAATCAGATCACACAATCTCATATCCTGGATGAAATAGTTGCAGATGGTATCACAAGATAAATATTTAGTTATGTTAAAATTAAATCACTCGATTTTGGTACGGATATTTGCAATTCTGAGTTTTATTTAGTTTATTTATTACCACTAGAAGACCTATTAACACAAGATATTGTTCAAACCTTCAAGATGTTTTGAGATATTTCAATAATGCCGTTCAATATATTTTAAAGATATCATAACGATATCATTCGGCATTTTGTGACAATCAGGAATACTTATGATTATTAAACTAGAGTCGTAATCGCTTTTG
>JAOUZG010014361.1:1199751-1244298 GCA_026289955.1 Argiope argentata | reverse complement strand
ATAATCTTCACATGCTGTAGTCAACGAACTGAAGACGTGCACATTGGATGCTTTTGATAGTCGTGAAAGGCACTATCGGACCTTGTGGCTAAGAGATACTCTATAGAGAAATTACCATGTCACAAAGTTTTAAGTCTTCTTCTAAATTGTCCTCCACTTTCCATAGTTGCCTACAAAGAATTTTTAAGTATTTGTAAATGGTGCAATTGTTTTTAACAGCTTTGTATTGTATTTTTCTTTTTGTTTCAGCAATAGCTATAAAATAGCGCTTGTGAATTACTTCGATAGTCACATCCTATACGTTTTTCACGCTGACACACAATGTTTTAAAAAATTAATTCGAGCGCAGTTCACATTTATTCACACTTCGTTTGGCAAGTATAATTCACTCCTTTATCTTATTCGGGATGTGAAACATTCGTTCAGCAATTCCTCGCTCATAGAAATCCGTGTTAAACAGGATATGTTCCATTTCGAACAGGAATAAAACAAATTTATAATTAATAATGCATGCTTTTTATAGAAGGAAATGGTCTAAATACATTTATCTTCAGAATTTGACAAAAATGAGACAAAGAATTATCGTTAAATGAATCTGTAGCGCGTATTACTACGGCCTTTTCTATAATGATGCTTCTCAATATACCATGTAATGATTTCTCACGTTTGCAACCTCTCCCCCCAATCATTGGAAGATTGCTATTCTGTTGAGTCCAATATTTCATCCTCTCTTCCACAGCTTTTTGCGGTGGCCTAAATGCAGCTCCATAAGTTCTTTGGTAGTTATATCCATGTTACTATAACAATTCATCAAAGTTGCTGCTATTTATCCTTAGCTCTGTAATCTTGGCTGAAGATAAAATCTCATTGTTTCAGGTTCCACAGGCATTTGCTCAAACTTTTCAGAGTCACGCTTGATAACGCTATGTGTTAAAACCTCCTTCCATATAGATATAATAGGGTTTTTTTTAATTCAAAGAAGTATTCAATATAGATTGATATAGGCTATAAAGAATCAGTTTCCTTGCTCTGAGACACCTGTTGACCCCTGTAATGTTCCCGGTCCCACAACTGATAATTTCTGGTCAGCTGCGTCATCAACTTTGTAACACGCCACATGTTGAGTGCCTCCAGACTGCCAGATGAGGATCCTCTCCCCTAGTCGAGTCTCATTAGTTGAGACCAGGTAAAGAACCACAAGACCGTTTTTCGTCGTTCCAAGGAAATCACATCATAAAAGCGGAAGAGTGTCAAACCCTTGGGATGTAAATCTTTATTTTTTCATTGCTGAGGGTCAGCTACGAGGGTGGATCATTAGCGAATATTCCCACGGTCAACTGGAGACCATTGAGCTTTTCTCTGAACAACTATTGAGTTCAAGTGCACCAATGTGAAAATGAGAGGCGAAGTTTTGTCAGAAAATAAAATGCGAGAATTTTGAAAGAGACAAAAGATTCTTTAAACGCTACCCTCTTATTTGACGGGATCAAGTCATTGCAAGACCAATCCAGTATGTGTCGTTATGGTATTTCCCTCATCACTTGTTCTGAGAAACATCGCTCTTCCAATGAGGCACTTTATTACTTTTTTTTTGCTCATCATACTAGACACTTGCTTATGGTTTAATTGTTTAATTGTGTCAAAGTTTCATTACTCTTTCTTATCGCCTGTGTTTACTGATGGCTTGTTATTCATGTTGCGATCTTCTTTTTTAATTTTTCACCGATAGAGTTTTGTATTTATATTTATCTATGATGTTTTCCAAAAAAAACTTATTTTAAAGTATCAACATCATTCTTTTGAATAAATAAGTAAAATATTTGAATTCAAATTAATAAAATTGTCTTATTGCAATTAATTAAGGGCCTTTCCTTTGAGTAAAGACAACATAAATTGCCTTTTACCAAAATTTTTTATTTATATTTATGATTGAAATGAAACAAAAAAAACCGTTTAAAGTCATTAAAATTTATCATAATTCTATAATATGGTTTTCATAAAAATTATAATTCCGGGTTTTTTTTTGTCTTTTTTATGTTGAAAATATATTTTAAATCTATTATTAATCAAATATACACCGGCTTTCATGCGATGACTTCTGAGTTATATATACAATCTGTATAACATTTTTTAAGACATATTCCTTGCTCATAAATATGTAATTGGCGAATTCTCATTTCTTTGTAAGTAAAAATGTGTAAATAGATATGGTAAGTAATAACAAGTTAAGCATGAAAATATTCTTAAATTTCTAGAATTCCTTTTTTCATACTGATTTCTCCCAAGCTCCTCTGAAGGAATGTTGAATGAAAATCATTCCGCTCGTAAATTGTCTTTGGCCAACGGATGTCAAAAGTTATGAATGGCGATAAATTTCCTGTCTATCTTGTATCTATCCAGTTTATTTTGTAATAGGCAGATAATGCACGTTTAAAATAGTTTAAATGAGAGGCACAAACATATTTCTTTCTCAGTTTGACCTTCAATAGCTTCAGAAGCAAACCTTCTTCGCGCCCTTTGCCAGGTGTGCGCTTGATTTTTGAAAAATTCTTTTGCGCTCTTTTTATTCCCTTCCTCAAAACATTCGCTTTTTCTTACACGTGTGGGCGCTGGAATATATAGGATGAGCATTATTTCTGTCTCAGCGGCAGAAGAAAATGGGAGCAAAATATCCCATTGCAGCAACATCTTCCGCGCGTGCGCTGTGAGTGGAAATTTTTTTCTACCGCTTTCTGCTCGATCTTTTAATATTTTGTTCTTCGCTTCGTTTCAAAATATTTAAATAGGGTTAGGAGTGCGTTGTTTTGAAGCGAATTGGAATCGGCTGTTATCACAGTGGAAATCATCCAAGAAGAATCAGGAAGGGGAAAAAATTCTAGGAAAAATAACAATTTATCCTTCTTTTGGTTTTGATAAAAGAGTTTAGATTATTATTATTGATTCAGAAAATTTGAACGTTGTTCTAAGCAGAAATCTTTAAGATTTTCTTCTTCGTCAAGATTGAAATCTATGATATTTGAAATCTAATCTTCTTCAAATATATAATATTTGAAAATTCGCTATTCAGTTCTGTCCTTATTTACAAAATTATTTGAGCTGAGAAAGGATAAAATATTTTTTTCTTTTCTATATGAATCTAATTGTTTTCGATATTTTCCTCTAAAACCTAATTAAACGCATTTTTCAACTGATCAAAAACTCGTTTTTAATTAATAATTTAAAAGGCGTGTTTTAGTATTCTATGATTAAGTATATTTTATGGCTAACTTGATCACATAGAAAAATAATTCAAAAAAATCTTTATTACTTATCTCGTTACTTATGCGTTATGTATTTACTGCTTACGTTGAGAGGCGATGAGCGATGGATGGTGAAAATGCAATTAGCTCTAGATTTGTGCCCAAATGCCGGTGGGAAAAAACGTAATAAGACAGTGATATCTAAAGATTATGGAAAATATCGATACACCGGGCTGTAGTCTTAGGGAAGAGGAATGCTGGGAAGTTGAAAATTCATGAGCGTATTTTACGGGCGAGAAATACAGTGTCCATGCAGTGATGCCTCGTTACTTGCTCACTCGAGCTAGAGTGCTACATGAAATTTCTACGAAAAGCTGACTTTATATTTTATATTTTATTCTATTACTTCTTCACATTAAGAGATCAATGATTACTTAAAATGGAAGGATTAAAAAATATAGATAAATTGAAAAAAAAAAGTAGCTAATAAAAGAAACAAATGTTGGAGCTCTCTTCTGAACAACCCAGATAGCATCCAAATCCATTCGCTGCGCATAGTTGAGTGACACATTGGGAGGCAAAAAGTACGATGTTCGTTCTTGAACAAAAGGCAGATTTAGACAGAATTTTCAAAATTCTGATTAGGCGCTAGATTAATTGACACTTTTACTTAAAAAAATAAATCTTTTTTTTCCCATGTAATGCTCATCTTCATTGTTTTCATCAACGTTTTTCTTTTTTTTCTTCACTTCTTCTCTTTCGCTGCTCCTGTTTACTTGTTGCCCCGATTGAAATGCATCTAATTTAATGACATTAAGGTTGGCTTTTTCAGTTAGAAGCTATAACAAAAACAGACACATAGATATTTTGCTGAAATACGATACAGATAACTACAATTAAAAAGACCGGATTTCTTAGACGAAAAACTGATTTTTTTTTCAAAAAAAATTATATTTCAGTTGCATTTTTATTTATTTATTAATTTAGAAATGTTTTTTGACGTATTCATCCGTTTTTGATCTGACAAAACGCTGCAATCGTGATGTGGAAATAACTTTTCTTGGTATATCATTGGTTAATGAATTTTTTAAAAATATTTTCCATATCATTTACAAATGTTGCTATTGAGAGTTTTCTTCCTAGTCTCAGTTTAATTTTAGTTATCCCAGAATAAACACCCTGGAATAAAGTTTATTTTTTTAATTCTAAGAAAAGCAATTCATTCAAGTAAAAAAAAAAGGAAATTAACCTCATTTAATTCTTTTTGGGGAAAAAAAGAGGGCATCTGATGAAATATCTTTCCTAATTTTTGCTATACAGGGAACATGATCACTCTAGTGCGTCTAACAAATTAAAAAAAATGTTTAAAAAAAGCAGGCGTTTTTTTTTTTCGTTTATTTTGCGCTGCCTTCATTTATTATTTTTTGAAGATAATTACAAATGATGAATTAAGTTGTTAATAATTAAAAAAAATGTCTGCTATTAAAATTAACAAAACTTCAAATTGTGCACAAAAAAAGAGTCATTTTTTAAAATTATTATTTTGGGAAATCACAACAGTTTAATTTTTTATTATTTCATTTTTTCAATGCTTTCTACCTTGCCGATTAATGCATAAAGTTGGATTAAATTAATATCAATGAAAATGTATTTGACGTTGGTATCTGATAGTGGGGGAGAGAGAGAAATAGGAACCACAAAATATCTATTCACTGAGGGTCTCTATAGAGCTGAATCGTGCCTTGGCCTTTCAATTCAGCTTAGGGCCCGAACTGACAGGCCAAGTACAAGAGCTCCCTGGACTGTAGTTCCGAAAATTTGGTCTCTTAAATATAACTTGTTACTGACTCTTCGGTTCACCTTTAGTCCGTAAAAACTCCGATCTCGAAATTCCTCCCCTCCGCGAAACCGCCTCTTCCTCACAGTTATAAAAACAAACAAGGACGCCAATTCTCCGCTGCGAGCGCCAAGCGCGTCTGCAAAACGAGCGACTAATGCCAGAAATAAACGGTACACATCGGAATTCATAGGATCAGGTGGTATTTTACCCTCACAACCGTCTCGGTGGTTTTAAAGTCCTACTTTCTTCACGAACTCCCGTCTCGGTGGTTTTAAAGTCCTACTTTCTTCACGAACTCCGTCCCGAATCGAAAGCTCTTTCAGGCGATTTTTCCCGCCTTTGACGGATTACCTGTTCGAAAGAAGGTAAGATTATGTATAATTACCTCTCGTTCTCTCTCGCCAGTTAAAATAAGAACGGGCTTTTCTTTTTCGGTGTGCATGCGTTTCTATCAAGTGAGCATCTAGATGTGCGAAAATCTGGAGCAAACTGCGATATTTTTAGTCTTTTTTTCTTTTTAAGTCCTCCAGGAGTAAGCTTAAATAACCGATTTCGTTGTTCCATTGTTGCTAATCGTTTAGCTTTGTCTGGTTTGATTATAAACATACCATTGCAGGCTATTTTTTTTAAATTTGGAAAACTTATTATTGCATAAAGTCGATAATATTTTCTTTCAAACTCATATTCATTCACTTTATCGAAATTTGTATATTATTTCTCCTGCCTGTGGGATTTTGAAACCATGGAAAACTTCTATTCAAAATTTTAATATTTAATTGAAAGAAGCATTTCTTTTGTGTGACGTTTGTAAACATGGAGGGAATCGAGATTTGGATAAATTTGCTTGTAGGGAGCAAATTAATTTTTTTAATCATTTCTTTTAAGTAATTGTGAGTGTAAACAGAATTTTCTTTTATTATATTCCACTTATTGAAAAAAAAAACTATTTTTAAAAAAACTCTCTTCGAAGAACAGGACCATGGGGAAAATACATTTATATTCTTAATTATATGCCTTAAAGTACTGAAATAAAAACTCTATATAAGTGTAATGTAAGGAACTATACATAACACTTTTGAAAATAAAAATAAAGGGAATTTCTTTTTTCTATTTTTTCCCCATAAGAATTGAAAAAGACAGATAGAAATGTATGAAAATGAGCAAAACATTTATAAGTAGACTTCTGGAATCAATTCTTATTATTTTTATATATAATAATAATCATCATTTTCCACTTTTCATCAAAATACATTAAAATTTTAGAACGAAGGTTCATAAAATAGGCTTCAATCCAATGTATTGACTTCTGAGTTTATTATAAAATGAATATCCTATTTAAGAAGTAGATTGTAAATCTATCGAAATATTATTATTTTTTTACTATTATTATTTTAATTTGCTTTTGGAATGTCTTCATTTTTTACTTTTTCTTATATGATGTTCAGTATTGTAATCGTCAAAAACATCGAACTCAATATTTTGACGAATCTCCACATTTTAACCTTTCCTGATTTCGAAAGACACATTTTTGAAAAATGTCTTTCTATCTGGTAACTCACAAACGTTTCGACCTAGACGAATGAAATTTGGTATATGATCTTTACAAATGGTCATTTGTAGATCTCTGTAAGATTTTGATCAAAACCGAGAAAAGGCCAGGTTGTTCGAATATAAATTAACATGATAGAAAGTTTAATAAATAAAATTAATCACTCATATTTAAAATCTATGCACCTATCAAATATGGAGTCAAGTCCAGTAAAGGGCTATAAACGCGATAACTCAAAAATGCAAAGATTTGGGTCTATCAAATTTGAAAGGTGATTTTGTGTCTGCAGTTGTAGTTATATGTTCAATAACATCAAATTTGGTTTTTAATCGATTGGAGGAAAACTCATGTAAAACGCAAAGTGAGAAGATTTAGGGGAGACACACTGCTTCTATATAGAGCTGCATTTTGGGGTAATTTTCAAATCCAATTATAGAATCGTTGCACGAAAGAAAAAAATAGGTTTAAAAAAACATGAGGAAATGAATGTTCAGTGCCTCTAATTTTTAAATAATATCTTTTTAGAAAGGAAATGTATCATCCATAAGTTTTCTTCCAAGGTATAAATTCTAGAACTTTATCACGGTAAGATGCCAAGAAACGGTCAAAAACTAAGTTATGAGTAATATATTGACTTGCAAAAATACAGCCCATGATTTGTTTTCATACAAACAATACACCGCACTAAAGATAAAATATATTATAGTGATTATAAATAAAATACTAAGAATAATGAGAAAAAATAATGGAAAATGCTCGTATTTAAAAGGGTTATATATTTATTTACTTTAGAACTCCTAATTTTAAATTCATTACTTAAATTTATATATCCCAGACTTTTTATAATTCCCAATAACAGACAATAAATAAATTATTTATTTGTAAAGGAAACTTCCCTTATCAACCATTTTTTAAACTCATAATAAATCCGCTTCTCTAAGCATCATAGAGATTAGTGTTTTTATGATTGATGATAAACAAACAAGGACGCCAATTCTTATTTCTAAACATTTTTATTTAATTTTATTTGCTTCATTTGCTTTGCTAAAATAAAACTTTTAGAAGATTTCCTAATGCTGGAGAGCTCTAAAATTTTGAACATTTATCAATTTTCAACACGACTATGCACTGTATGATGTCTTCAGAAGTTTTAATACCAGATATCCAATTAATCCTTTTGAATTCTACTAAGATTCTAGTTTTTTAATAAGCAACAAAGATTTATTTTTATACTCTGTTTTATTAATTTATTTGCTCCGTACTTCTTTGACTTAGATATCTGAGTTGTAATCATTTGATATATTCGAGAATCACGTAGAAAAAGCTATAATGCATGCAAAAAAGGGCTTTGATTTGGAGAAGAACAGATCTACTGGATATATGTTTTTATAATTTCAAAACTATATGAAAAAATTAATATTAATCTCGAACAAAAAATCAAACATATATTTAAATGTTCGAACTGCTGCCGTAATTACTGAAATCAACAAATTCCATTCGCTGATCCTTTATTCAAATTTTAAAGTCATTTATATTAGTTTTTTTAGGGTAGGACCGTAAGGTTCAGATTCAACAATATTTTAAAATTTGGATGTTTAATTTTTATGGAAGAGGGTGTCTGAAATGTTTCTCTTCTTGAAGAGCGTTGGTTTAAAAAAAGGCTTGGAACCTCTGCATTGCATTTTATGTGTTACAGTGTTAGCTTAGAACATGCTATGAAATAAAAATACCATTTCTAAGATTTCGATCTGGGTTTCCGTGGATCGATTCGATAAACATTTCACACCTAAATAAAATGGCTACCTGGTTTTCTTTCTTTTTTTTATCTATGTAATAAATAATTATGAATGTCCGTAATTTAAAATGTTTCTAACTATCAGATGAATGTATTAAGTGATTGCATGCATTTTAATCAGCGACAACTACTGGCAAACATGCGAAATGCCTATATAAACGGCAATGGTTTTAAGGTTTTACAAATTTACTTTACTTTATTATTCTCATTTTAAAAGTTTTCCATTTAGTATTATTGAGTTATTCAGCGTATGAAGATCCCGATCGTAGAAGGCTTTAAATTTCATTTTCGACATTAATAGTTTTTTTTTGTTTGATTTGAAGTAATCGAGTGTCGATGCCCATCAGACATTTTTAGAGACTTATGGTGATACCGCCCCGTCACTGTCGGTTTTGGCTTCAGCGATTTAAGAGTATTGATTTAGATATCAATGACTAAGAACGGCCTAAAGGACCAGAAAAATTCAAAGACAATCAATTGCATAACCTATTGGGCGAAAATAGGAAAAATAGTGGAAAATGAAAGAAATAATTTGATTGTTATATATTGTACTAATTTTTCTCAATGAATGCCATTTTAAAAAGAAAAAAAATGATCAAAATACGTGCAATCATCTATTAATCACGTCATAAGAAAACATCTTCAAAATAATATTTTTGGATACAGCTGCTCAAACAAAACAAAAAAATTCCAGTTCTACATTTTCCCAAAATAAATTATTGAATTATAAGCCACCCTACTGTACAGCAACAGATTACAATTGGTTTGATTTTGGAACTGAGAATTTGGCACAGTTTTAAACGAAAAAAAACCATGGAAATTCTTAGTATATTTTATAGATGATATGGTATGTGCCAATAGTAGTGTTACACCTGTATTAATTCGTTTAACAACAATTACAAATTTAGGATTTAAAGGTAAAAGAACTTTCTTTCTCTAAAAAATAATATGCTAAATGTAAGAAAAGTGAAGTCAAAGGGAAGAAAAGGAACTGAAAGGGAAAATATCGAAAGAGAGAGAGAGAAAAAAAAAAACTTGTAAAGGAACACCACCCAGGTAACACATCCTGTTGCAAATTTTTCTTCAATATTTTTTTGATATTATATGATATTAAACAATATTGCGAATATTGATCAATATTGTACAATATTTGTGTGCTACTGGGGAAATAGCGTAGGATTCACCAAATAATGTACAAAATAACGCGTTTTAAACAAAGTAAAAAATTATAAGAAATTTTTAAAGTAATAAAAATAAAATTAAATAAAGATTAATAAATTAAAATAGAATTAATTAATAAATGAATAAACATTAAAAAAACTAGGAAAGCTCATAAATTGATTTGTGAGGTAAAGAGAGTTGAATTTTAAATCTGGAGACATAACTCTGATTGCCCCTTTCACACATAAGTCTACAGCCTCTGAATTTCTTTATCAGTTTCTATTTATTCCTAATTTTAAAGATAGACACTATTAAATAATATTTTTTCTGGTAGGTTTTAGAAGTGAACAAGCGATTGCGTAGTAGTCATCATTAATATTTTCGCTATATTCGGTAATAAGAGATTTTAAGATTGAAACGGTGAAGATATTCCGAACAAAAATCATGCTTTGTACTGTTTGGATAATGAATCTATTATCAATGCATCAGGAAACATTAACTTTTAAAATTCTGAATTTTCCACTTTCTTACATATTTTAATGCGAGTTTCTTTTTTGCATTCATTTTTTACTCATTTTTTTAGTTCAATTGTTAAAGAACTTTTTAGAATTTTCCGATGCATATTTATATTAGGGAAAAATAATGCCATTTTTGTAGCTTCGTTTGTTGCCTTATTATCTGATACTCATATGTAGGTTTAAGCCCAATGCAGAAATATGCCAAATTAAGATCAGAAAAATTCAAGTTTTTTGTGTTAAATTATTATTTGATTTGAATTAGTGTAGAACTTTTAGAGCACTGGAGCTCTTAGTAAATATATGGCACATTTTTCTCTGTTTTCCATTGTATTACTTGTTTTAAGGCAATGAGTTTTAAATGAAAAACTGAACAATGATTAGTCTGACGAGAAAGATGTTTTTCCATTTTATTTCACTCAAAAATGTTGAAGGCAGCTTCAACAGAATTCAACCTGACCGTTTATCTTAGGATCGCTCAAAAAATTAGTTAAATTAAAGTTCAGATTATTTTTGTCCCTCCCCACAGTTCTGATTTCGCTAAAAGAATTCAAGCTGGTCTATGGGATTCAATTTCTTTGAAAGCAGAATTTATTCCAAGGTTTTTATTAATGTTTATACTATGTTTTGTCTTAAGCCTAACTTATTTCATTTCACTAATAAGGCCCATTGGTTTCATTCTACCAATAATTTGAAGAGCTGTAGTTAAAATTGTATTCAAAGCCTCCTTTATTACTAAAAGTTTTTTTGGTTAATTGTTATTTTCTGAGCTTGGCGCTCAGTTCCAGTTTCTCAATATAAACGGAGATTAAATAAATATTCTTTCAAGAGTTCTCTTGCAGAGCAATTTAAGAACATTTCTTGAAAGCCTCCTTCGAATTTTTTAAAAATATTCTTTAAGAATTTTGAACTATTTTTCCCAATAGAATTAAAGTGTGCTTGACCATTAAGTCTGTGATTCAGTATAACTCCTAATATTTTAAGTTGTCATGTGAGATTTATTGATTTACAGTTGGAGAAACAGCAGGGAATGGATGACGACTCATACTTTTTCCTGAAATGAAATAAATTCCACTTCATATGCAAATTCTAATTTTGGTTTCTTGTTCTAATTTTTAAGTGCCTCTGTTATTTTCATTTTTATTATATGCATATTTGACGCAGCCACAAACAGATATTTATCATTCACATCTCCCAGGATCTTTGTATCACTAGGAAACTCTAATTATAATGAATAGATTACAAGAAATAACCGCAACGGATGTTTGAAATCGGTGTCGATGAACGGAGTATTCAGTACTTCCCAGGTAGCTCACCCTGTAGCATAATATTGTGTGATATTATATGATATTAAACAATATTACGAATATTAATCAAATTGTACAGCATTTGTGTGCTCCTAGGGTTATGAAATTATTTCTTATTTCCATGGAAAAAAGAAAAACAGATTTGTCATCCAAAAAAGTTTGCCGGGAATAGAAAAAAGAGCAATTTTTTATATTTCATATTTTATAAAAAGAAATTGAAAACATCGTTCAATCACATATTGTTAAATGTACTTCTTACGTCAAGTGAAATTATTATTCTATGTTTACTCTGTTATCTTGATGTTCATATCCAATCTTTAAGGAGAATAATTGTTTCTTGTACAATTCTTCGGATGTGAAACGAAACTAGTAATTATTTATTTGTATAATTTTTTTAGAAAATAGGAAAAAATTCTCTGCTTGTTTAACGTGTGCGGAATTTTCCCTAGTACGTCTGATTGAAAAATCATACGAAATGCTGTTGGATGTAACCACTTTCTTGTTGTTGTTCTAGAGTACTAAATCTGTTGGTTTCTTTCCCTCCATTCCCCCTTTTTATGTCTGAAAGAATCCTTTTTCAAAATAGTGTTTATAAATTTCTGTAAAAAATGATTTATTAGTTTTTAACAACGATATCTCCACAAAATCCCCCCCGCCCTGGTACTTTCTTATTATTAAATAATTGATAATTGTTTTCACTTCGTGTCTAAGAAATGTAAAAAGTTCTACTGTATTTGGAGGCGGAACAATTTTTTATAGTTAAACTGAAATCCGTTATACTGCAATTAATTCCTAATGGAATCATTTTATATTCATGTGGCAAATGATTTATGAACATTTTAATTACAATCCAATAAAAATTTCGTAATCTATAACATATAGAGAATAATTGTTCTTAATGTTACGAACAGTTCTTTTGTCATTTGAATTGATTTTTTTAAATATTTGTTTTCGGTATAACTTTACTTCTTACATTAGAATTTTAATAGTTTTGTGCTTATTATCAGTTCTTAAAATTTATCTGATTTATTTTAAATATTATCTCGTTTTCTCTAAAATTCATCTTTATTAATAAAATTAAAATAAGTCCAGGGCAGACTATATTATTGCTTTTTGAATTTGAAAAATACTTATTTTTTTTTACTTAAATAAACGATTATTATTTTTTCATTTCATAAGTAGTAAATAAATAGATATATAATTTTGCCGAGAAGATAACTTAAACTCAACTGCAGAATGATAAATCTTGGCCAAAATGAAGAAAAGGCAAACACTGCGTCATAAATTGACATTCGATATCAAATAACAAATACACGCTCAAAATGCCATACGGTTCAACCTTTAATCATGTATGATAGATAACATAAATAAAACTCATTGCATCGAAAAATAAATTTATTTTGTCTTATTTTATGAGACATGTATGTTATTCGTATTCTCTTTGTGTTTAATTCATTTTCTATTAATTTCCCATTCACTATATTATACACACAATTATAATGTACAAGAAAAAAATTTAATACACTTTGGTTTTTATTTAGAAGTATAATAAAATAGAAAAAAATCAAATGATTGCTGTGAAAAAAATAATTGTTCTAATTGATGGATTTGATACAAAATTTCATACTGATCTACAATATCAGTGTTAGGACCTTTTCTAAAATTACAACGATTTAACTTGTCACAATTTTGCCCATCTATATTCAAGTAATACATTGGCATAACTTTAGAAATATTGTTTTTTAACTTATGGTAAGTTTTAACACATAAATGCATTAAAATATCGACAGTGAATATTTGGGAAATTCTCTACGTACTATAAAATGCCAAATAAAAAAATTATTTGATTTAATGATCCAATTTTTTACTAATTTGAAAAATAATTCTAAATACATAAATATTTCATGAAGTAAATTTTTTTTAAAAATGCGGAAACTATTTAAATCAACGAACTTTAAATTCAAAGCGTTTTATTAGCCTAGTAACAACAGCACAAACTTTTTGCATTTTTTTAAAGATAAAATCTCGTCTCATTGTAAAAATGCTACATTGCAACTTTATCGGTATAATTAGGATGCATAGTGTCGAAGTACATTCAATACATTTAGTTCAATAAATCTTAAAATTTACTGAGTAAGAGACAATTTGAAAGATTTCCGACACAGGGACTTAAGGCCACAGAAATCCCTAAAAGAGGAAATTTTAGCGCGTATCTTTCCTATGAGATGGGGAATTTAACCTGTATGGATAACAATGCGTCCAAATCAACGTAGGATCAGTGAATGGTCAATTTAAACTGTATAAAAATAGGTCTGGAGTCATTACTTTAATGGGCTTAATGATTTTTACGTTGTATTCGTGTCATCCTGAATTTGGGAAATAATTGTGAGATAGAAGTCAAATAAGTGAAAGGCACAAAGCAATGGTTATTTGAAACACGCACCGACTGACTTGTGGTTTTGACTCACAATATGACGCCTTTTGTGGTTCATAGTAAACAAAGTGTAGATTTTGGGTGTTCGATTTTATTTTGATTGAGTCCGAAATTTCATAAACATTTCCCCGTCACTTTGAGCATGATCTGATAACGAGGATGTCATCTAAAAAATTGATAACAAGGAGAAAAAAAGTAGATTTGCATACTGTATATGGGGAGTCATTTAATTGATTCGATTCAATTGTCCATTCAGGTTTTAAGGATATGCTTGGTTTCATCCATTTAGATATATGCGCTTCTGAGTTGTCCTGGCCGGACAAACAGAGAGCCTTGCAATGTGCAGAATGTGTCCTAAATCTTAAAGAAATCTGAAAACTTACTCGATGGATTAAAATTCAAATTTCACGCATATAAAGCTTTTTGTTACTGCGCATGTGCATTCACAGTATTCGTATTCACAGAGGTTTTTCTCGCTTAGGGTGTAAGTTTTGTCATCAAGTAGCTCGTTTAAAGCTAATTCTAATATAATTTCAAATTATCGCTCCATATGTTTTCGGGGGGTGCTGATTATGAATCTGAGGTTTACCATCAAATAATTATTATTTGTAATAAGTAATCAGGAGGGGAGAGTGAATGACCGATCTTTTAGAAGTTAAGTGTAACATGTATATTAAAGTTTCTTTTAAAAGTAACACTCGATCTATTTTGAAGGACATCATAATTTTGGGAATGGTCAGATGATGTAACTATACTGATATTTCCTCAAGATATTTCCGTACTGCATAGATGGAAGGACAGATTTTTTTTTAAAGAATGATGTTTTTTAGGCATATTTGACTTTTCAAACTTATGAATAAAAGAAAATAGCAACTAAAATTAAATATATTTTTGTCGTAAAACAATTAGTGCAAAATTTCCTTCAATTTACTGTTCCTACATTTTTGTCGATTCATGTGCGAATAAACTTGGTAATTAGTTGAAGTTTTGAAATTGAATTTTTCAGCATAACAATACTTCATATACAAGAAAATAAAAATTTATTCTTACTAGAATTCATCATTCAGGATTTAATGTATATTTTAAGAGCGGTTTATGATATCAAAGGTGTCTAGTAATTTCGGTATAAACATCATTACCTGTTTAATTAAAATTGGGGTATTTCTGTATCACTCAGTGATATAATTTTACCTAAAGAGAATAAGCACCCAAACGGCGGTAAAAAAGCGCCAAGAAATAATTTCGCTAATTTAGTGGTTTTAATCTTCAATCTATATAGCAATTAATACACACGTTCAGACTTTTTCATAATGAATAATAATACACTTGAGTATATTTTTATAATTTGGCAAAAATTTTCTTGGTACTTTTTGGTTATCATTAAACAGAAATGCAATGTTCATAAAATATCGTGTATTTTTTAATTGTGAATAATTTATGGAGTAATTCGTATTTTATCAAATGTAGTTACCGTGGGCTTGAATTGTTTTTAGAAACGACATATAACATTCTGTTGCAATAAAATCTAGTTTTGTGCTTAAATCCAAGAGAGCGAGCGCACTTTCGTCACATTACTTGATCCGTCACAACCGGCCTGACAGCTCTTTTTTTTACAGCCGGAGCTTTAAATACTACCGCCCATACCTGTACCAAATTGGCTGCGGATCAAGATTTTTGTAAGACCACAAGATGGCGAGATAGAGAGATTCTGTTTCTCTCCCATTATTCGTTGATGATGCCTGCGTAATCAACTGATCATTTGTTCTAAAAATGAACATGCTATACCTTCGGTTACATAATGCTCTGAGATGTTCATAGATTAAGAACCTAGCTGCATATGGCACTCGCTACCGTTCTGAAATCTAGATAATTTTTTTTTTCAGTTTGATTTTGAGTGAACATAAGTAAAAATCAAAATACCAAAACTGAATTCGAACCTGTTGATTTGAGTTATGCCAGAAGGCATTTTTCTAAGGCGAGCGTGGAGGATTTTATAATACCTTTGACGATCAGTTTGCTCACCAAGGTGATTGGATTTTTTGGCTGTTAATTATTAATATGGGCTTCATTTCTTTAAAAAACATTTCACCTTGTCATTTGATACAACTAAAATACATGAATTCAGTTAAATCATTTTATTCGAAATCGGAAATGTTAACGAGTGGATGGGAAACGCCTCCTATTACTAATTAAAGGATTGGCAAAAGCTCGGGCGTAAATGTTTTCATGGAGGAATTTAAATTCTACCATAGCGTTTAAAAACATTGTTTCTGACAGTGTATCAAATTGAATTAAAATATTATTAATGTTAAAAGAAATTTATGTCATTTAAAAAGCATTCAGTTTCAAGTTAAAACAAAAAGCCTTTTTTTGTAATATAATTGTTTTTGAAGATATAAGAATTAATTTCCACAGGCAAGTCATAGCGATTACGGCAAGACTTAAGGCTAATATATGCGCACTAAAATTGAACAATTTTCGAATGATTTCCCGTCAGATAATTTTTGATTGAAAATTTAAAAACAGTTTGTTGGAATTACTGGTATATACCCAAGATTGCAGACTTCTAGTGAGTTTTTGGATAGTTCACATCATTCCGATCATCTTGGAGAGAAACTATACATTGATATTAAGTCTTTTTGCGATTACTTATCAGGTAATGGTTAAGTCAGATTTTTTATTGAAATCCCTTACTTGATTTCTTTTGTATCTTCTTTCCTCTAACTTAATGTCATCTTTGTCGATAAGTCGAACTTTCTTCAGAACACTTTTAATAATGTTTTGCAACTCCATTAATTAACTAGATGAAGCGTTTGATTCAGAACAGTTGTAAAAATATTCCATGAATGAAGCAATCTGAATTTCACATGATGTTATGTTTATATTTAACTGTTAGCATTCGACAATTAATAATAAGCTTTATTCAATACCACATACATTAGCGTTTCATGTAAATGCACACTTACAAGACATTTTTTAGATTTTCGCAAATCGTTTAAAAATGAAAGAAAAAAAAACATATCACATACTTAAACAGTTTCATCGATTCAACTGGCATATATACGAAAAATGATTAAGTCCTAGCAAAATAATTGAGCTTCTGGAATTCGCCTGTTTTAAATTCATACCGCTTTGTCTTAAATACATGCATAGTTCCAGTCAGAAGTCGTAGGGTCTAATACCACAAAATTAGATTGATTGTATATCAAGCAATTTGGGATGGTATTTACTTCTTGAAATTTACTATAAAATGATTTTGTCTGAATAATCAAATCGAACTAATGGTTCTCAAAACAGATCTTTTTCAATTTGATTACGTTTTTTTATTATTTTTTTATCAAATTTATAGTCTCTTACATTTTATTTTAATTAATTTATTTTAGTATCCAATGCCAGCATTAATTTTTATTTCTTATATTAGTCTTTTTTACTACTGCCATTTTAACAACCGGTTTGAGATAATATATTTACAAATAGTAATAACAAATAATCATAAATAATTCTTGTAAACTAGAGACGGACTAGATTTAGCTATTATATATTTCTCTAAATATATAAATTTCAGTAAAATTTGAATAAAACTGACGCTTGAAACCATTAGTCTGCTCTAAATCTATAGCTTGGGAGAAAGGTTTTTATGATCATTGATAAATCAACATAAAAGAGAAATCTATACAAAGTATTATATATAGTTAAACATGATCCTAATTTATTTTTTTATTTTTTTGCAATTATTATGTATAAAAAGCGTTTTGTCTTAAATCCAGTGATCTATGATCTCTAATTTTAGAAATAGCAATGTCATAAAACATCATTTTTCTTTTGTTTAGAAATAATTTTTTCAAGAAACACTTTCCTTTTTAAATATTATTATTCTAAGAACACTTTCATTTTTCAACTTTGGTATTTTAAGAACACTCTCATCTTGAAAGAAAGATATAAGGTATTGGGATTTATAGCTACAAAGGCTTTTATCCCCGGTTTCCAGAAGTTAATATTTAAAAAATCTTGTCAATAAACAAAAAAACACACACGCACAAAAAAAAACAAATTGGAGTTTCATTCTGTTAACAGTTAAAAGCAGTTCCACTGGTGCACTTTAGTACATATTCTTGAGTTCCAATGAAGAGCAGATGTAGAAGAAGACGGAGCATTCTCGCAGCACAGAGTGGTGAAAACACTCTCATTTTTCAGCATTACTATTCTAAGAACAATTCCATTATTATGTTGCCATTCGTTGACTATATAAATTTGTCAAAATAAAGATAATATGATCTGTAGAGGTTTCAAGTTCTGCATTTAAAAAGGAAATTTAAAAATTCTTTTGAATTCTATGTGTTGTCCGTAGATGGGTACACCCATACAAAACGCAATTAAAGTAGTATGCTTATTTACTTCTTCCCACTAACCATGCTTCTGAAATACAACTGTTTGTACTATGCACCATTCGAAGCAGAACTAGAGATCGTTTTAACGGCAATAACATTTCTAGGAAAATATTTATATCCATATCGGACAGGGAGATATAATTTCCTTTCAAAGATACAGAGAGTTAATATCAAATTGCATTCGAAGTGGTAAACATCTGGCTAACATTTAAATCGTTTCATAGCATGCATTTGAAGATTTGTGATAAGGCATAAATGGGCTTTTGGTATTGCCATTGTGGATCTATCCTAAGTGTGTGTTGATTTGTTTTATCAAGGTGTTAGTGATGCTCAAGATGTTTCATAAGATTTGGCAAATATTTGATTTCGAATTATAAAGAGTGATTTAAAAGACGTTTATTGTTTTCAATGTGATGATTTATATTTATAAATAGAAAGTGAGAGGGAACTGATTTAGAATTCATTGAACGCGTTAATCGTTCTCTTGATATACTCTGGGCAGAATAGCGTTTAATGAATAGAGCCAAACACGATTTTTACTCCTCTACCTTTGCTGTACAGAGCATCGTTCGATGAATAAAGACAAAGGGAAATTTAGTATACATTTTTTCTGAAGATACATTTATTTATTACTAAATTATTCAACTTAGCTTGTCATATTATATACTGGTTCGCCGGTGATAATTGTTACTAAAAATTTAAGTTAAATGTTTTATGCAACTATGTCTATAAAGCTTGGGGAAAATATTTTTAAACTTTTAATTTTGATAAACATATAACACGTAAAATTTTATTTGAGAAGCCTTACATCCTTCTGCTCATTGCGATATGCATTTGAATAATTTTCTATTTAAATCTTTATGTACTCAATTCTATCACATCAAAGAGTGGCAGCATTTAAAACTTTTATAAAAGTGAGTAAACAATAATAATGGAGCCCACGCAGTTGCAGAAACAGCGAAAAAAATTCCAAATTATCCAATGAAAACACTCTGTGTTGCATTGCAAAGTGATCAACGCAGTGAAAAAAAATAACATTGAAACGGTACATGTAGTAAGTAAAATGAGAACACAAGCAAAAAAATATATAAATGAGGACAAACAATAGCCAGTGAGAACAGGAAGAAAAAGTTTTATTGAGATTATTTCACGTGGCGGTCTTCACTGGCGATTACCTCATGCAAACTGTAAATTCTTGATTAAAATAATGAAGGTAAGATAGCCTGAGGAATTTTCAAAACTTGTATTTAACTGTTTCTTTTAAATCAAGAAAATGTCGATGGGTTCGACAAGTACATCTAAAATCCCAGAATTAAAAATCCATCAAAGTTTTACTAAATGATTGTGCTGGCTACAGAATGATAGTCATTAAAATGATGGGTAAGCAGTTGTCGAATAGCATCATATGTCATTAATGACATTTCTTTACTCCAATTCTGGAGTTATGTAATTATTCACTATTGCTGCATAGTTATCAATCGTGGCAGAGCAAGTTTTCAAACATAGGAAAGTTTTCTTTTCCCAAGAAATGAGGCCCAAGAGCAGATGTATATTGTGATGTCCCATCATACAGTAATTTTGACTGAGTAAAAATTTGTTACTATATTATGTGGATATCGGCACCATCATTTTTCTTTCATATTGTCCTCACTTCGCTTGCTCATAATAACTGTAAAGATAAGTGACAGTAAATTTTTGCTAATGGTTCTGCTACAACAGTGAACCCTCCTCATTGCTCTGCTGTCATGGAATCTTTATAATTTTCGTTTTCTTGTGTTCAAAGTTCAAGCACAAGTTATGTCCTAAGCCAAAGAGTTAAATGCTCTTTTATAGCTCCATTTATAGTTTAACAATGAGCTGATCTTTTTGCAATAGAAACCAGCGAAAGTGGTCGCTCTAAAGATAGCTCACGAATTCTCAAACAAATGTGAATTTCTGTTTAAGATACGTTTTTCCTCAACCAACTACAATCAAAATTTGACAAAAAAAATAGAACTACATTTACAAAATCATATACTAAAACTGATATATTCAAGTCATTGCGTTTATGGGTTGTAACGTTTGCATGCTCCTGGAAGTACAGGTCGACAGATCTTCAATCCCTTTTGGGATTTGGCTCATAATTTAATAGGTGCCTACAGTGTAGATTTTAAACCGGTTTTTAAAAACCAAATATTATCTATCTAGCTCTTTTCGTCTTGCAGTTATTGTGTGAACTTGTATTCAAACAGCTTAACTTATAGATTTCCTCTAAATAGATTTTGCTATAAATTTTTTAGTCATCTACAATTCTTTGTAAATCCAATGTATAATATTTCTTAGCCTACTAACAACAGTCTAACTCAAAGAGCTTTTGAGTCATATTTGACACAGACAGATGGATAGACATAATGTCGAAAATGGTTTTTTTTTTCGGACTCAAGGAGGTCGGGAACGAGGAGATTTTCATCAAAATATCGAGTTCCCCTTTTTCTGACATTTACAATTTCTATTCTATATTTAGTATGCATAAAAGCAAAAAGTGAGTGTTGCGATTCGAAAATTTTGAAATTCTTCAACATAGCCATAGCCGTAAAAGCTGCAAGTCCGGCTACAGTTTTGCTCATCCTTTTAAATATCTTATATATCTTTGCAAATATCTTATATTATCATTTACAAAGGATTTATACACCGACAGAGTGTCTTTATGTCTTCCTTGTACATTCACAAAGTATATGCATATACATTGATTGTATGAAAAAAGGGTATCAGGTTCTTGCTGACTGTTTTAACATTAAGATGCATGATTCTACAAACAACACTTTTGCCCTATGTGTAAAATAATTTATCAAATAAAAGTAAATGCTATATTTTCTAAGAGTTGAACGTATTGTCATGACTCTTAGCTTAAAATATAATAATTAAAATAACATACTGTTTGCTTTTCGCTTATCATTCTTGCAAAGGATGTTATTCATTATGGAGAGGCCTAGAGCAGTGTTTCCAAATATATTGCCAGTATCATTTTTTTTTGTTCCTTTACTGCAAGTGTAAAAGTGGGAATTAATGCTATTTGTGACTTTTGAAATAAAAATATTCAAAATATTGTATAAAGAGAGGTTTTTATATGAGTTTTATTCATATGTTCTTATATGGCTCAAACAATATAAAAATTAAATATATAAACTAACAATATCTCGTAAAATGAATCAAAGTGACCTCATAATTTAGTTGAGGGGGGAGTAATTCATGAAAATTTTTCGAGAATTTTGAAATTTACCAATACTTATTTTTTTCTGATTAATTAAAATTTGAATAAGAAACATTTCCTTAGGGTTTACTCGTTATTCAATTCTTGTTGTTAAAAGAATTATTTTCCATTCATTACAGAAATAAATTGTATTAATTTCTATGCAATTTGAATTCAATTCCATTTGCGTGAAAAAAATGCCACTAAAGGATTTTTTCAGCATTTGTCATTTCTAAAAATATGAGTACTTTTTTAATTTATGTGTAAGAATTTTTCATGCATTTTTTAATCATTTAAGGATTTCTCAAAAAATAAAAGAATCTTCAAGGTCACTAAAAGGCAAAGAAAAATTTCATTACATTGTTCATATGCTTCTTATATGCAACCAAGCTTTTTCTTTTCCTTTTGAATTTTATTTCTAGCGTTAAAAGCTGAGTAAGAGATTAATGTATCCCAAACTGCAGATGTACTAGAACAGTATTTAAAGTATAGTATTCATTAATAATGTAAATTCTTCTCCATATCTCACAACGCTTCAATTTAATTTAGGAGGAAAATTTTTCATTCCATTGACGATAAAATGTCATAAAATAACGCCAAATGACATTTGAACCTGCCTTTATCATGTGATTATAAGTTCGCTTGAATTCATTCTTCTATCTGCTGGTGTTTATTGCCAACGGATTTCTGTAGATATCACCAACCTTAACAAAAGCAGCGTCCTATAAGAACAAACTACTGAGATTTTTTTTATTTGTAATTAAGCATCTTTGAAAGTGTTTTGTTTAGAAAATAAAGGATTAAAATACTTTTTCTCAAGGTGGATGCGAAAAATGTTGCTATTTTTTTCATGGTCGTATTCTGACATTTTTGTGCCAAGTGGATCAACTGAAAACAGTTCATTAAAGTTCTAAAACATTCGAATGGCCTTCTTGGCAGCGGATGTCAGACATGTATATTTTGTGCCACAATGAATCACAGCTAGTGAATGACACTGAATGTTACCAAGATTCAACTATTCTTTCTTCAATGATGTCTGATGAAAAAGATTGTTTACTCTCTTCGCTTTTCAACCCTTATATTCTTAATTTTATTGATTAAATTTGAAGTTATTTTTTTAATTGAAACCAAATAAAACATAGTTTCATCGAAAAAGTTTTTTATTCGTTCAGTAAAAACCTTCTTGTAGATTATAGTCAATTAATTGTTATTCCCATTGTTTAGCTTATTTGTTTTATATGCGTATGTAAGAATATTAAAATGCTGATACCTGTAATATTTGCAAGTTAACAAAAAAGTGGGGGTTATTTCCACCGAACTTTCCCTCATACTCTGTAATAAAAGATGTAATCCTTCTACAGCCCTGCATAAAAATGCAGACCCTAGACAAGAACTTATACGATACTGAAGAACAATAGTAAGAAACTGGAATTTTTATTGAATGTATAACATGCTCTTATATTTTTTTAGGATTTATCCTTAGGAAGTGATTGATTCATGTTTTCTTGGAATAGCTCTTTTTCAGACATATTGAAACTGATATCTACGATGAAACAATAGTTAATGTTTTAATATATAACTGATTACCAGTTTAATATATAATTGTTTAATATATTAATTGTTTAATATATAACCAGATGACAAAATTGATATATAATATCAATTTTAATTTATTTAAGTCATTGAGTTGCATTTTCATGTACAAGAAAGTGCAGATCGACTGACGGCCAAACAGTCTTTGACATATTTGGATCAACAGTTCATAAAAATCCGCATTTTAAATATTAAACCTGTGTATCAAATTTTGTCTATTTTGCTCTTTATGATTTGTCCTTATTAAATTCACTTGCCCTAAAATAGTCAGGCAAATCGGCTTTCTCAGAATGGAATTTATTCAAAATTTGACCGAAATCTACATTTTTATTGTAAAATTTATACATAAAGTTCATAAACTTAGCTCTTAGTGTTCCGGATTAACTGTGATCAAAGATATGCATAATGCGAAAATTTATTTTTCTGACGTAGTCTGAAAAATGGAGCTCCGACATACTGTTTTATTCAATACTGAAAAACAGTCATATGCATGTTTTTGTCTAATAGTAGATCATCCAAACATCAGAGTTTCAAAGAAATTCGGAAATCACGCATAATGCTCTTCACTTTGATTGGTTGCTAATATCAACTTCAATTTCATAATGAAAAGAAGACAAACTTGAGATATTGAACATTTAAGATATCTCAGAGGAATTCAACAATGTTTAGCAAGAAAATAATTTTTTTAGTTTGATTTCTAAAGGAATGACATATTTTAGTAACAAGAAGCTTTTGGCTATGCTGATGTTTTATGCCAATGTAATGTAATGTCAACCTAATTGTAGAAAGTTTTCTTCATTTTTAGAATTCTCAACACCCTTTTAGGCAGTCGATTCATAAAAAGATTTAGCGATTACAAATTAAATTATCCTTACTATTCCGGAAAAGAAGAGAATGAAACTTTATGTATGTAATACAGAAATGGATATTTTGTTTTGCTTGTGTATGAAAAAGCCCTCCAGACTCAATGTTCCAAAACTAACAATTTAGGGAACATTTCGGTGATTAACTGGCAACCATAGAGCGTTTTCGTAGAGTCTATGAAATGTTACAATAGTTTATGGTCAGCTACATAATCGCCACCTACAATTTTACAATTGAGTCCTACAACAGTTGAATCAATTCTTTTTTGAGAAATGCAATTTAGATGACAAATGTTGCTTTAATTAAGATAGAAACATTAATCTTCAAAACTATTACTTTTGAAACGCTAAAAATCTATTTTCATAGAAGAGGTTTTTATAAGTAACAATTTTCTTTAAACATACGCTCTGACCTTTTTAGAATCTTTTTGGTTGGCTTCGTTTTCTATAACAATATGCAGTCTATTTAGTTAGCTTTGAATGATATCTTGCCTGAATTAAGGTATGAATTAGCTTTGACAGGCAGAAGTTGCCCTGTAAATCTCTGCCGGCGATTTCGGAAAGTTTGTCACGAAGTTAGAAATGATGAACTCAATTGCATATCTGTAGGTATCGTTAAATCGATGCAAGTTTAAATAGGTATCAAAGATAATCATTAAAAAAATTTAATCACTTTATTTAATGTATTATTTGATCATTTTTAAAATTGATAAGTGTACTTTTATTTTCTGATTCTATTATTTTAATAATGTTTCGTGGTATGTATATAAAGCTATGAAAATTACAATGAACATCCATAAAGACTTAAAATAATCTAAGTCAATAAATTCGACTTTAAATATCTAAAAAAATTTAAATTTATAGATAGAAATATAAAACGCTTCATCCTCACAGAAGTATAAGAAAAACCTTTTTTTTATTAAACTTTTTTCGCCATGAGAAGCAGATAAAATTTAAATTTTGAGAATTTTTATTATCGCTCTTTATAGAGGCCGAAATATTTCCATATATTTGGTTACTTTACTAGAGGAAACTTTACAATTCAAAATATTAGTCTAACTGCAACGGTAAAAGAAATAAATGCTTGTTCTACTCTTTTTGGAACATTTATATAAATAAATGTTTAAGTACAATTTAAAATGCATTTTATTTGCTGAATTGTTATTTTTCATGTTACGATACTCTCGCATTAATCTATTTCTGTTATTTTATCATCCTGTATGTAAAGAAATAGCATTAAATACTTTTAAATATTATTTCGGAAGATGTATTCTTCAATATTTAATAAAGTATTTTAAATAAGAAATTCTAAATAGTATTTTGCATGTAGCTCAAATAATTTACATTCATTTGTATATTCGACTGTATATTGAATATCTTCGATTTCTTTTAAACATTTTAGATAAGAAATCTTATAGATGATTTTACATAAAACTGATTTAATTCCTTCAGTATTATATATTAAATTAAAACGACTTGTTTTCAATTTGATTTTTTTAACTTAAACGTAATCTAAACTTCCAACGTAATTTTACAAATGATGGAAATATCATATTTTCTTCTTTGTTAAATTAAAATATTTAATAAGTTCAAATATTGTTACGTAAGGCTTAAAAGATTCGAATTCCTCACCCTACGTTTTGTACTTTGTGTAATATAGTGAATGCATTAAGCCCTTCATTTGACCTTCGGTCTACTAATGTTTTGAAAAAAAGTATTTTTGATTTATGAGAAGAATTGGCTCACGAAAAATTTAAATAAAAAGATTAATCAAATAAACTGCTCTTTCTCCGCTGAAATATATATTATTAATTATATATTAGTATATTAAAATGTTAATTGTTTTTAATTAGGTGTAGCAAATAATTCCTTAGAGGTAAAATTTTAAAATTCGATCATTACTTTCTGTTTCCATGAATTTTAAGTCACATATAGCAACAAATAAAGAAAGAACTAGATAAAACTTTCACCGCATATAAAATAGAACAAAGAAAAAATAGGAAAGTAGATGAACTAAAACAAATTCTTATGAAAAAAAACATTTCTAAATAAGAATTCTTAATTCTTATTTAGAAATGTTTTTAAAATAATTCTTTAAAAATTATATGAATTTAATTGTATGAATTTTGCATAAATAACTTTTGTTTGTAATTTATTATTTTCGTAATCTCCGAACAGTTTAAATTTGTATTTATTTATAAAGACGGCAAAAAAACTCGCTTCTAGAGAATTTATATTTACAAAATCAGTATATATAGAAGAAGGCAATTTTGAATATGGTTACTTACTTTAATAATTCTTCCTAATTACAATCGGGAGGGGAAAAAGCAAGAACTTAGTTAGATATCTTTAACATACCGGAAGTAAATGATCAAAATTTTTAATAAACATATTGATTACTTATTTTTAAGTCCAGATTTTAACAATCATTAAAACTAAATTTTAAAAGGACAAAAGCCTATAAATGAACCTGAAAAGAGAAAGAGATCTAAAAAGTCCAACCTAAAAATAGTGTCAATGAAACCAAACTATTTTTAACATATTAAATCACTGATTTTTTTAAAAAAAATTCTATGTTAAGACATTTTGAAGCTGACATTTTGTAATTCTTTTGAGAACTAACAATATGTTTCTAGAAGATTGCTGGTTTCGTCTGAATGGAGACATTACTTTTCTTTTGGGCGCAGTCGATCAACAGCCAAGTACATTAAGCAACAATGGTGTCTAAAAAGTGATTAGTTTCAGAAGAATTAAGATAAAGAAGAATCTTTTTGTTTTGTAGAAAACGTTTACAAATCCTTGTTGTCTCTTTCCAAACATCTTTTCTGAACAAATAAAAATGTCTGCACTGTGGTTTTTATAGCGGTACATTGTTTTACACCTTTTATAAATAAACACGCGATCATGTTTTTATCATTGAGGTTTTGTGTAGTTAATTAACCCGTTGCGAAGTCTCTACAGACAGAAATATGAAACATTTGTATTGAGTGATAACTTCAGTCGACGGAACAAGGCATAGTAGTATGTACAGCACTTTCCTCCGTAATTCTATAGATAGCTTTCTATGTACTTCGACAAGATTTTTTTATATACTTGAAGTAGAATTAGGATCGTTTGGGGGTGATCCTACACTACTGGCAGAAATTTCCACATGCATAAAGTGGAATATTTTATTTTTATTTTTCATCCCTCTATTCCCCTGAATAGTTAAAAGGGGGTTAGCAAATTGCATAATTTTAACAAATTTTATAATTTTGTGAGTAAATTCAATAAAACTAATATATTTCTGAAAAATAATATTTTAATCAAGTATATTGGTAGGAAATTTTGGGTATAACAAACCAAATTAATCTTTGCAAATATAAATCAATTTTTTTTAAAGATTTTGAATTATTTGTAATTTTTAACGAATCTCCCCTCAAGAAGGCCTTTTCTTAAATAAGTCATTTCTTCTTCTTTTTAATTATATAACAAAATCGTACAAATTTAATTTTAAATGCTTTTTAATGGTATTTTTTCACCCCCCCCCCCTTCTTACCAGCGGTCTTAGCCAAAGCCATTCACGCCAATCGCATTTTCAAAACAAGAAAACACTCATGATTAATTGATAATAAAATCCTTCTACTGCAATAAACAGGAAAAATGCATTAGATTTCAAATTTACGTGGAGTTTTCTTATTTCCCTCACATGCCGTTTTATCCATATGAAAACTCTGGGAGCAATTCGGCTTTTGATGTCTAAGTGCACCATGCGTTATGCTGCGCTGTGACGCCATTGACTTTGACTGTCTTTTATATGCAACTTCACAGGATGCATGTAATCACGGGGGAGTGAACTGGCACTGGCATTTAAGAGTAATTAATTTTTCTGTTTGAATAAGATAACGAAAGAGGCCGGAAAGTTAAATTGGACAGTGTCTCTACTCCTTGAAAGAAAACCATTACTGTGATTCAGCGGTATTATTCCTTATCAAAGAACTGCTTATATGTTATCCGTCTGCCAACGTTGTTATAGATATCCGTTATCCTTGGAACTAGGTGTTAGTCAGAATGTAGAGAAGTTAACTCAATCATAGAGCTGTTGCCAATACGTCTAACAAAAAGACTTGGAGCAAAACTAAACTTCATAAGACTTCAAACTCTATGAACAATTAGGACGATTTTAGTTTCTGTATGAATCGTTAGTGAGAAAATTTATTATCTGAAATGGACGCTTTATTTGAATTATTTACGTTTTATTTGAACGGCATCTAATGATTTTGGGATTATTTTAAATTGAGTTTCTATTTTTCATTTTTTTTGGGGGGGGGGTATTATTGCAGAATAACTTGAATTTAATTTTACCGTATTAATTATTCCATATGATTTTTAAATGTAAAAAAGTTATTTTCTTCTTTAGATTGGTCTTGAAGGAAATTTCAAAACAATTTTTAATGGATGATTCAAGAGAATATTTATTCCTTTTCTTCTATGATTTTTTTAACCAACGGTGAGATTGCTCATTCTCGTCTTCTCCTATTATCAAACAATTTAGCTGATAAAAACACGGGAATAAAACAATCAATTGTGATTAAAAGACAAATAGATTAATTCCGGAAGAAAATAAAAATCCTAATGAACTAGAGGAACACCATCTGTAACATTAATAGTTAAAGAAAAAAATTTTAATTTTGCAACATCTGTACACCAAAAAAGAAAGGAACCTTTTTTCCAAGATTTTTAAAAATCTTTAATCCATTTTTTTCTCCGTCTTTTTTGTTTGTTTGTTTTATTTAATCTTTCTTATTTCAATAAAGTCTATTCTCCTATTAATTCTTATTGCACTGTTAAGATCTTTTCTTATGTATTTATTAACCCTACTTACCTAAAAAAGTAATGTTGCCCTGTGTATAAAAAAATGTCATGGCACCAAAACAGGGGAAATGCATACCAGCATTTAGAAATCGGTAATAGAAAATATCTAGGAAAACTTAACTAATAACTAAAGAAAAATTAATATAGAACACTAATAAAAAAATAAAAATATATAGAAGAATAACAGTAAATAATTGTATACACGAAGAAATAAAGTATAAGCAAAATAAATAAATACAGATATATTAATTTGTCACACACTCTCAAATAATAAAGTTAAGAATCTATATTCATCATTTGCCCTAGTTTTAGAAGTTTTGAAAACCAAGGCACAAGAGAGTTTTGAATGGAACTTTGCAATTTAATTTCAGAACTTTCCCTCCAAAGCTTGCACTTCAAAAATTATTCAACATCTCCTCTTGAATTTAAATACTCGTCTTGTGAACTCGTCTTTTTATTCGTCTTTCAAAAATTTCAAAATTAAAGGGGATTTTAAATAAATTAAATCAAATCCTTTTAAATATTAAAATTATAAGTTATTAAAAAAAGCGAGATTTCCATCCAAATAAATATGCAAAATATGAATTTCTGGCTGAAAGAGGCAGGAAAAGTCAGTAGAAATCTGTACAACATAGCCAGGACTACAGATAAATTATTTTTACAACTTTCAGATCATCAAAGATCGAGAATTTAAGCTCTTTTCATTTTGTGTAAATAGCAGTACATTGTAATCAAAATCAAATGGACCAAATTTTACTGATAGTATAATCGAGCCCATATAATCTTATCTGTAATCAAATAGATTTTACATGATTAAATGTTGGTGTCCGGAATGATTTCCTGTAAATTATAATGGATTGTAACATTTTAAAACTAGCCGTTGATTTTATCTTTTATTCTTAAACTTTCTTTACAGTATTTTTATTCGTGCGATGTAAGTTTTGGTATTTTAATTATTGATTCTAATAATTAAGGAAACCCCTATTCTGATAAAACCCTTTTCCAAACCTTTACAGTGTAAATTGATTTCTGACGAAATAAACCTAATTTCGATGCTATTTTTTAACATGAAGGATTTAAAATGCATTTTTTGTGACTTCCGAATTATTTACATTTTTACAGCGTTATATTCCGTAATTTTCAAAAGAGAGGTTAATATTTTTGTAGTGTGTTAATATAAATAAACCTGATATTTAAGCATCTATTAAAAAAAAGATTTCTATGTTCAATGTATTTTTTATACATATTCTTATCTTACATTACATTTAATAAAACGTATCTCATTCGTGTTCCGAGAGAAGTTAAATTTCGGGCGATTTTCCAGCTAAACAGATTAGGTAGCTGCCTAGGACTGAAAGGGGACCATGAGCGGGAGGAATTTTTAAAAAACATATCCCTATCTATTAAATAAATAAATTTGTAAAAAATACAAATTCTTTAAATAATAACATATTAGGAATTATTAAAATATTTATATTAAAATTCAATTAATTAATTAAATCTAGTTATTCAATGCACTCGCTGTGTTATTTATTTATTTTATATTATTTACTACAACATTGGAATTTTGTGTCTAGTTACTATGCTTCATTGCGTTCTCTTCAGAATTAGAATATTTATTAACCAATTATTTTCTAATATATCGCTTACAGACATCGATGACAAGCAACCTGGAGTCATGATAGATCGACAAAAGCAAATTCTGAAATTTAATAAAACAAAAATGCGAACTTAAAATGAATCATTAATGTGTGGAAACGTGATATTAAACTGATCCTCTCATTAAAAGAGAAACCTCATAAAGTGCATTTAAGGGGTCGCGCTGCATCTAAATTCGGCATTGATTCCTCAAAAATAATCTGTGTTTAAATATATATGAATATATAATATAGCAGGCATGTTAATGTACATCTTTTAACTAGAATGTGTGATTTTGTAAATTGATAGAATAGCTACCTTTTCATTTTAATACAAATAACACGTTTTGAGAAATTTTTACATTCTAAGATATATTTGTAGTACAGTCCAAATAAATCGATGTAATCTTTTATTCGCACTAGGTGATATATCTTGTGAATATAAAACTTTGTACATTTTTCAAGCATTGTAATTTACCTTAAATCAGAAACAAAAAAATAAGTCCCAGGAAAACATTTCTGCATTTATGCTATGAATTAATATTTTTTTCGTTCATACTACTTTGTTTTATTCTAAGAGAGAGAAAAAATGAAAAGGGTTTTTATCTCAACATGTCTTTTAGGGTTTTCTTTTGTGCTTCTTTTCTATAAAGTTATAAGACGGATAATATTATAATTTTCAAATGATTCCTACAGAAAAATGAAACTTTCATGAGCGATTCTACAACAATTTAAAATCAACTAGTGATTTCTTTAAACCTTGTCATTGCCAATATTGAAATATTTCTTAAATTTGAGGTCACAAACCTGGCAGCGCAGAGACCGCAGCAGCCTGGTGGTAAGGTCTTGGCTTCCGTACTACAGGGTATTAGGTTCAAGACTCGATGCTGCCAAAACCCTAGCGTGTCAGCATGTATGGGACACCTTAAATCCATTGGGGTTCCATTTCCTGACGCTGGTGTTGAAGCTTTTAGAGAGGAGTGCAGCTCAGGCGCCTTCCTCATCATCTAACCATGCTTCAAAAGGACGAGATCCGTCGCAAAATAGCCTTACATTTGCTTTAAAGAAACGAGAAGTTAATAGACCTGTACTAAATTAAACTCACAACTTGTTAGCAAATGTTTTAGAAAATGCGTGACTAATGTGTCAGTTGCCAATCAAGATCCTGAAAGTTACGTATGTGGCAGTTAAACAATCATGCTCTAATGTAAACTGACTTAATTAGGAACATAACAGTAAATACTTTTAACTGAATTCTAATTAACAATTAATAACATTTATGAGGCGTTTAACTCATTTTTTTAGCATTCTAAAATTATGGAATTCTCGATTTTAAGTTCCTGACATAAATCTAGCAAAATATAAAATTTTTACAGAAACTATATTTGCCTCATTTTCTAGATATAACTTAAAGGCATATGGCACATTTCATACAAATATGATTATTTATATTTGCAAAAATAGGGAATAATAATATATAATTATTCCGTTTTCCATACACATTAGTTTTAAAACATTATTTATTATTATTCTTTATTAAAGGAGCTTATTGATAATTTGTTTCTATATAAAGCAGGTGAATGGACTAAGAAAATTACAACTAAATGAAAATAATTTTTCTAGTAAAAATAAAATAAATTTTAATGATGGTTGGTTAATTAATTATAGCTTAAAAGTTTCCGAGTATTACTTCTCATCATAGCCATAGTTCATTCATATTATTATTATATTAATTAAGTGTTTATAATAATCATCTTCATTCTAAGATGATGCGTACAAAATCTAATTTATGGTATGTGCATCTGATTTTAATAATATTCTCTTTATAATTATAATAATTAATCCAAATATCAGAGGGGGTTTCTTCCATTAAAAAATCGAATCGCAATGCTTTAAAAGTAGAATATTGGATTGGAACAAAAAATGGATTTAACTTAGTTGGTATATAAATCCCAGTTGAATGGAAATTAGAATAATTTCATGTGAAATAGTTTGGTAATAAAGCATTGGCATACAGCGGATTAATCTCGTTGTCCTTTTTGCATGTTCTTGCTTATCGTCTGTTAAAAAATACCTCAAATTCTTTTATCTTCTCGATCTAAGGCCAAACAGCAGATTTGCATACATGACTCAATGACATTGGCCCTGCTTCAATCCCCGAACAGGCAGATTATGACTCACGAGTTATAAGGTACAATGCGGTCTTGTTCTTCGACGATGATGGCAGTTGGCGAAAGCCGAGGAATTAAAACTCCTTCCTATTCGCAATCCCGAATGCGTTCGAGATCTCGTATTTCCCCGAAGTACACGAGGTGAAATGTATTTTGCTTCTGCCAATGGCTGGTTGCCATTGGCAGCCTTCCCGGTCACAGTTGTTCAAGAAAAAAAAACACACCCACGCAATTGAACATTGTGACATTCCTGTTTTTGAGCCCTGAGAATATCATCAGGGATTTGGAACTGGAGGCAAATATTTACAACCACTGCTTCAGGAAAATGAATTGATACATTTTTCCGAGGGAGAAATTTATGGTGCAAGAAGCCCAGGAAACTAACTTTCTGGGAACATTGCTGCACTCGGTTCCAGAGTAGTATTTTGGGTCGGGGTTGGAGGAGGAAGCTGCAAATGTCGCATTATTTCAACTCTTAAGTTGTGTCTGAGAGAAAGCGGTTTAGAATAGCTTTGGTGTTTCTGAGAAGACGAGGTGTCGGATTTCTCCGCCTCCATAACGAGCCCGGGATCCGCTGACTAAGCGAGTTGGTAGTTTCTGACAACCTGCTACGAAAAGACGAGGACTCGGATTTAGCGACATTTTCGAGATTTTGAAACATTTTGTTTACTTGAATGGCATCATCGTGCTTATTCTGTGATTGTGCAAAGTTCATCTTTTTTTCTTTTGCGTCATAAACTGCATTTGCATATGATAAATTTTTTTGAAGTTTTTTTAACTAACCGCGAAACATCCTTACTTATTGTGCTCAATATAAAACCTCAATCTTCGACTAATAGGATAAAAAATAATTTTCATATTAAGCAAAAAAAATCTACATTTTTCGTATTACGCAAAACTGACTCAATTCAAATATTTTGGACTTTTTACGTACAAATCTAAATTTTTAAGTGTTCTTAATGCTTCCAATGGAAGAAATGTTCACAATCAATCTAAGAAATCAATATCCCATTATTATTATTTTTATCTTTCGTAATTTTTAACTTAAATTAGAATTGAATAGGAAGATACTATTTCATTTTTTATAAACTACATTAATCACTGACAATAAATAATAATTTTGCTGAATATCGACATGTTTTTTTCATCTTATTTTCTTTATATTGAATTAATTTCTTAACTCCGTGTAATTATTCAATTGTTCATGGGGAAAAAATCCACTTTTTTTATTTTTCTATTTTTTAAAAAAGTTTAAGTAGTTAGAAGATTAGAATTTATTTCATATAAATTATGTTAATCACTTACTATAAATAACAATTTTGTTGAATGTTGAAACATCTTTTTATATTGAGTTTAATTGTTTAATTTATTTTTAATTATTAAAAAGGAATTTTCCTATTTTTTAAATATTTTTTTCATCCAAAAATGTGGTTTTCCTCATGAAAATGAAATTCAATCTTATCATCAAAAAACTGACTGTTGAAATGTCTTGAGTAATCCATGAAATGAGTAACTGGCATTTAACAAAGCGAACATAAAACGAAAAATATAGCTTAAACATGTGTTTTTTAGATCTTGGAAATATTTTTATTATAATTAAATTTGATTAATAATTCATTATTTAACTATACAAATAAAATATATTATTAAAAGATGCGTGATGGATAATTTTATGATTAGAAACTTAATATGAAATAATATTTGAGAAACTGAAGAGATATTTCGTTGATAGACAGTTAGAATGACAAGATTATCATTCTAAGTGCTCCATCTTTTCTTTATATTTCTTTTTTGGATGATACATTCTAAAATTTAAAAAAATGTAAATATAGTCAATAAAGAACTGAAATTTGAGATAAGGGAAGACAAATTCAGATAATGAAAGACAGGAATTGAAATACAAAAACTTTATAATATTTTAAGTCTGATTTTTAAATCACTGTAATTAAGTTGTTTTCTCATTCAGTAGGGCTAACATTAGTAAAATTCTTTTAAATGGAATACAGAAAGAATTATCATTTTTGTGAAATAGTTCTGATGTTTTAATTGAAGCTACAGCACTAATGTTAGAGTTATGAATAACTGAATAGAATTATTAGTTTAAAAGAATATTTAAATTAATTTTTAAACCTTTTTTTATTTTAAAGGTATTTCAAGGGGGGTATTATTAAATAACATGTAGATAGTAGTTTTATTATCTAACTCAATTCCCTTAAGTAACAATTGTTTTGAGTTTTATTCACAGATTGAGACCATTTGAAAACGATACGATTCCTTAAAATCTCCTACTTGAATAATTTTACTAATAATCGGATATAATTTTAATTTAAATCTTTATTATTGAAATTTTATTTAAATAATAAGAACCAGCAATATTATTCAGGAAATTAAAATAATGGTGTTGTAATCAGTATTAAATGCAAATAGAAGCGAGCCCGAAATTTTTTTATAGACTTCAAGTTTAATAACACTACATAAATTAATTAAATATTATAATTTATAATTACAATTTCAGTCATTTAATATTATGCTTGAAAAGTCCATGATGTAATATTTCAACTATTCACTAAGGAAAGTATTTTTTTCTTTTTTTAAAAAATTATTTAATAAAAAGGATCATATTTATAGAATTTGTGTTAAAATTAAGCGGTTCCAAGTAACAGTTTCCAGCTGGAAATATATCTAACAGGATAATTGCTACGAATTGGTAGTAATCAAATTATTAAAATATTGGCAGGTTCGAGGAACGATGTTATTAATGCAGAATGCTACATCGAAATATTCTCTTCTATGCAGTGACTGTTCTAGAATTGCATATGTTGTTAACGATTTTAATAAAACCCTTGCATCCCTCAAAATACAGAAAAAATGTTCATTGTGGACTTATAGAAAAGAAACAATTTATAATTATCCCTAGTCGCACAAATATTGTACAGTAGGACATTGATCAATAATCGCAAAATTGTTTTATAGTGTGGAACATTGTTTAATATCATATTATATCGGACAATATTGTGCAATATTATTTTACAGGTTTTGCTATCTGGGATCAGTGGAAAACGAAATCTAAACAATAATAATATCCTTTTAGGGAAAACCAAATTAATATAACGATATACAGCTTGAATTTACATTTGATGTAATGCAGCTGTGACACGTTTTTAATTTCTTGCAATTAAATAAAAAGCATCAATCGTCCTAAAGTATGCATTAAAACTTTTAGGAGAAACGAGTTTTAAGTCTTTGTTTTAAACTACAGATTTCGAAACAGTCGTAGGATTTGATGTCATATCCTTAAAGCAAGCACACTTTAGATTCTTTCGAGATATAATACACTGTCATTTTCTCCCAAAGTAATAGTTACATTTTTACTTATTTGTTATTATGCAACAGATCCGTGTTTAGTTCTGTATATCAGATTATAAATTCTTGTTATTGCTCAAATTTGGGAATTTGAAATCTTAAACATGGAGGATAGTTTATAACAGTATTACTAGGTCTAATATCTTTTTCGGTCTATTATTTGAATTGGTAAATGTATTGATGAGGGTTACAGCCCAAAAAGGAGGATTTCTTTGAACTATTCTATGTATCTTGAACCTTCCTATATATATTTGTGCATTTACATACAAAAGATAATATCATCGTTTAAATAAAATAAAATCATTAAAATTTTCAGATTAATTAAACGACAGTATACTCCGGAGAATTCGGCCTAATGTGGCAGGAGGGCAGGGCGGATAACTGAAAAGCCGGATAGGCCGGAGTTTTATGAATTCCTTTCATTGCCCACCAATACCAGAAGAAAGTTTTTATACCAAAACTCCCTGTTACAATACGTATCTTCTCTCTTCATATTGGATACTAAGCCCTCCATTTATCTACCGCCACTTAATGTATGAAAGCGATCATGGTTTGAGGAATCATAGAAGCAGTTGTCGGTAACGTGTCGAGCTAAGGCTGCATACCGGTAGTTTATACATGCTTATATATTGCACTGCACGCTTCAAGAATTTATTCAAGAAAAAGTAAATTAAAAGATTTTGATTCTTCACATTTCAACATAAATTTTGTAATTCTTAACGTAAATGCAAGAAAACATAAACAAAACCTTAACGTAAATTGTGGGCCTAATTCTTAAGAAAATTGACTCAAATTGATTTTATTTTGTACTGCTAAATAATTACACAGATATGGAAAGGTTGCCCTGAGATAAGAGTCACAGTTTTTGGTTTTTGAGAAAGTCTTTAATAGAGGACTACTTATGCAACTGCTTTTGAGCTTCCTGCATCTTAGATATTAGTAGACGCCCGCTTCCAAAACTTTAGCAAAGTTACCGATACAACTCCTTGCCTTCCTCTTTTATTACGATGAAACTAAGTCAGATAGTTTCGAACCACATACTCAGGAAGGTACTGCATATTAAATTTTGCATTATTAATCCTGGATGCCGTATTCCTTGTTTATATTTGTATTTCGAGGAGACAGCGCCTTCTTAAAATGGAAATGAGATATCGAAATGTTTCGCCTTTGGAAAAGGGATGAAAGGGATGAGAAAAGGGATTCCTCACAACGTATTTCTGTTCTGTTTAATGTTTTTCATTTTCAGACCTTTCTCCTCGACAGGTAACATCGCCTGATGGAGACTCGAACCTTTGGCGGGTTCAACACTCGACCGTCCCCATGGGGTTACAACTGGACGACGGAGAGCGTCTCTTCCACGGCCTACCAGAACTCTCCGCCAGGGAAAGAAAACGGAGTCAGAGACTCGCCAGTTTCAGTAAGTTTACAGAACACAATAATTTTATTAATTGCAAGTGAAGGCTTGCTTTTTTGAAAGCTTTGGCCGACTTGTTGCCATTCTTAAAATAAAAACACCATAATTTATGACCATCAGTAAAGAAACCAATACTGTTTAAAGTTTTTTTCTTAAAAATCATTTGCGTTTAGTCACAGAAATATCACCATTTCTGCTTTCTCGCTTCCAGCAAGGAAATTGAAACTCGTTCCGAAAACGCGATATGAGAAACGGTTTTGGATGTAAAATATTGCCAGTCAAAGTACAAATGGTTGTATACATATGAACCTCGTTGTAACTAACTTGGTGATGCATGAAAAAAATTATATGTAATGATTTTGATACACTAAAAAAATATAGAACAAATTTTTCATAATTTCGTTTCACAACTTATTCAAAATTAGCTTTTTTAAAAAAAGTGAACAACCAAAGAAACAAAATGCTTAAAATATTCACAATTTTTTTAAGACTTCAGATATATTTGCCGATTTCCATGCTTTTCTGCCTCGTCTTTCATTCTCTATATATTACTATATTTTCTATTACTATATTTACTAGAAGATAATGTGATCAAAGAAAATATTTTATTTATTACAAGAAATCTAACTTTGAGCGGAATTCAAAGCAAAATACCACATGTAAAAACTTTATTTCATATGCATACTCTGTTTCTCTATTGGAGATTCAAGATTCTGGAAAATAAGTTGCTCGTATATAACTTTTCAATGTAGGGATAGTTCAATATTTGGGAATCTTATTATGCATGACATTTTGCACCTTGAATATTGATGCATTTCTCAATAACTGAAATGCTTAAAATTTAAATATTATCTGACTTTTATTATCCTAAAATTTCTAAAGTTAATAATAAAATTTAATAATACAACAAGAGCATTAAAAATTATGTCTAAGCCAGTGACGACTAGAACATTCGGTATGTAGTTCCGTTCAGCTCATTTCTCGTTAGAACAGTAATTCTCCGAATGCTCACTAAGTTAGGCTAAATTAAATTACGACTGCTTTGATAGACATATATATACTTTATTTGATATGCATAAAATATTGCACCATTAAAAATCGATATTCCAAAAAAAGAAAGTTGCATATATAATTTCCATGTATGGAAGTTCAAAAAAGAAAGTATTACAATTACACAAAACGAAATGTATATAGACGAAATAAATATACCGAAAAGAAAATGAAAAAAAGGTAAATCTAAGGAAAACAATTAACAGTGGGGAAAAAAAGGAATTAGATTCTTAGTTGTTCGTAAATTTGTTCTTATGCCAACGCAAGATATGAAATTTTTGAAGATAGACGTATGAAATAGAAAGACATTTTTTAATATCTTAAATGGATAATGAAAAATTGCAACTCTTTTTAGGGATTAATTTTTTAGCTACTCATTTTTTCCTTTACTTTTATTTTTTATTTGTCAATTCGTTTTATTTTTCGAATTGTATTTTTTTTTGTCAATTTGTTTTATATTTCGATTTGAATTTTTTTTATTTGTAGATTTGTTTTATTTTTCTATTTGTATTCTTTATTTGTCGATTTGTTTTATTTTTCGACTTACTTTTTTACACATCGATCGTCAAATTTTTCCACTCACACTTTGATTACAAACTTATAAGATTTGGTGTGTACATACATTTGATAATTGATTTCTTATTACTGAAAGGTTTGATAATGTTCTGAAGGAAAAAAGGATTTTTTAAAAATTTATACATGATAATTCTTTTTTTATTTGACTTATTTACAAAGGTGGAACCGCTTTTATTTTAACATATAAACCGGAAAAATCTTTAGTTTCCCCAAAGCTGTTAAGAATATTCAATTAGCACTTCTTTTTGAAAATAAGGAAGCTAAAACGTGGTTTTTTATGACTTCTTTATTATGTAACCTTTGAAAACAACACTTGTAGTTTTCGTGCGTGTAAATTCAAAATTTGTCATGACTTTGAAACATCTTAACCATACAAAATGAATTGAAGAAATTTAAACTCATCTTTTATTGATTTAAAGAAATGCTTTATGATAAAATAAAAATATCTAAGGTATTTCAGGCCTCCAGTTGCTTAAAGATATCTCTACTCTCTAACATATTTTACATGCACTACAATAGGGGGTTGTTTGGGTTCTAATAAGCCATTACTGAAAAGCTATCACTGCAAATTTACAAGAAAAAAACGTCAGAGTATCAAATTCACAGAATATTTTACGGTCTTTTCATCAGACAACTTCCACATCTTCTCCGGAACCCCAGATGATGGCCCAGCAGTACGCAAACATGCCGGCTGCTCTGCTGGCCTCCCTGAAGAGGGACAAGAAGCCCTTCACCTACACCCCCGGCGGCGTGAATCTGAACGAGGTCCTCAACGCCCGCCTCCAGAAGAGGCTGGAGAGGAAGAAGAGGTACTCCGAGGAGCGAATGGCCGAGATGACCAACGACGGACTGCCGAAATTCGAACCGCCCAAGCAGGTGATTGTGATGCCCACTTACAACACCCCGCTGGACATGTATTCGATGGAGAATGCGCTCGAGGCCCTCGAATGTCAGGCCGAGCTAGTGGCGAACGATAAAAGGTAACAAGAAACGAATCGCCTTTTTTTTTTTTTTTTTTCAAAAATCAGAATTTTAATCTTAAGTTGTATTTATTTATAAGTAGTTTCCCGTTGTATTAAATCCACTGTGTCCCATTGTCATGTAAGATAATGTTTAAAAGTCATTCATGGTTACAATTTTTCATTCGGGCTGCTTATTCAAGTTTATTTTTCCCAGAAAAAAGTTTCAATACATTTTATTTTATTAAAATAGTATAATTGAACACCATATATAAGAATTAAGTTAGAATGAAGAGTCAAACCGAACTCATATACCACTAATGAATTTTAAAGTGTTTTTGACAATCTTCGAAAGCAAATAATTCGGATTTAATGACAAAATCTTCTGATTTTTCAAACTTAGTTTCAGTTTATCCACGAGAATTTTATTGTTTTCGTCATTCGACTGAAATCATTTTATCAAAGATGGGCACTTTTGCTCCCCACACAATAGCCAAGTAGTTGTTCTTTGACTTCTTTCAGTACCTGTCCATGATTGTTGCTCGACTTGTGATCATTGCACAGATTTCGGATGGTTGATATTTTTAAAAAAGGATAATTTTCCAACGACGATAAACTGGAAATTATGCTGTTACTGTTTATCCTCAAAAGATCTGGAATGTGTTCAAATCATCTCCAGTAGTTTCTTGACCGCAAAGAAATCTATAATAATAAGGAGATCGGAAGTTAAATCTCCCTTAGAGAGTCCTGTGCGCCCTAGAATGGGATCCGGTGAATGCGGATGGTCGCAGCATTTTTTTACAAGTGGGATGGACCTTTCTACCACTTTCAAAGGAAAGATTCAATCTTTCAAAGGAGTGTTCATTTATCAAAATTTAGCAAAAATCTGACAAACACTAAAATTTAAAGGAAAAATTTTCATTTGGAAAATTTTTCCAAAATATGTTATATGTTCTGGTGTGGGCTAACATGAATGCTTCGAAGAAAGGGATATTGACTGTGGTATCAATTCTTAAAAATTGAATTGCTTTATATTTAAAAAAAAAGCACATGGCTTTCAGAGAAAAAAAATCACAAAGGCATGACTGTCACCCAACAAACTGTTTGAAGTAGACTTGCATCAGCAGTTTGATAGAGAATTGTAAAATTTTAAAAATAGTGAATTTCAAAAGTATAAAAAGAAAGTAGAACATTAAAATTCTTCATTTAATAGATAATTGTTCTTCAATAGATATTTCATTAAATGTTATGTATGCTCAAACATTCAGTTTTTAAACACATGGAAACTGACAATGGAGGTCGAAGACTGATGAAAACCCTATATTCGAACCATCAGGATCCTTAGTTCCACTGAAATTAAATAGTTAATGCAATGACATTCTAAACAGGGTCCGACTTGGCCTAATTGGGTTCGGAGGCAAAAACTTCTTTCAGGTCCCCTTCTATTCACTGCTTCAGTTACGAAGAACCGTGGAAAGAAATGCATACATCTCGTCTATGGTATTTTTCATTGATTAATTCAAAATACTCTTTTAACTTAAAACTAAAAACACTTTCTTAAATTGCAGTAGTAAATTTAGCATTGAATTTAAAATACATTTCTACAAAATGCTAAGGCAATATTTATATTAGAATTTTTTTTTAAGTTGCTTAAGCATCTGTCTATAAAAGAAAACTCCTAAATTTCATAAACTAAATATTATTACATTTTTAAATGAAAAATAGGAAAATTTCTCAACAGTTATTTCGGTTTGGGGGACCTTTCTGATATGGGGGCCAGGTGTAATTACCCCGTATACCCCTGCCGTAGTCAAGCTTTGACGCTAAATGCTTTTATTAAAGTATTTATGAAAATTAACTTATACTTTATAATTAATTTATATAAGGAGTTTTTACATATTTATTCCTCCGGCCGAAGATTCCCCGAGTGTTTAGGGGCTGGCGTTCGTTAAACCTGCCGTGGTCTTAAAGTCCTCCATGTCGAGAGTGATAACACTAGGTGTACTGGATCATATGTGATCGTTCTCTGTTCCAGATCTAAATTACGATATGTAGATGAATGAATGAAAATGCGTGAATGAAGTCCGCGCCGTAAAAAGGGTTGTGACATGTGTGTAGCTAATTCGTATTCTTGGCCCTAGTTGGCGATGCTGGAAAACGAGAGACGCTCAATCGGTTTAAATCGCTGTAATGTCTGTCCGCAATCTTGAAAAGTGCCATAAATAACAATAACATATGTATTCATTGGAAATTTCAAAAACTGTATTCAATAAAAAAATAAAACATTAAATGACTGCTGAACGCAGGAAAAGGAATAATTAATAAATTTTAAAAGATAACAACAAAAATGTAAATAACATTTCTAGTCTTATAGAATTATTAGTTGATTTGGAATAAGTAAGAAATTTCATAACTTAGCTATAGTTGAGATTGTATTAACGTCCATACCGATTTCAGGCAAGACCTTCCAGTAGCGCTTTATCAGAAGTCTAAATCCATGCTTGTATTTTCGGGGGGGGGGGGGTTAGATTCGGTTCTTTGGACATCAGGCAATATTTTTCTTATAGTTTGTTAACCTATTTATTATATATGTGTAGGAAGTAAGGGTTATTCTATAAAAACCCGGGTTTTTTTTAATGTTTTAGCCTTTCCAGGTCCGCCACACTGCCTCGAAATCACAAATTCGACGACAAAGACTTCGAAGCGAACAGAGGCGTCGCTCAGTCGAAAGCTTTCAAAGTGCTGCAGATCATTACGGACACCGATGAAGAGAACTCCTCCAAAGGTAAATGTTCTTTTTGATTATCATCTATTTCAACCGAAAAAAGGCATTAAGTATTGCAAAATTGGTAAAATTGCAAACCAAAAAATACTGTGCAAAGATTGACAGTTGAGATTATTTTCTGACTGCTATACTTAAATAATCTTTCTTATAGTCCAATTACACAGTAAAATCAATTAGAGAGAGTTATCTCCCCCACATTCCTCGTATACTCTCTAAGCCCTTATACTCTATGATGTCATTCCAGAGAACACCTTCCATGACACAATAGTTAAGTATTATTAACATTTGGTGGGAATTCAGTATTTTTTACTAAATCTATCGTGATATCTTTGATGAGTTTTTGGCTATTAATCCCTGTTATGCGGTTAAAAGTATCCAAAAAAAAATTGAATTTCAGTTTTAACCACGCTTTTTCCAAGCTAAAACAGAAAAAAAAATCCATACATGATTACATTTGTATTCATAAAATCACGTATCAAATCTGATACACTCAAGTCACTGCGTTTTGGAGTTATATCATTTTCACATTCGGAAAGCACAGAGAGAGAGAGAGTCCTCCAACAACTTGTTGGATTTGACTCAAAATATGGTAAGTGTCTACTGTAAAAGTTAATTCAATTGTGGCATTAAACAGTTATTGCTAATACACGAGATACTCACATTACTTGTTGTAATAACTAAACTCTCAGTACATTGCTGGAACAACTCAAATCTTGATTTTTAAATTTAGAACTGATGTTGTTTCGATTTGAAGTTTGGATAGAGCATGAATTCGAATTGCGTTCGTGTTACGTTTAGAAGTTCTTTACTGCACTCCACTGCAGATGTTAATTTATGCACCCAATTTAATCTATACAGCTATTTTCGCTTAGTAATTATCGTGCTATAGTAGAACAGCCAGAATATAGAATATCTCTGAACAGATTTTGATAGAAAAATTGATAAATAGATTGATTGATTGAGAATTGAGAAATTTGATAAAACTTTAAGATTACGTATCAAATTTCGTCTATCTAGCTTAAAGCATTTTTGAGTTAACCTCTTCAAAGACAGGGTAACTTAAAAGAAACAGATATGATTCTAAAAATAATTTTTTCAGACCCAGAAAGGCAAATCGAATTGTATTTGATGATTATTGTAATCTGCACTCCTTATAGGAGAAAGCAAAAATTTTTAAAGAAAAATTCATCGTTTATTGATAGAAAATTATTACGAGTGATAAAAAGGTCCTATTTGTAAAGGAAATCTTAACTCTGAAATGTTAACTTAAGCCATTTTGATTCCAGTCTACTCAATTTAAACTCTTACCATTTATTTGGTAAAAAGGAAATAGGGGGCATTTTTTAAGTAAAGTAGCCTTCAGATTTTGAGATAAACCAAACAATTATCGTCTGTATAATGTCCACTTTCTCCAATTCAAAGAAGATTTTTCGCTAAGCTACTCGTCAATTTAATTTCATGTTACATCTTCCCAGCAAAATTACATAAAATAAATGAACTTTTTGGGGAAATGTCGAAAAAGAAAATACGATGCCTTTACAATAGGAAAAATTATTATTCTAAAAAAATATAGTTTAATAACTGACAGGATGGTGATGGTAATTACCTTTAAATAGGAAAAATGCCTTTACAATAGGAAAAAATATTATTCTAAAAAAATACAGTTTAATAACTGACAGGATGGCGATGGTAATTAAATCTTGTCAATTATTTTACTTAATTTTTTTCTATGAGTTTGTAAGTTTGTATCTGTATTTTTCAATTCCGACTCTTAGCTCGCACTCTCCCTATATATATATATATATATATATATATAGGGAGAGTG